>JAFEMH010001147.1:0-526485 GCA_022495995.1 Adenophora triphylla var. japonica | reverse complement strand
GTCATCACATAGACATTAGACTTCTACGAATCATCATTCCTTCGGAGGATTACTCTTTCAAAGTCGAGGCGGGCTCTTCGGCGTATGGCTCGATTAATCGGTGCTGCTACCGGAGGCATAGGCGGCTTCCCGAATCGATCCCGAGTTAATGGCTTTACGGCCTTCTCGGGGTTTGGAATTCTTAGCGACTTAGCGGCGGCGATTTCGGCTTCATCCTTTTCACTCGAGCCTTGACGGTCTCATTCGGGCTTTTCAAGGTCGGCATGCAACGGGAATTATCACTTTCGGGGTTTGGAACACAATGGCTTTCTCACTTGGACCTTAGCAACTTTTTCGGCGAGTGGGATTGCATTCCTCATCACTGTCAAGCATGTCCCTTCTTTCTCTAGGGGTCAACCTTCTGACGGCATCCTTGACGTTGGCAAAACACTTTCTGAAGTGGGAAATTCCACCATCGAGAAGGATTTCTGCGGGGTCAAACCTCATGGTGGGTTCTTGTTCCTTCTTGTCGGGGAGATTTTACGGGCTTTTCGCCACGGGCCAACCACTCCTCTACTCTTCCTTACGGCACTTGTGTCTTCCTCGGTATCACTACGGTAACTCTCGCGAGAACTCTCATCTTGACTACGATGACCAATGAGGGCAAAAGCGGAGTCGGGATACTTGGCGCCATATAAGGGGTATCTTGGACTTTTCCTCGACTTGGGGATTACCAAGAAAACATCATTGTCATCGTAGGACATAAAGGGGACCGGGGTCGCTTGAACCTTAAGACTCTTTCCGGGGCATCCATACATTCTTCTTGAGACAAGGTTTCGGGGTGACCCTTAACGAGCTGTGACAGAGTCGGCTCTTTACGATGGAGTGTTGGCCTCGGTGACGCTTACACGTGTTCCGGATCGGCGGGTGGAGCCCACTTTCCTCTTTCGGCTAAAGCCTCAATCAAGTTCCTCCATTCTGACCAAGTCTTTGTAAGGAGTATTGAACTTCTAGGATGCTTAGAATTTGTATCTTTGCCTCGCTCGAGCTTAAATCATTTTTCCCTTCCGAACAACCGCACGGAGCTACGAGACACACTTTGAAGTGATTCCACCTCCCATTCGAATCCGTGGTTTTCTACTTCATCTTGCCCTGCAAATTTCAGTCGACTCCAAGTTCATTCCTTCTACTGAAGCTGTCATCATCACTTTGTAAATCCGCCCATTCACATTGCAATTCAGGCGGTTCTTGGCTGCCGGCTGTATGCAGGAGATAGAGCAAATTCCACGAGGCGTTGACAAAATTAAGAAAGGTCGAGTTGTGCTTGAGATTCCAAGGTAGGGGAGGGTGGCTGGAAGGATGAGAGGAGGGAAAAAGTCCCACGGGGAACAATCACGAGTTTGCGTGGTAGGATAAACTGCGACGTTTGCTCTACAGTTGGTAGGGAACAAAGCTGGGTCTCATCTGAGGAGGAGAGGGTGTAGGGACCCTGATGGCTTGAGACACTGGTAAGAATTTGGAAAAGGGTGATCCTTTGGCAATGGATCATATGTGGATGGAGGAGGGCGTTGGTTATAGGGCGAGGAGGCGAGATAGCCTTCTGCAGGTCATCTTCTACCGTAACAGGAAGAGCAGATTGGACTAAACCATTATCAGACACAGCATGTGGCAGCCAGGAAGCGCTTGCTCCAATGAGCGTAGCTTGCTTTACATTCCTCATGCACCCTTCACAGCTATTCTCCGGGGGCTAAGGCTAGCTCTTCCCCTAGTCATCGGTGCGAGCAGCTGCTTGTTTTTGTCGAAATCGGCCATTCGACTCTACAGGATTGACAAAGCGAGGATTTTGGCGGCTATGCGAGAAGTGCGCTAACATGTCGCTAACCCGGTGTTCTCACCCACTTCTTTCTCATTGCGGGAGAAGGGATAGGAGAGGTTGGAGCTCGGGGTAGGTGTTTAAGTGAAGAGCTCAAGCAATATGCAAATTAAGAGATCTTCCGGTTTACTTAAAAGCTGTGTCTTTTATTAATCTCTATTTGGTTGGAAAAGGGGTTTGCCCTTCTTTTTTCGCAACTACTCTAGATCCACGGATCGATTAGGTTTCCGTCGCTACGTGCATAAAGCCCCTCGTATTCCACTTTGTATTTCGGCCTCCCGAGGTGGATAGCCCGGAAGGCCGAGGGTCACATAGGGCACAGCGGATCCCACCGACCGAGAGAAAAGAACGCTCCTAACGGGTCTAGCGGGTCATAGGAACTTTTAACGCACGAAGCGATACGAATTATATTGAAGGCAATGCACGGAAAGTCTCGTCTTTCGGCCTTGATAGAATTTCGTGAAATTTCGCTTGCGCGATTAATGATTTTTGTCTTTTCGGTAATGTTCGAGAAGATAATAGGCATGGGCCGAGGCGATACTTTCGGATAACACAAAGTGTCACATTGAACTTCGTTGCATGCGCCGTGCGTGAGTCAAAATCGAAGTCAATGCGAGATCGAGATCTTACCAATTTTTCCTTGTCGAAATTTTGGCGGAGCCCGGCTTGAATGAAAGATCTTTTGATTTTTGGCAAAGACTCGGTCTCGGCTCTTACGCGTGTCCGTGCGGATCAAGGTCAAAGTCAATGTCTGAGTCAAGATTCTACCAATTTTTCCTTGTCGGAATTTTGGCAGAGTTTTGCTTGAGCAAAAGATCTTGACTTAGATTTATGAACTAAGGCTTGACCTTTACGGGGGACATGCAAGCAGGGCTGCCATGACACGGACTAGACCAAAAACCAACCAAAAGTCACGGTTTTTTGAAACGTGTGACACGGGTTTGTGCATTGGTCGACCTTTGTTTGCCCGTGGGGAGTTTGGGGACCAGTTAGTGCGCGCCGGAAGCATCGTATGGGTGTCAGTATTTATGTGAAAAATCATCTAGGGTTTAAAGGGACGTGCGTGCAAAGTGTACGGGATATATAAGGTGCGTAGTTGTGCGGCCTCCTAAAAATATTCACTTTTTGAGGTTAAAAGCAGAGAGATTTTTCACCGCCAAATGTGTTTTAAAGGAATGATTTTCGGGACGGGGAAAATGCAACGGATAAGGCACGTAAATTTTTTAGGAGCCCCGATCAGAGACTTGGGAGTGAATAGCCCCCAGTTTGCCCGGGGCTGTCAGAGTGGCCTCAACCTCAATTTGTCCTGGTGGAATTGCCGGCTGAGGCCGCGGAGTCGAGAATCCAAGGAGGATTAAAGCGCGTCTGTTTGCGCATGGATCAATTTTCCGGGGTTCCACCTCCTTTGCGGTTTCGAGGTTATTCCCGGGCATATATTTCGGGCACCTTTCTTTTTCTGTTTTTAGTATGCACAATTCCCAAGATGCAAATGATGCAATGCGAAATGAAAAGACAAGCACGATTAATGGAATCCCTTGACGAGAGTCTAACCCGCTCGAAGGGAAATTTTTTTAGAAAAGGGATGCGGGTACGTGGGATTGTTAAACCACCAGTAGTTATCCCAAGCTCCGGGCTTAGGGAAGCGATACGGGGAAAGGTTAAATGGTTTCCACCTATATCACCGAGGTATCGTTTATTTGAAAATGAAAGCTTTTCTCCTTTGGGATGTCCCAGTGAGTCCGCCAAAGCGTGAGATGTGTTGCCCAGGGAGTGGATTCACGCGAGGATTTGAAAAACATCCGGTTTAATTTGAAAAAGCGAGTCGCCACGCCATTTTGATTTCCTCAAAACTTTGAAAAAGGTTTTTGTGGGTTCGGAGGTTAAGTTACCCCTTGGGAAGAGCGGATCGTCGTTCACCCAAGGTGCCTTACTCGCATTAGCAAGTCTCCCGAGATTCCATTTATCGTGCTTGCTTTCTTTCGTGCTTTCTTGTGTGCATGTGTTTTGAAAAGAGGGGAGGGAATGTCCCAAGTTGTCTTCGGAGCGTACAAACCATTTATTGGCAGTTTGTCGCTCGGGATTCCTTGGATTTTTTATGTGTTCGGGATTTTGATCCACAGTCTACTCATCTTGGACTTGTGATCATCGCTTTTTAACCTCGGGACTTTCGTGATCGAGAGAAGGACTCCCTTTTATAGTCCAAAATGAGAGTTCTTTAGAAAGAGGAGGGTCCTTAGCCCATCAATCTACTACGCCTTGAGACGATTGGAAGCTTATATTGGAGCTATCGATGCTACCGTCTCAAGCGATAATCGGAAGATATCGGGTTCAAGGTCATGTCCCTTTCTACAAGAGAATTGTGGCACACTTTAATGGAAGAAACGATGTAAAGATAGGATCTTTCATGTCGGTCCGCTCGAAAAGGTTGCTAATGGGGACATGGGAAAATTAAGCATGATTTAGGATAAAAATGACATTTTTAGTGAAAAGATGACATTTTAGGTTGCGAAAGGATGCTTTTGATTGCAAATGATGCTTTTTGATGTAAAGAAGTGATCTTTAATGCAAATGATGCATTTTTATGAGCAAAAATAGTATTTAATATGCAAAGGATGCACAAAGATTACATTTTGAAAAGCAAAAGGATGCTTATTCAAGATAAAGTAATGATTTTAATGCAGAAAGGATGCATGAAAATGGAGTTTTAGGTGCGAAAGGATGCAATTTGAATATAAAGATTGCATTTTTTATGAGCAAAGGATGCATAAAGATGACATTTTTTATAAAAAGGGAGTTTTTAGGTCGCGAAAGGATGCACCTTTGAATATAAAGATTACATTTTTAGGAAGACGAAATGATGCTTATGCACGAAGGGATGCAAAGGGAAAGGGGTATGATAAAAAGATAGGATCTTTAACAGCAAATACCAAGTCGAAAGCAAGATAATGACAACATATGAATGCAAGGAGCAATTTAAAATCACATAGAGCAAGTATAATGCAAAGGTAAGGGAGTGAGAGGTTACGAATGGTGGTGACCTCTTCTTCTTTGGATCTTCAGCTAGGTGGAAGGACCAAATTTGGGATCTTGAGGAGGAGGAGAGTGGCTTCTTGGCTTTTCTTGACCTCTTGATCTTGCATCAGAGTGTTTTTGGGAAGGTTTTGGAGTGAGTATGGTGTATTGTGTGTGTTTTCGTATGTAAAATGGGTAGAGCCGAGGGCTCTATTTATAGGCGATCTAAAAATTTTGCCAATGAGGCCGGTGCGGCTAGGAGTCTAACTCTCCTAATGCGGCGTGAGGCATTATCCATGAAATGACTTCCGGCATGTTTCTAGAATCATGCAAGGTGGCAATTCTAGAAAGGTTTTCTAAATTAAGAAAAACGTGTTTCTTAATTACCAAGCATTCCCTTCGGCCCTTAGGTGGTTTGGAGCAGGTTCCGGTTATTCCGGGAACTACTAGAAGAAAAATGCAGGGAATTGTCAGGGAAACTTGCTTGGGAATTGGGGAAACTTAGCCGGAAGGCGTGAGGCTGATTTGGGTACTTACGGGGAGGTTCGGAATGAATGTCTTGCCCGCGAAGATGATGGACACCACTGTGACATCGAAGCCTACACCACATGAAAGCCATATCTTCCAAGCTCATCCATGCGTAACGTCCAAGTTCTCAATTAGCAGACGAGGAGATCTTAGAAGTCATCGAGAGGAGACGGCTTCCTCATAGGGAACAGAAAGCCAGAGACAACGACGGCCGAGCGTGCCGCTTGGCCGAGGCACCGGGCGCTACACTCCTTCAAGCCGACCAAGGGACTGCGGGGGCCAAAATCTCCCTTCAGAATCCCCTCGGAGATGGGAGATGCTAAGCTATGTCAACGTCCTCGAACGGGCGAGACCCACGAAAAAGACGGTGGAATTCATTGAGTTCATTTGCCGTTTTACGAAAGCTTGGACCTGAGGCGGAAAGAAACCTACTGAGCATCGCAATGATGCGGAGCACGCAAACCCCACATCTCCCGATCGGAGATTTAGTCGGACATCCTTCCAATCCTACTCTCTGGCCCAGCCACACTTGAAGGAAATCTTCGTTGCCATGAAGGTCAACAAGCATCGTCACACTCGTGATGAATGTATGGCAGTCGTATGGGACGTCCTACATGAGGAATTGCCCGCCGAGCCCCTCTTCTCGAGCGAAGGGCATGATATTTTTCTAGCAGCTCCAGCATCGCAGTAGGACGCGAGGCGTCCTTATATTGCAGGTTGAGCCAGTCAATACGACAACAAATCGGGACTCTCCGGAGTCGAGGAAGCGGAGAATCCGCGGGAAGATCCCTACATACATATGCTCGGTTTCGAGGACGGCACCGAGTTCCGATAATGTCACCTACGATGAAGGCTCCAATACCATGGAAATTGTCAAGCTCGACATCTCGTACATGCGGTTATCCGGCGAATGGAAACAAGCGGTTGACACGAAAGAACCCTCGATCAAGTGGCCAGACGACGACTTCGTAAACATTATCTTTTCCGAGATATCCAGATGATACCAAGGATCCGGTCCTTATTATCGGATTACGCAATGCCAGAGATTACCCTCGGCGCCCGCTGCTCATGGTAAATGAGGCCACTGGCCAATCGAGCTCGAGCTCATCATCACTTCCGACTACCGGCCCGGTGGCAAACCGGCCGTGCCGTCCAGTCCAATCTTAAAGCCGCTGAAGTGCCGCAGAGCCTAAGGGCATCGGCAAAGGAGACAAAGCTCCTCACCTGCTATAAATCGAGATCAACCTCAGGAACGCTTCCGGTAGCTACCTTGAAAACATACGTAAGAGTCTTCCACCAAAGACGGATCAGGCTTGAAGAAAGGAATGATCACCTCGGCATCAACATGCTCCAAGTTCGACCTGCTCCCGGTCGTCACGGCCACGGTCGGGCATCCCACCGCGCTGCTAGCTTTGATAGACTTGGCGATCCAGCGAGATCACAAGACTATCAACATCGCAGAATTCAATACCCCCGTGGGATCAATCAAACAGACCTGGGCAAACTTCTTGGTGACCAAGATCAAGGAGGGTCGCGTGGAATGTCCCGAAGCCCGACTTCCTCGTCAATATAATTCATGTTTCCGCCATTCGGGGACTTAGATGTGATTACGGTTCTAGACACCGGTTAGACGGCAGGCGCGCCTACGGAGGCTGTTTAGCTCTCGCAAGGAAAGCCCTCATGGAACTAGCCGCTCAAGAGAACCGTCTCTAGGACGAGAACAAGCTCGAAGACTCACGTGGACCCAGCCCTTAAAGCGTCGCCGCGGCCCGGACGAAAGCCGAGGCCTCTCTGCAGACCGGTTCGACCTCAAAGGTTTTGCCTACGGCAACTTCCTGGACTACCATCTTTTTTCATCAAACCCCCTGCAGCAAGGGAGGCGGTCGATAGTCCCGTACGGCCTAGGAGATGGAATGGCACGGTACAAGGAATACCTAGCCAAACCGGCATGAAGAGTACCGGCGCTTACCTCCCGAGGAAAGCAAGTCCTCTATGAAAGCGACGATGAAGACGATGAAACCATTCTCTTCCAAGCCGGTCATGAGTCAACAAAACCGGAATCCCAAGGGTCTGGGAGGATGGGGACGGATCATTTCCGCTCTGAACTAAAGGCCAAGCGAAGGAGGAAGGTCTATTCAAAAGAAAAGAAAAATGGAAATACATCTCCAGCTGACTACTCGGGGAGATTCCACGAGACTACATCCTTCGTTTACAAAAACGATCAACTGGGACAACAGCCAGTTACATGGGCAGATGTTCGAGAAGCCGTGTACTCACCTTCGGACATACCCGCCACTCAGCTAAAGCAGAAGAAAAAGCTCTCCCCGATGTAAGCTTATTTATGCGCGCATAAAGTTCAAGGAAGCCTTTGGCTATTCTCGCGTAGGAAGAAACACAGCGCTAACTCTCGACGTAGGCTCTCTTTGCCAAGAGAGTTGATTTGGGCTAAAAGTGAAGGAAAATTAGCAAACCATGAATATCACCTAACTTGACTCCGAATGCCACGAGCATGCTCATCAAGAAGGAACGAAGTGCGGTATACCGTGAAGAGATCAAGGAGGCTGTTCGCTTGAACCAAGAACTTCTCTAACCTCCCAGGAGGGTCGGCCAATGTCTGATTCGGTTACAGCCCTTTGCTGCATAGCGACATTCGAGCAGTGCGGCAAACCATGGACTCCCTCCCCGCGAAGGCACGAAGCCGGTATCACAGGGCCCGAGAATCCGGAAAACTGCCGAAGCTCTCAAAGGAATGCATCTCTGATCAATGAATTGAGAGAAGACATATGGCCTATGCTTCGAGGAATCCTCCTCGGCTATGGCTCGGCTCGGAGCGACTTGTTCGAAGGAACCAAACGTGTCGGCGTCCCCGATCGGGTCAAATCCATGCATTACCACCCGAGGCCACTAAAAAGCCGAGCGGAGCCGGAGCCGCAACCCGGCTGCCCAGAAGACACAAGTTCCATGAAAAAGGACCGATCCTCGCTCGGCTCAAGCAGACCCGGGCGAACATTTCCCTTTGGTCCACTGCTCACATCTGCATATCCTCACAATCTCGAAGCTAGAGAAAAGTCGGCCCGCACCATGGTCCCCGTGGGCGCCACCCCCCAGGCAAGTAATTCGAGATGATGGCAACATCCACTATGGAACCATAAATCACCTTCACGATTTGGACCTACCAAAATTTGGGGCGATCACGATGAGCCGCTACACATCACGATCCAGTGGACGAGCGTCGCCTTCCCCGTGTGTTGGTAGACGGAGGTTCCGGAATGAATGTCTTGCCGCCAAGATGATGGACTGCTTGACATCAATCCCACAAATCTGAAGCCTTGATTACAGCTATCCAAGGCCTATGACTCCACTTCCCGTACGGTTCTCGGGGTTACTACTTTAAACATCTGGTTCGGCAAGCGGATGATCCCCACCGAATTCAAGTATTGGACATTCCCATCACTTTCACGGCGATCACGGGGCGACCACAGCTACATCAAATAAATGGCGTGGCATCAGCACTTGCACCGGTGTATCGAAGTTCATGAAAGGCAATGAGGCTAACCACGATGTCTACGGCTGAGCAACATGCACCATGAGGGGACAAGCACAGCGGCATTCCGGTGTTAGAAATCAAGCATGATGATGACATGGCATGCTTGGATTCACTTTGGAGACCTCGAGATCCAGAATATGCAACGTGGACCTTCAGCCTTTGTTTAGGGACCAAAATCCCTCAGCCATAGAAGATGATGAAACTGCATGAACTTCATCCTAGGAATGGGGCTCGGCAAGGTTACAAGGCCAACACCAAGTCATCAAAGTCCAAGGACCTCACTACGGTCAGGGGCTCGGTTATGTCTGCTGAGCACCTTGGTGATATCAAAAAAAACAAAAAGGCTCGCTGCGTGCAGCGGACGGCCCCGCAAAGGGGAACCTCCAACCCGGCACACCCAACGCTCCGACCTTACTCAGGGCGCTGATTCCCGACCTGCGCTCACGCTACTTCACATCAAGGGAACCGGCAGAACGACGAAGCTGAGGGGACCGAAACGAGAGCTTAGCAAGCAGCGGCCGAGCGAGAGCGAGCAGTGAAAGCAGCAATGACAGCGCCAGCTGAGAAGAAGGCAGAACGTAGGCGAGAACCTGTTTGTGAGCGAGGGGATCAAGAAAGTGGAACTAATGAAGATGAGAAAGAAAGCGGGGAGAAGAATCGGCACGAGAGACTACAGAGGAAAGGATGGAAAAAGCTAGCACGGGACCTCAGCGTTTGAGGAGGACTGAAGGCTAATCTGATAAGGGAGCATTCCTCGACAATCACAACTCTACCTGGACCAATTGCCACATGAGTTCGGCATGAGTACACATTCAAAGGAATCCCGGACATGGAAGAGAAGCTCGAAGACACTGCTTCGCAGGAAACAGACTATTCGAATCGACCACGGCGAAGGCTATATTCGAGACAGTAACTCCAAAGCGAGAAGGAACCATAATTCATAGAAGAATGCTCTCGGTGGACCCGGCTCTGAGTCTTTTTGAAGAAGTCGTGGAAGTGCCAATCTGATTGACACAGGCTTCGAAAAGCTTGACATGATCGCCATGATCGGGACAGCGAAGCCAAGGCCTCTCGGCCCCAGAGACCTTCTATCAAGCATCCAACAATGCCAGCTTTAAAAAGCTGGGTAACTTTCACGGACGAGGAGCAAGCCGGACAGAAATGGAAGACAAGGCCCAGGCACTGCTTTCACTATCTCCTACAAGCCGGTCTCAAACCCTCAGTCGGTACTTGTTAAAGTCCGGTCCTACGAGTCGTCCAGCCCGGCACTTACGCAGGAAGACTATATGATAATGTATTGCCAACAATGTATTTCCGTTCGCATTTAATGAAAAGTCGGACCTTTCGGAGTATCCCCTCATTGCCAGCTTTAACAAGCGATACAGTTAACAAGCAACTTAAAAGGCGTTAATAATGACTCACTTGATAAAGCCAGACACATTAAAGTGAAGCAAATACATTAAAGAAGTTCTCAAGCGTGCTTAGTAGACCAAAGAGGGACAATCGGGCCCAAGAGTTTGCCGAGTGCCCAGAAGGGTTACTGACTAAAGTGAACACTGGGGTCGGTGCGAGAGCCTACAAGAGACTAGCAAGATGGGCGGTTTCTTAGCCGGTGCGAGAAAAGGAAGCCACGATAAACCTCCTCAAAGAGTATGTTGACGTGTTCGCACAGTCATATCGGGACATGCCGGGACCTCGATCCACTCAATCGTGGAGCACGAGAATTCCCACTGGATCAAGGAATCCAAGCCTAGCTCAAACGAAGTGCGCAAGAGTCGAAGCCAGGGAGTGGTCCTTGCAAGTAAAAGAAGAAATTGACAAAATGCTCCCGCGTCAATGGCTTCATCGGAGTAATTAGCAGTACCGCACTGGCTGCTCGACATCGTGGCTTGTCACCAGGCAGCGATGGAAAGGTCAGGATCTTTGTGTGGATTTCAGAGATCTGCAACAAGGCCGACCCCTAAAGAATGATTTCCCACCCCAACATGTCTGACATGCTGGCCGAGCACCACGGCAAAATTTTGAAGTAAAGTCCTTCGTGGATGGGTTTGCTTGGGATACAATTAGATCAAAATGTCCAAGGAAGATCAAGCCAAGGCTTGCTTTCACCACTTCGTGGGGGACATACTTGCTACACGGTCATTGCCGTTCGGTTTGAAGAATGGCCGGCTACTTACCGGCGGGCTGCAATGTCCGCCCTCTTCCAGCTGAGCATGATTCACGTGAGGAAATCCCGAAGTGTATGTTGACGACACTGATCATCCACTCCGAAGGATCGGACATGCGGCACATGTAGCGAGATCTGAGAAAAGTTCTTCAACGGACTTCAGGAGAAAGCACTCCATGAGATTGAACCACTGCGAAGTGCACCTTCGGCGTCGAAGCGAGCGCGAAATCTTAGGAGTACATGGTTCTGAAAAGAGGTATCGAAGCCGATCCCAAGAAAATCGAAGGCCATCTATCGACATGAAGCCGCCTCGGACATGTGACAGTGAAAAGTTTTATCGAGGAAGACTTCGGTACATCCGAGTGTTCGCTTCATCAACCGAGTGACATCTCTCTCTGCCGAGCCAATGTTGGTGATGAAGAAGAATGTCGACGTTAAATGGGACTCTAGAGTGCCGAGACAACTTTCGAGAAAAATCAAGACATACTTGAGTGAATCCCCCAATTATGTGCCCGCCACATGAAAGACAAGCCACTTTTCTTGTGCACGACGGTGACGGATACGTCAATCGGAGCAATGTTGGCACAAGAACGAAAGAATTCCAAAGTTGAGCATGCGAATCTACTTCGTAATGACCGGAAAGCTTCGGGGGAAGTGAACTAAGCTACCTCGACATTAGAGAAAACTTGTACCGCCTTGGTATGGGTAGTCGAAGAGCGAAACACTACATGCGGTCACATTCGGTGCTCTTTGGTCTCCAAAGATGGACCCCGTTCGATATCTTTTCGACGTGAAAGCCGTCACAGCTCGATGAGACTAGCCCAGTGGTCATTCTTCTACGGCTGAGTTCGGCATCCAAAGTACACGGTCGAGAAAAAAAATCGAAGCAAACGGCGGAAGTAATGGGCGAAGTCGGTACAGCGGACTTTAAACTGGTGATGAACCCAGGGTCTACGATATGCCGGTTTCCGGATGATGGGATCTTTTCACTCGACGGCCAGTCTGGCCGTGGCAACTCTTCTTCGATGGGGCGAGCAAAAAAGAAGGAAATGGTATTGGAATACTCCTGGTCGATCCCAGGGCAGAGCACACTCCCATAGCCAAATCAAAGCGCGGAATTTTGAAAGCAACCAAACAATGCAGCGAGAATATGAAGCTTACGCGTAGCCGGGTCGGCAGCCGCCCAGGTGCTTGACATCTCAGAAGCCGGAAGTGTACGGAGACTCGGCGTTGATCGTGAATCAAGTATCCGACAAATGGAAAGCAGATAGATTACGGCCTCAGGAAGTGCCACACGTACATGGAGGAGCTCATTGCTCGGTTCAAGGACATCTCTTTCCATTATTTGCCAAGAGACGGGAACAGCTTCGCGACGCCACTGTTGCCACTGGCGTCTGCTGTCGAAATTCCCCGAAGGGAAATCAGTAAAACCCCTCGGGAGCGGGCGGACGGGGAAACACCCGCTTGTGCTTTGTGAGATCGAAAGTTAAAAATAGACATGATCGACGAACCACAGTTTTACAATAAAATCTACCGAGTACCTCCAAAGCGAGAGAAGCTTGCTACTACAAATAGAAGATGGAAAATACAAAGAAGGGATCAAAGCCAAAAAATATGATGGCCCAAATGCACATCATTCCGTTAAGTCGATACAGGGGTATATTTGTACAAGAAAGCGCCACGAGGTCACTCCTTCGGTGTATAAATAAAAAAGAAAAACCTTGAGCGAGCTAATGAACAGAAGTTCACAATGGACACTGCGGTCCGCCACATGAGCGGCTTGAGACATTGGCACATGAGATCGTCCACTCCAGGTATGGAATACTTGTGGAGTATCAAATGGAAACGGTGTAGCATCCGAGTTCGTCAGATGCGCAAGAGCTGCGACAAATGTCAACGGTTCTCCAACCTCAATCACATCCCTCCTCATGAACTCTATTGCATGACTACGCCATGGCCTTTCGCCACATGGGGAATTGACGTCATCGGCAAAAAATCACTCCGCCGAGGCAGCTTGATGGGATTACGAGTTCGTATTAGTCGCTTGGTCGGCCCCACTTTGCAAAATGGATAGAAGCCTTGAGATCATACAAGATACTAGAATTACTAAGAAAGTGGGCCGAGTTCATCAAGAGAACATCATGTGCAGAAAGTTACGGGGTGCCCAGACGAGATCATATCCCGACAATCCCTGGGACCCTTTGAAGGAGATTGTGATAAGCTAGCTGCCAAGCCCGAATTACGAGTCTCGGGGCTTGAGTCTTCTCCTGCGGCGTAAGCATATGGCTGCCGATTTGAGTTGTTAGCATTTTCGTTAGAAAAATTGCCCGAAAGATCTTAGGCACATTCGGGCAGCCGGACATTTCTAACAATTCTAACTTATTTCTAACAAAACAAGGGTAAAGTAGGGGATCCATTGCTATTTAGAGTTAAACCAAGGAAGAATCTTACTCCCCCACATCTTTTCCAATCAGAAAAGAAAAGAAATTATAAAAACCCTGGTATTGTAGGCGAAAAACATAGCGGCTCATTGAATAGTTTCAAAAATATTCCTTGTGTCCAAAGCACCGTGAGCGGCATTTAAGTTTGCCACAAAAGCGCACGCCGTTCCCAACCTCGTGTCAGTCCGGGCGAACCGAAAATGTAATCTAGAGGCCTATAAATTGAGCCCTTGATCATCAAAGCCATTTGTAAAAAAAAAATGACAACTCACTAAGCTGCAAAATACCCCACGGCTGTTGGCGAGAATACTAGAAAACAGTGGGGAATTACCTCTTGGTTGCGTGCCACCTAAAGTATTTCTTTAGTTGACCCATCTTTCCCAAATCACACTCACTAAATACTCTCAAATTCAAGCAAGACCTCAAAAACTCTTAAATTCATAGGCGCTCAAACTCAAAAATCGTTCGAAGATAGGTATACGCGCTCCTTCTGACCATTTCGGACGACCTAAATCTCATCCGTAAATGTGCATCGTCTCATACTTTGAGTCCAGATGTAACTTGGCCCCTAGATCCTCTTCTCTTGCCCTAGATCCAAGAGGCCTTCACCATGGAAGTTCATCTCCATGGATGATCATTTACAATTTCGGATCAACATTTTGATTTCAAATTATTAAATTTACTTACTTACAAACACTTTTCTAAACCTAAAAACCATTACTTTCACAACAATTTAAATCTTGATTGGCTCAATCGATCGTTAAATCTTTTGTTTCTCGTCGATCGTACTTTAGCAAATTCGGATGCTTCCAAGTCCTATGATCCGTCTTTACCCTAATGATGGCTTGATATAGTAGATCACCACTAAAATCGTGATAGTGATCACTAATCAAAGCCCTAGGAGTCTGGCTTGGACAAGCATGGATACCATTTAAACCCCCTTTTAAAATGGGTCACATTTTCCTTCAAGAACATCTTGCTGTCGAGTAGCATTGTTCTAAGACCTCAGTCCATTGTCTAATGACGTTTGGACACAGAACGCTCGTCTTCAAACTTAAAATTGGGTGTTGACTACAAATCATTTTAATACGTTTTTGTAGCCAAAATCGTAGTAATTCCAAGACATATTTTTACTTTATTTCGACTTTCGTGATATAACTCCTTTTTTCAAATTATTTTCCAAGAAGTCCAGTTTGGCATCAGTCTCTGGCTAAAAAAATCCAGATTTTCATATCTGTGATTTCAGAAAGGTCAACATTTGGTCCACTTCAAATAATCCCCAAATGAAAAAGTCTTTTGCAGTAACCTTATTTAAGATGTGTCATTGAACAACTTTAATTCTCGTGATTTCCCCATATTTTGAATGTTTTAAAGCTCTTAAATCCATTTTTTAAATCAAGTGTCATACACTGCCTTTCGGGTTCATTCTGGCAAGAATTGATTTTCAACTTCAAGAAATCTTTTGAGCACCAAAACTCAAGACCTAAAATCATACCAAAAATCATGGGATTTGTTTAATGTCTTACAAAAAGAGTTCCCAATTTTTTAGTTTTCTCAGTTTTGAACTTATTTTACAGCCAAAGGAACACACACACACACACACACACAAATGGTTTTAAGCAGTTTGGGCTCGTTTCTACAAAAAGGCATTCAGTGGCGAACTAACGTCTCCGCTTCCCGAAGCGTGTAACGTGACCTCAGCCTGAAAGACAACCCAAATCTCTCATCTCGGGCATTTTCGGGTACAAAGTTTAAAAAGGTGGCCCTTAAGGGAACATCCTTGTATAGATACGGCGTGGCCGACGAGATCATATCGTCCGTGACCCACTTGGAGATTTTTCGAAAGAAAACTGGCGGCCTTTTCAGGTGGCACATGCATCTTCTCCTACTGAGACCACAAACCTAATGGTGCCGGTAGAGGCAACAAACAAGAATCTTGCAATGATAATCGAGAAGATGACTACCGGAGGTCGGGGAGCGGCGAAAATCTGTCTACATCTAGCCCTGCAGGGAATGCTGGAGACATCGATCGAGAACCGCCGCAGGGAGGAGACTCCTTTACCGCCACTTACATACGGAATGGAAGCAATGTTACCCGGTGGAATTTAAAATTCCATCCCTCAGGAGTCCTCTTGGAAAATGGGATCAATGAAGTCGAATGGCTTCGGAGTCGTCACGACCAACTTGCTCTACTCGACGAGCGCAAATTGAAAGCATGGAACACACTTGAGTGCCTACAGCGAGAAATGGATCGAGCATTTGATAAGAAAGTCAAGATCTAAGACATTAGAGAAGGCAACTTGGTGCTAAAGGAAAAGCCTCCTACGCAGACCAATCCCCTTGGAAAGTGGGAGCCTACCTGGATAGGCCCGTTCGTGGTACAAAGAATCTTCTCCGGAGGAGCCATGAAGTTAGAAGATTTGGACGGGAACCCTTTCTTTAACCCCGTGAACAGAAGCAAGCTCCGCAGATACTTCCTTTGAGGAAGAGCACGAGTCAACTCTCCTTCCCTATACACCACCCCTCAGTAAAATTAAAGTGCTAAAAGAGTAATACCCAACTGGATACATTCCCGATAATGATCCAGGTAAAAAAAACAGGGTCGCACTTCTTTTGTCTTTGTTTTCCTCAAATATCACCTAAAGTGTCGAACTACGGTGACCTGAGCCCCTTAGTCCAATTGTAAAAGGGAAACGTAGGCAGCCATCATTGGTTCGGTCTCAAAAACAAAAACAAAAAAACAAATAAGCATCAATCGCTTGTGTTTCGAAAAACTCTTAAAATTTAACCTACAAATTCATTACGGTTAAAACAATCTTTGATGAGTTCAAGCACGGTCAACTCTTGACTCTCTACACGCTAGCAAAACAACAATAAAATATTAATCAATTAATGTGTCTGCAATGACAATGGGTGGATACTCCGGACAGCAAGGTCAATCTAGTCCCCTGTACTTGGTCCTTCATCCTTCTTTCCCTTCCTTTTTCCTCGGTGTGTATTCTTCACCTTCACAGGAAATATTCCCGTAGCCCGTCTACCTGGCTTTGGGACCCTCCCCGATGCCTCGGTCAAGCCTGCAGCTGCCAACGCAGCCCTTTCCCTAGCTCTATTTTGAGCTATCTCCCTTCGAGTCATCATGACCGTGCTTTGATCGGCCGCCCGACTAGCATTGGCCTCATAATCAGCCATGTCGTCCCCAGTACGATTCTGAGGGTTAGCCCCCGCTTCGGTCCTCCTCAAAGTTGAGTCGTCAGGGTAATCAGGGCCCAACAGCTCACTCCTTCTCCACAAAATGGCCATATGTGTCTCCCCCATACACTCTTCATACCAGTTCAGATACTGCGTAGACAGAACAATGCCCCCTCTCCGGTGAAAGAGAACCCTGGCAGGAAAGGACGTGTATTGCCACAGCCGCGTGAGAAGCAATAGCGTCGAAGGATCTTCCATCGGAAGAGATCCCACCTCGAAGGTAGCAGCATGACCCAAACCCGTCAATGGCACCTCGGCTTCCACTGTCGTCGCAGCACCAAGGATGGAATGTAGAAAGCAGTCTAGGACAACCCCGGTACTCTAACAACCAGAAGACCCTCCTGAGCAGTCTGACAAGTTTGTAGCTTCCAATGAGGAACCCACCATCGCAAGTGATGCGTGCGGAGTCTAGCCATCCAGAGCTCCAATTCAGCCTGATCGCCCCCTATCACCAGAGGACGTCGAGAAAAGGACCAAGGGTCACAAGACACTGGCACCTCGGGCACCATCTGCAATCGCTCCCTCAACCACATAGTGAGCATAGTGGGACTCCCTCCCCACATGTATCGGCTACCGGTCGCCATTCGACCTATGCCAAGGAACGTCTCGCCCAGAATCAAAGGCACGATGTCTCCCCTGTTCCGGCACTGCCTCACCAGGTCCAGTACACTGTGATGGCACACACCCAGGGACGTGAATTGTGAATAAAGTGGCAATTGCGCACAGAGTAAACGCGTCCCACGCAAAAAGGCTCCCCTCAACACCGGCAAATATCGGGCAGCCCCGAGATGTCAACATAATCCGTGTTCAATATTAGCATCCCGTGTGCTTCTTAAGCTGAGATACCAAGCAAAGACACCAACTTCTCAACGGTGGCCATGCTACCCGTCAAAGGAAGAACCAGTTGTTCCGTCTCAGGTCCTCCTAATATGGCCTGGAAATCTTCAAACGTGGGCGTAATCTCGTTGTACGAAAAGCTGTACACGTGCCTCCGTATGTCCCAGAAGCGAGCCGCAGCTCTCAAAAGATCCCAATCCGGCATGAGCTCCTTCAAAGCCCAAACCGATTTCATTCCATAACAACCTTCGAAAAAACTCTTGCTTTGCCTCGTGTGGTGCTGTACCCACGACTGGAAATTGTCCAAGTATCGCTCTTGCATCTGAGAAGACTGTTTGAATTAACCATTTGAAGATAATTTTTTATTTTTTTTTCTAATGTATTTAAGATGGTTTTAGTTTTCTATTACGATAAGACAATTGACATCTGTTGGAAGATGTATACTTTAAGTTGTTCAGTAATGCTTTCACCTATTTTCTAATGGACACTTGTTTCTTCTGCTTGCAAAATGTAAAGACCGAGAAATTTGAATAATTGCATAATGACAACTTATGATTCAATCCATGTAAGCAGTTTTTGTGGTTATTGCCCTAAATGAACTGTTATATCATATAAGAGGATAATTTACCAGTGTCTGACCACAAGTTGATTTGCTTACCTGTTTGTTTTTAGGTCATTCTGGCAACTAATATTGCTGAAACTTCAGTGACAATACCTGGAATCAAGTATGTTGTTGATCCTGGATTGGTGAAAATACGCAGTTACTCCCCTGATAGTGGGATAGAGTCATTGATCATCGTCAAAACCTCAAGCTCTTCAAAGGAGGTAAGCATCTTGGATTTTGTTAGAACATTTTATGAAAATTGATGTTTATGTGTTAGCCTATCTGTTTATTAAGTGACACTCTTGCAAATTCACAAGTTGCAACTGTGAAGTGATTTAGTTGAGCCCGTATGTGTTAATATCATAGTTTATTGATTGATGCTGTAACCGAGTACCACTTTACCCATCTCAGTTGGGAGCTATGTTGGTAAGTGTTCTTTTATTACCTTTTGTGGATCCATCTGTCAAGGTACTTCCACAGTAGTGTGAGAAAGTGGCTATATTGTCCAAGTGATAGTACCCTCTGACCTTCTGTTTACTAGTTTCTGTTGCCACAATCTTTGAGGGGTATAAAAGGCACACCACTTGTTTATGCCTGATGTGCTTTTGATGTCTTATTGCTTCTCAAGGAACACGAGAAAATTGCTTCAAAATGCAATTTGGAGATTGAATAAAATTGAGATTCTAACTTTCGCCTTTTTACATTTATTGTAGTGGACGTGCAGGTCGTGAAGGACCTGGGAAATGCTTCCGTCTCTATCAAGAAAGCATGTTTGAGGGACTTGATGACTCGATGCTTCCTGAGATCAAAAGATGCAACCTCTCGAATGTTATTTTACAGCTCAATGCTCTAGGAGTTGATGACATAATTGGGTTTGACTTCATGGAGAAACCTGATAGGTGAATAAAAATCAAGAACCTATGATGTTGCTTTAAGTATTTCTCTACGTTCACTGTGGACTGCATAATTGTGCATCTGCTCTTTTTTGGTGATTTTATTGACTAAACTAGGCTCTATGCTGTCTTTTTTTCCCCTTCATTTTTTGCACGAAATTTCAAAGAATCGTCTCTACCTGCAACCATTATCTATTGAAATATTGATGATTAAAAATTACTGGGATTAAGCAGTATCGTTAAGAGTAGGAAATAATGTTGAGAAAGTTGATTGCACAAGCCAGCCGCTGGCATGACACTTAAAGATGAGGAAGAGTCGGTTCCTTCACTTTTCAAGCTAGCAATACACTCTTTGAACTATCTGTAGGAAAAGTGAGATTAGTTTTCCTTCAGATCTCAATATCTACCTCTGCTGTTTGTATCTTAGGCTCCTAGCAACAGAAAAAAGAGTCATTAGATACTCAAGTAGTCCACGTGGGCGGAGAATGCGATTATTGAAACATCTTAGTGTTTCCGTTACTTGCAAATTGAGTACTCTTTCTAACATGTTAACCTATAGTCTGTAGATTAAGGTGTTCCCTTGATTTCGCGTTCCGTGAACCCTGCTTCTCTTGATCGCTCCAATTTCTCTCATAGATATCCAGAATTGCAAGCTTGTTCTTCAACGAAACGACAAATAAGATAAAGGAATTAAAGACTATAGAACCTAATCTTATTTTCGATAGAAGCATGCATTATTTGTATCTTGTTATGAAATTTTGTGGTGCCTCTGATGTTTGTGCTGTTTTGCTCATTCAGCTGTCTCAAGAAGACTAATATGAACTGCTTTAAAGGGCAAACCCCGGTGCGCCAAGCGCTCCCCGCCTTGCGGGGGTTGGGAGAGGGAACCATTCGCTAGAGCCTTCCCCTGACAATTGCCAAGAGGCTGTTCGCCAAGGTTCGAACCCGTGACCTTATGGTCACGGGTATAAAAAAGTAACGAGTAAATGGCTGTAAGAAGTTGACGACATTATTTAATGCTTAATGCTAAATTATTTGTTTGTATCTCTCATAAGAAGTTGATAACTAGAGCTCACATTTATTCCATAATGCTGGTAAAAAATATTTGTTACTAATACTCCAATAAAACCTACACAGAATGGCTGTCGTCAAATCGCTGGAGTTATTATATCTGCTGGGTGCACTAACAGATGAAAAGAAATTGTCAAATCCAGTTGGGCAGCAAATGGCCCGTCTACCACTGGAACCTAATGATTCTAAGGCGCTTATCCTTGCGAATCAGTTCAATTGTTTGGAGGAAATGTTGATAGTTGTGGCTATGCTATCAGCGAAATCGATTTTTTATGCCCCTCGTGAAAAGTTAGATGAGGTATTTACACTTTCACATGCACCATCTCATTTTTGGTGTAGGTAATGATGCCTATGAAATATGTAGTTTTCGAATCGAAACTTTGGAATAAGTAGCTCCCTTGCTAAATTATTCTGTACTCCGTAACATGTAGGATATGAGATATGTGAAACTACAATTGCGTAAACAAATAATGCGATAATTTGGGGTTCAAGTTGTTCATGTGGGTGTCACAAGTGGCAAATGATTCCACTTGGGCACTCTATTGGTGGAACAGAATTCCATCACAACAAAGAGTGCTACAAAATGAAAAGAAGGAACAAAGAGGATTAATGTAGGCCTTTCGTGTTTACAGATAGAATAACCTGAAACAAACATCAGTAGTTGATTCCCACAGCCAAATTCACAACTGTCCTTTTAGCATTGGTAAGGAAGAAAACTCAATTCATTTTACCAAACAATGCTATGTGGGCTCTCTTTATGCTGTTTAAACTGATCTCCCTTTACACAGCATGCCAAGCCCTACTAATGGAGTAGATTAGTAGCTTCACAAAAGCAAATTGTTTCATTATAAATGATCTGGAAGAACACAGACATGTCACGTTTCAGTGAGACCTGATAAGTCCACAAGAACATTTGCTCAAGTGGAGATGGTGTGATGGTGATGTTGCTAGGACCTTCCTCAACAGCAACTTCACCGTTGTAGTCCGACTTCGATATCTCCGGCTCCTTCTTCTCCGACTGGTCTGCACACAATCAAACGTCAACTAAGCCGGGGGCGGCTCCGGCGAAAGCCCCTCCGGCGTGAGGATAAGAATTGGCTTGTTAAAGGGGAAAATCAACAAAATTTGAGAGCGTTTGTGGTTGTGTGTGTGTTAATCAACGTACCTTGACAATGAAGCCTGCATATCTTATTTATACCCCTCATCCTCGTGCCTTGCACATGACATCCTCACATTACATGTCTACTGCCACGTGTCGCCATATCATTGGTCCTTTCATAAAGTAAACCCTAATCACGTGATCATCAATCCCAATGCATAACCGTCTAATGGGTCCCACTTGGTAGATATTTATATGCCGCCTCTGATGAATAACATTAACAAGAATCCTTCTCTCGCCGGATAGAGTCACTTCTTGTCCTATCTCGCCTCATCATTGTGTCTCGCCTTATCATTATGTCTCGCCTTATCCGACTGTGTCGCCTTTAACGTCATGTCTTGCCATTATTCTTTATCGCCGGCTCTCCTCATAAAGTGTCGCTATTTGACGTCTTGGTATTCTCCCCTTCTTAATGATATTAGTGGGATACTCCTGTCTCGCCTTCCTTCCTCAGGCCGCCTATATCCTTTTCTTCTTCTTGGGTCGCACTCTAATTTGGGCCCACTTTGCCGCTTTCTTGTTAATAATCTTGGGCCAAGCCCACTCTCTATATTTGGTCAGCATCAGAAGCCCCTAAGTTTATGGCGAGATTCATTTATGGTCTCGCCAAAAACTTTATGTTCACAGATTATTCAATTAGCGACATAGGCAATCTTCTTCAAGAAGCTACCACTGGAGATCCCTGTCCATACACGTGTCCTTCTCTTGGTAACCCTTAACATTTTAATGAGCCGTCATTTGGGAATCGTGCCCGGTTGTGAGGGAAAATTCAAAAACCTTCCCCAAAAGTCACATCCATCATTTCCTTAACCCCTCTCTCATATAAATACCAAATCATAACCCCCATTCCTCTTTTCACCACCCTTAAACCTTGCTTTGAACACTTTCCTTTTCCGGCGAACATCAACACTGACTCCGACCGGTCTTCTTCATTTTTCTCCGTCTAAATCCCTGATTTCTTGCCCACATTTGCTTCTTGACCTTGATTCCATTCTTATTTACGCCTTTTCAAAGTGATTTGGTGTAATATTTCTCAATTCCCAGAATCTGATCATCGTCTCCGGCGTCTGTTCATCTTTCCCGGTGACCCTTCATCTTTTCCGACCAAGATCATCCTTTTCCTCAGGTAACTTTCCCTAAAATCCTTCGCATTCTTTATCCTTTACATTTTGGTCTCCACCTTTTGATCGATTATTTAGAGTTGCATTTCCTTTTATTCCATAAAAACAATTTTTCCCAAACTGCCCTTCATGGCGAGATATAAAAACTGTGCCAAGGTAGTTAGATACGGTCGTTGCCAGGTTTCAGGCGGCTTTTATAGACGCCTGCGAACTACTTGGGCGAGATTGCCCAAGGCCGACCTAATTAGGTTTTTAGTTGAACACTGGGTGGATCCTTCGCTGATTGACTCTCTTGAAATCCAAGGCCCTTCTTTCCTTCCACTTTCAGCCCCTATGTCGCACATTTTCCCCTCTAGTAATCAATTGGTTCGATTTATTAAAGATAAGTATAAACTGTCTTTAAGCGACTCCTCTGAATCCCAATGTGTCGCTGATCCCTTTTCCAAACGTAGAACACATTATAAATCAATCCTTTCTTCTTCTTCTTCCAGTGATTCCTGCGACATGGCTGGTCAAGCAACATCTTACGCATTCTTTGCTTCCAACAATCCCCCTCCCTCTTGGGGTTCAAAATATCGCCCTTCAAGAAGGTACACTTTTTACCAATCCCGCGCATGCTGAAGCGGGATCTTCCCATGCAACAGATAAAGACTCCCTAATTCCCAACCTTATAACTGATTGGCATAGGGAATATCACATAGATAGCTCCATCTATTGCATTTCTGAATATCAGGGAGACCTTTCCCTTGCCCACTTACGAGAAATGCGGGAAGGCATTGTCATTTTCCCTTCTCAACTCAAGGCCGGCCTTAGGATCCCCTTTGATCCTTTCCTTTGTGAATTCTTGTATAAAGCCCAAGCCATGATCACCGAAATTCACCCAAATGCTATTAGAATAATAACTACCTTCATCGCCATTTGTCGCTCTCTGCGAAAGGAACCCACCATTACCGCTATGCTTTCTTTGTTTACTGGGTACAAACAAACCAACCAACTTGCCGACGACATATTGGAAACTCGCCTTTCTCTCCAATACCATAGGGGTCCCAAAGTCCTTACTCCACTGCCCACCAAAATTCACGATTGGATGGATGACCCTCTCTTCGTTGTTTCTCGCGTTGGATGGTCTCATCCTGCCGACCTTCATCCTATTAATACCCAAATTGAATCCAAAGATGCTTCTACCCTTGGCGACACTGCCCTTGTTGACGACATTCGCTCCTTGATTGCCTTACACCCAAATTACGCACGACGCTCCCGGCCTCTCATTTCTTGGAGAGGTATGCACGGAATAGGGAATTGCTAGATCAAGTCGGTTTGGTGACAACTTACCCCGAGTCCGGCCAGAGTTCCAATAAGCCACGTTTATTTCGACGGATGGGAGCGACATTCCGACAACAAGTATGCTCATGAATGTCAGTCTTGCAAAGGTTCTCGTCACTGTACTGCCATGAATACCGCTCTTTGTATGTTTCCCCTTTAATCTTATCTTTTCTTTCCCTTAATTATAATTTGACATACCACAACCCTTAACTTCCTTCTATTTATTTTCAGATCACCGGGCCAAATCCATGGAAAGTCGTCAAGCTGCCAACTCGGGCCCGACAAGAGAAGGAAACAATTGGCCAATGCACGCGGCCTTGCTCTTGCTTCCCTCCCTGAAAATCTTGCTTTGCCACTTTCTCGCGATGGTAAAGATGCTGAGGAGATTGCTTTGGAGAAAACTCAGAGCACAACTAGAAAAAGAGCCGCACCAACCAACCAGGCTGCGCGAGCTAAACGACTGAAAAGAGTCGCACGTAACAACCAATGTCACTCCCGCTTCCCGGGTAAATGTCCCGCCAAATCCACATTCTTGATTCAACTCCTCCTTCTATTGAAACTAATCTCCCGCCCACTTCTATTTCGCGAAATATTGAGACCACCATTTCCCAAGCTGTTATCCCGCCAACTGAAGTCGCACCGACGACTGAAAATATTGAAATTCTTGCCTCCGATCTTGTTCCACCAAATACTTCTTCTTTAGAAGTTAATATTTCTGAGCCCCAACAAACTGAAAATCTTCCTCTCCGCGGGACGGAGGTCTGCGACTTAACACTCATTTCCAGCTCCCCTTCAACTCCTCCTGGCCCTAGCACTTCTTCCGCTCTTCCTACTCCTAGGCGGCTACGGAAAACTTTTCCAAGCCCGCTTGATTTTGTTGGGCTTTATGAGCTTAGCAAGGAAATTGCCGAGTCCCCGCATAAAGGGGTTGATTGAGGAAACTAAAAGCACGGAAGAATATCTACTGGGCAGCTCGGCCTTAATCAGAGCTAGTGATCAAGTACAGGTTCATAATGTCTCCCAAATGGATTCAGCTCATGCCGCATGCCAGGCGGGTTATTATTTTTCATTGGTTAGTTCCTCTTTCCTTCCTTATTTTATTTTACCTTAATCTTATTCTCAACTTTCTCTTAACTTCTAATTGTTATCTTTTCCCAGCTTGGATCTTCTATCACCGGCATTAGCGAGGCAAACACTCGACTGGAAAATGAATCGGCCAGATTGAAACGCGACAAAGATACCCTTAAGGGTAGACTTACGAGACGAGATTCTTCCATCAAAAACTTGGAAAAGGAGCGGGACAAATTGAAAACTGATCTAACCACTTCTCACAATCAGCTTGACCAGACCCTAACGGATCTCAATGCCGCCAATTCCAGTCTCGCCACTGCCAATACTGAACTTGATTACGCCAGAAAATGTCGCCAAGGCGAGGAGTGAGAATGAAGCTTTAAAGGAAACTCATGCATTTGAAACTCAAACTCTCCAAGACGAGATTGCTAGGCTTAAAGAGGAACTAGGCGAGAAGACCGCGGAAGTTCTTTGCTACGAATGCCGATGTGGCTCAATTAGCGACGACATTGCGGCATTGGGAACCAAACTTCCCTTGAAGTTATGCGAGCGCGGCGGCTGAAATCAACGACATTCACTGCTATCACGCTTGAAAAACTCGCCCAGCTGGGGTTCGAGCCAATTTTTAGCGAGGTTTGTCGCCGTGGTCATTCCGTAGTTCCTTATACTCTGAAGAACTCAAAGATCTTCGATGAAGATGCTTTGTTGGGAAAATCGCCATGGAGGGCTCCTCCTGTTCAAGTTCCAAATGTTGTAGCTTTGTGGGATACTCTTCTTGAGCACAAGCATAAGCAGTTGGATGATGCCAAAGCTCTTGCCTTAGCGGCTTCAAGCTCCAGCCAAGTCATCCCGCCTACTGAACCCGATGTCTGATCTATCTCCTTCTTAACTTTTACTTTGAACAGCTTTTGTAACTTGCCTTGATGGCTAAACAATTTACTCTCTTTTCTTTTTGGGGCCTGCGTGCCTTTTGAACATTGTACATTTGCGGCCTTTGTGCTTGCCCCTTTACTTTTTGCTTTACTTATTTCTCCCCTTATTGTTTTGATAGTTCATCAAAATCTCTTTTGCATGACAGGTATCATACACATATACTCCCATCGAAAAAGTGAAGTCGTCTTTAGGCGACTTTACTCATAACATATTTTGCGACTCATATTGTCGCTAACTCTAATCTTTTCTTGATTTTTTTTTTGCTTTATACTTAGAATAATTTCCTTCTTTCTGCCTCATCTTTCCTTCTTTTTTTTTTTTTTTTTTTTTTTTTTTCCGCGAGAGAGTGATATCTTTCATAGCGACTTATGCTCTTGCCCTTACTGCGAGATAAATCTTTTCTTCATTCATAGCTCCGAAACTTTCATTTTTATAGTCCATAGACTTTTACATTTTTCACCATCCACAGCTTGACTTATATCATAGTTTACAACTTATATTGACTCACATCGATTTATAGTCCGACGACTTTCTTTGACTCGCATCGTTTTATAGTCCGACGACTTTCTTTGACTCGCATCGTTTTATAGTCCGACGACTTTCTTTGACTCGCATCGTTTTATAGTCCGACGACTTTCTTTGACTCGCATCGTTTTATAGTCCGACGACTTTCTTTGACTCGCATCGTTTTATAGTCCGACGACTTTCTTTGACTCGCATCGTTTTATAGTCCGACGACTTTCAACATTTATAGTCCGTCGACTTTTCACATTTATAGTCCGTCGACTTTCAACATTTATTCATTCCTTTCAATAATTCATCAAAAATTGTTTTGATAATTCATCAAAAACTCTTAACCTTCTTACCTCTAGCGAGATATCACCATACACATATACTCCCATCGAAAAAGTGAAGTTGTCTTTAGGCAACTTTACTCTTGAGCAATTTATTTACCATGTCATTGGCTACTGATCATACATAACTATAAAATTCATTCCATGTAAAGCACATATGAAGAATAAAATTTCATTATATCATAAACATATTCAACATAAGTTCCATGTATATACTTTCTATTAAAATCATGAAGCATATGACTTTCATTCATCATTGAAAAGTTCATAAATTCATTAAGATGATTGTTAAAAAGACTTTTAATAGGAACAAGATAGGCAAATTACCCTTATCACTTCAATGGTAGTATTTCTTTAAGTGATCAACACTCCATGCATTCGGGACCTCTTTGCCGTCTTCTTCTTTCAAGTGATAAGTCCCCTCTCGCACAATTCTAGCAATTTGGAAAGGACCTTCCCATTTCGGATCTAACTTGGCAAATCCCGCTGTAGCGCCTTTAACTTCACGACTCCTCAACACCCAATCGCCAACATTAAATGACCTCTTCTTTACTCGCTTATCGTGTTGTGCCTTCATCCGCTGCTTGTAATTAATCATCCTCATTCTCGCTCTAAGCCTCTTTTCATCACTCAAATCTAGCTCAAAGCACCTTCTGTCGCTATTCATTATCTCGTCATAATAAGTTACTCTATGGGTAGGCAAACCCGTCTCGGCGGGAGCCATTGCTTGAGCCGTAAGTTAATGCGAAGGTTTGTCTCGCCGGTTGACCCCTTTCTTGTCGTTCTAACATACCATAAAGCTGTGGACGGCTCCCTCCCGACCAAAACCCCCGCCTCTCTTTTCTAAGTTTTTACACAAAATCTCAAGAACTTGCTTGTTAGCGGCCTCCACTTGTCCGTTGCATTGCGGCCTATACACTGCAGACTGCCAATGTTTGATACTCAAATTCTCGCAAAATCCGTGAAACTTCTTTCTAAAGCTGCGGCCCATGATCGAGAGATGATCGCCGCGGCATTCCATGGCGACATAGGATTTCCTCCGTTACAAATCGATGATCTGGTCTTCGGTAGTAGAAGTTAAAGCTCTTGCCTCGATCCACTTGGTAAAATAATCAACGGCTACCACGCACCATCTGCGCTCCTCCTTTGGCCTTGGGGAAAGGTCCTATAAGGTCTATTCCCCACATATCAAAAGGCCAAGT
Organism: Adenophora triphylla var. japonica; assembly: GCA_022495995.1. Taxonomy (NCBI): domain Eukaryota; kingdom Viridiplantae; phylum Streptophyta; class Magnoliopsida; order Asterales; family Campanulaceae; genus Adenophora; species Adenophora triphylla. The sequence continues at coordinate 498,621 of JAFEMH010001147.1, read as the reverse complement.
TTGCTTCTGATTGGGGTCTGCTTTCGGTCATTGTTGCCTAGGAATGTTAGCATGTCGGCGGCACCGGTCACATCTTCTTACATACTCCTCCGCATCTTTCTTCAATGACGGCCCGATAATACCCATGAAACATGATTTTATTAGCCAAAGTTCTTGCTCTGGATGACCTCCACAAACGCCCTCATGCACCTCAAACAAAACGTTATCAACCTTCCCCGGTTCCACGCATCTCATCAAAGGCCGCGAGAAAGACTTCCGGTATAAAATCCCATCCTGTACGGTAAACCTTGGTGACATTTTCCTAACAATCTTCGCCTTATCTTCGTCTTGTGGCAGCTCTTCTTTCTCCAAATAGTCTTTCATTTCATTTACCCAATCTTTTTCACCAACTTCAATTTCCATTATCGGGGGCTGTCAAAGCCGGCTCTTCCACAAATTCAACTACCACTTTCTTAGGCAACTCCTCTATTTTATCGCAAGCGGCTTTGCTCAACATGTCGGCTCGCTCATTTTTTTCTCTATCAATCTGCACCAGCTCCCAATAATCAAAGCTTTGCAAAATCTGCCTTACCATTTCACAATACTTTGTCAAAATTGCACTCACTACTCCATATCTTCCTTTTACTTGGTTAACAATTAGCGAGAGTCGAGTGGGCGACTATACGCTTTACTCCGATATCTCGGCATAACTCCAAACCCGCTACCAACGCCTCGTATGCACTTTGGTTGTTTGTCATGTTAAACTTAAACCTCAAGGCCTTCTCATATGTGCAATCTTTTCCTGGCGAGCTTAATGAAATCCCGGCTCCGCCTTTGTCCTTAGCTGAGGACCCATCAACAAACAATTCCCAACATCCCGCAGGTCTTTCTTTCTCTTCTTCCGCTTCAGGGTCTTGCGACTTGGCCTTCCTCTTCCTTGCCTCTTGAGTCTCAATCTCCTCTCTTTCATATGTGAATGAAGTTTCGAGAATAAAGTCCGCCAAAGCCTGAGCCTTAATCGCCTTTCTCGCCTCATATTGAATATCAAACTCTGTTAATTCAATCGACCATTTAAGAAGCCTTCCAGCTGAATCGAGTACATTGTAAAATCTTTCTTAAGGGTGCATTGGTCAACACAGTAACAGGGTGAGATAGGAAATAGGCCCTCAACTTCCTTGTCGCTATTACCAAAGCATAAGCCAATTTTTCTGCATTAAAATATCTCGCTTCTACCTCACTCAATGCCTTTGAAACATAATACACTGGTTTTTGCATGCCACCATCCTCCTTTATTAATACCATTGCCCTGCCAAATGCGATGCCGCTAAGTAGACATATAAATGGTCTCCTTCCTCTGGGCTACATAAGATGGGCGGCTTTCCCAAATACTCCTTTATCTTCTGAAAAGCTTCTTCACACTTGTCATCCCAAGCAAACTTCTGATCTCCTTTCAGTACTTTGAAGAACGGCAAACATTTCTCAGCTGACCGCGACACAAATCGTCCCAAAGCTATCACCCTACCATTTAACCTTTGAATCTCTTGAATGGTCTTGGGCGACTTCATATCAATTAACGCCTGGATCTTCTCAGGATTTGCCTCTATCCCGCGGCGATTTACAAGAAATCCCAAAAACTTTCCCGCCGTTACTCCAAAGGTGCACTTACTTGGATTAAGCTTCATGGAATTCTTTCTCAAGTTCTCAAAAGTTTCAGCCAGATCCGCCAAATGATCCTCCCCCTTGGTCTTGATCACCATATCGTCAATATAAGCTTCAACATTCCTCCCAATCTGCGATTTAAATATCTTGTTAACCATCCTTTGGTATGTCGCCCCAGCGTTCTTCAAACCAAAAGGCATCATTTTATAGCAAAAATTTCCAAGGGGAGTCCTGAAAATTTGTTTTGGCTTTATCCTCCTCAAGCATCTTGATCTGGTGATACCCTGAGTAAGCATCAATAAAGCTAAACACCTTGTGTCCCGCAATAGAATCCACCAGTCTATCAATCTTTGGCAAAGGATAACAATCCTTGGGACATGCCATATTCAAATCTGTAAAATCTATGCACATTCTCCACTTCTTGTTCGCCTTCAACACCATCACTGGGCAAGCTAGCCGGACCGGATAAGTGATCTCTTCAATGATTCCCGCCTTTAACAACTTCTCTACTTCCCCGATCACCGCTTTCTCCTTTTCCGAGATAAGTATCTCACCTTCGCTTAAAAGGCTCTACATTTGGATCAGCATTTAGACAATGTAAGGCGACATTTTCATTAACTCCGCGCATATCCTGCGGTCTCCGGTGCAAATACATCAACGTTATCTCGCAAAAAATTAATTAGCATATCTCGCTCTTCCTTCTTCAAATGTTGCCCAATCTTGATCTTACATTCGGGATATCCATCATTCACAATCACTTCTTCCAATTCTTACGCCGCTGAATATCAGGCTCATCCCGCATTTGCAGTGTGTCTACTTCAATTTCAGCCGCCTTTTTCCGATCGACATTTCTCCCCATCCCAATACCGCTACTCTCCCCTTTTTCTCTCTCGTCACGCGACATACTCCCCGGGGTGTCCATCACGATTTCTTCATCGCATTCCTCACTCTCCGAATCCACTATCTCTTCAATGTAGGGCTCTTTCATCTTGACAAATTCGGTGGATCTAGACCAAGCCATCTCCGCTTGCATCACCATCAAAGCCATCAAATTCTTTTCTGACTTTTCCTGCATCATTTCTATCTCCACATCCCGCTCCTCACTTCTTTCCTTCATAACTTCATCCTCAGCCCTTTCTTCAATAATTATGATTGCCGACTTATTCTTCATACTTTCTGTCTCCTCCCAACTCTCACATCCCCCTAAGTCGGTAATCATATTTATTCTCGCATCCCGCACGGTCAAAGCAGTAGAAAGTGAACTTGTGCTTGCTACAGATTTCTTTGTTTGCATTTCAATCTTCTTTTGAATAACTTCCTTCACCTCACTTTTCAAACATGCTATCCCCCTTGCCGTAGGAAACTTGACTCGCTGATGCGGGATAGATACCACCATTTCAAAGCTTTGCATAAAGGGAATGCCCACAATAGCATTATAAGGCGACACTAAATCAATAACCATAAACTCAACAGTGCGAGTTCTCACCTTCTCATCTTCTCCTATCTCTACCGCCAAAGAAATCGTTCCTTTAACCCGCACAGTGTGGTTAGTAAACCCTTCCAAGAATCCTTTATACGGCACCAAATTGGCCTCTGTATATCGCATCTTTTTAAAAGCATCATAATAGAGAATGTTTCGGCTTGCTCCAGAATCTACTAAAACCCGATGCAAAATCTTTGTTTCTGGGGCGATTGTGATTACAATTGGTTGGCATCCATGGCTTGGCGTTAAAGCCAACTCTCGTCTTGAAAAACTAATCATCCTTTCTTCACTGGGTGGATAGGCGGGAATGTGACAAGTGTGGGATAGCGACATAATCTGATTATTTAGGCAAGTAATGCTTGTAGGCTCGTGAATCACCAAAATTTCATTTCTATTTCCATTTCCTCCTTGATCCGCCCCATTTGGCTCCCGCCATACATACTCTTGCAACGCACCCCTTTCAATTTGGTTTTGAATTACTCTTTTCAAATTATAACAATTGTCAGTCTCATGACCCCGCTCCCGATGATAATTACAGAATTGATTCATGTTAACTCTCCCCAGATCATTCATTTCAAAAGGTCTTTGGCAAATCAACGGCCATGAGAATTTCACTTGGTGTAGCGGTCAACCTTGTAAACCTTATCATTCTTCTAACTCCACGACCTCCATTTGGGCCTCCATTGCGACCTCCATTGCGACCTCCACCTGCGCCGCCACGTGATTCCCTCGACCTCCTGGCCGAGCGGCATTCCCTTCCTTCACATACTCAATCCGATCCTTAACACTTTTCTTTCCATTGTTTGAAGCTCCTTCATCAACATCCTCGCCACCACAGTACGCTTTGACCCTCTCATGCAACTCACTCAAAGTCGCAGGTAATCTCATTCTTAACTCCCTCCTGAATGATTCAGATAACAGACCCGACATATACATCATGATGACGTATTTGGGATCAATTTCAGCAATTTGATTGGCAATTAACAAAAATCTATTGGTGTAAGTAACAAGACCTTCTCCCGTCTTTTGCTTAATGCCAATCAACTCTGCAAAGACTCTTGGTTGGGCTCCCATTGATCCAAATCTCGCCAAAAATTTCCTCTTAAAGTCTTGGTACCCCGATATAGAGTTAGCGGTGGCATGCAAACCAATCCAAAGCCTGAAGCTCCAAGGTACTAGCAAAAGTCTTGCATAGCAGAGCATCATCCTTGGTCAGAATTGCCATTGTCACCTCAAATCCCGCTACGTGAGTCCTGGCGGTGGTGACTCCCGCATATTTAGATAAAACAGGCAAGCGAAAATCTGGAGCTGTCTCAGCCTCTTGAATATATCTAGCAAAAGGGGCTACAAAAGAGTCCTTTTCATTATCAACTGCACCACCCCTTTCCAATTCCGCTAACCTCCTTGCCATCTCGGCCATTTGTTTCTTGAAAACGTCTTCTTCTCCAAAACGACTAACCCGGTGAAGTTGATAATGAAAAAGTCAAATACCAAGTTGATAATGAAAACGTCAAATACCAAGACTACAACGGTGAAGTTGCTGTTGAGGAAGGTCCTAGCAACATCAAACTGGTCAGGATATCCGGCTCTCACCCGGAAGACCCGGGTTCAAGTCCCGGCAACGGAACCAGTTTGATGTTGCTAGGACCTTCCTCAACAGCAACTTCACCGTTGTAGTCCGACTTCGATATCTCCGGCTCCTTCTTCTCCGACTGGTCTGCACACAATCAAACGTCAACTAAGCCGGCGGCTCCGAAAGCCCTCCGGCGTGAGGATAAGAATTGGCTTGTTAAAGGGGAAAATCAACAAAATTTGAGAGCGTTTGTGGTTGTGTGTGTGTTAATCAACGTACCTTGACAATGAAGCCTGCATATCTTATTTATACCCCTCATCCTCGTGCCTTGCACATGACATCCTCACATTACATGTCTACTGCCACGTGTCGCCATATCATTGGTCCTTTCATAAAGTAAACCCTAATCACGTGATCATCAATCCCAATGCATAACCGTCTAATGGGTCCCACTTGGTAGATATTTATATGCCGCCTCTGATGAATAACATTAACAAGAATCCTTCTCTCGCCGGATAGAGTCACTTCTTGTCCTATCTCGCCTCATCATTATGTCTCGCCTTATCATTATGTCTCGCCTTATCCGACTGTGTCGCCTTTAACGTCATGTCTTGCCATTATTCTTTATCGCCGGCTCTCCTCATAAAGTGTCGCTATTTGACGTCTTGGTATTCTCCCCTTCTTAATGATATTAGTGGGATACTCCTGTCTCGCCTTCCTTCCTCAGGCCGCCTATATCCTTTTCTTCTTCTTGGGTCGCACTCTAATTTGGGCCCACTTTGCCGCTTTCTTGTTAATAATCTTGGGCCAAGCCCACTCTCTATATTTGGTCAGCATCAGAAGCCCCTAAGTTTATGGCGAGATTCATTTATGGTCTCGCCAAAAACTTTATGTTCCTGATTATTCAATTAGCGACATAGGCAATCTTCTTCAAGAAGCTACCACTGGAGATCCCTGTCCATACACGTGTCCTTCTCTTGGTAACCCTTAACATTTTAATGAGCCGTCATTTGGGAATCGTGCCCGGTTGTGAGGGAAAATTCAAAAACCTTCCCCAAAAGTCACATCCATCATTTCCTTAACCCCTCTCTCATATAAATACCAAATCATAACCCCATTCCTCTTTTCACCACCCTTAAACCTTGCTTTGAACACTTTCCTTTTCCGGCGAACATCAACACCGACTCCGACCGTCTTCTTCATTTTTCTCCGTCTAAATCCCTGATTTCTTGCCCACATTTGCTTCTTGACCTTGATTCCATTCTTATTTACGCCTTTTCAAAGTGATTTGGTGTAATATTTCTCAATTCCCAGAATCTGATCATCGTCTCCGGCGTCTGTTCATCTTTCCCGGTGACCCTTCATCTTTTCCGACCAAGATCATCCTTTTCCTCAGGTAACTTTCCCTAAAATCCTTCGCATTCTTTATCCTTTACATTTTGGTCTCCACCTTTTGACCGATTATTTAGAGTTGCATTTCCTTTTATTCCATAAAAACAATTTTTCCCAAACTGCCCTTCATGGCGAGATATAAAAACTGTGCCAAGGTAGTTAGATACGGTCGCTGCCAGGTTTCAGGCGGCTTTTATAGACGCCTGCGAACTACTTCTCTTAGCTCACATATTGTTGAGAGCATGAAGATAGGTGATAGAATAGAAGTTGTGTTCTTCACACTTCTCTTAGCTCACATGTCCTCACACTCTCACTCTCACTCTCACTCACTCTCACTCTCTTCTTCTTTGGCACATCGTATTAATTTGAATTATTTTAATTCACATGTGAGAGAGACTTTAAATTTGTTAACCTAGTTAATTCTTTGACCATTTTTTAGAATTAACTAGGTTAATATTTTTATTGTTTCTCAATAATATATATATGTACCTCTAATTTGCATGTGAGACGAAAGATTTTTAATTAGTTATCCTAATTAATTCATTCGTCTCTTTAACCATCGTATAAAATTAAATAGGTTAATATTAGTTTAACCTAGTTAATTTTTTGGTCTCTATTGATCTATAGTAAAAGAGTTATTTAACTTATATTCTAAAAGCAATTATTTATATATATATACTCTCTTTCTCTTTCTCTCTCTCTCTATATATACTCCCTCTGTCCCATGTGAATGGGCACCAACTTTTTGGGTGTGGGAATTAAGGAAAAGTAGGAGAGAGAAATAGGTGGAGGAGGTGTTTGTGAGTATGAAGAATTAAATAGGAGAGAGAATGAGTGAGAGGAATAGTTAGGAGAGAGAATGTCACTACAAGAAAAAAGAGATTTTGCTACGAAAAATTTTGTAGCAAAATGTTAAGATTTCGTAGCTAAAGAGTATTGGCGACGAAACTGTTTTCGTAGCAATTTCGTCGCCTATGCGACGTCGCTAAAGGGTATTGGCGACGAAATAATATTCGTAGTCGTAGGTACATTTTTTAGCTACAAAAAATAAATTTCATCGCCAAATAGTTTCTGCGACAAAATATAAAATTGTTGCTAAAGGGTATTTTTCGTAGCCAAATGAATTCTTTTAGCGACGAATTAATTCGTCCCAAATTATCTGATCTTGTACTACAAAATATTTTCGTCGCGAAATGTTAATGTCGTGCTATGAAACATTTTCATAGCTATAAATACATTCTACTATTACAAAATATTTTTGTCGCCAAATGTTACTGTCTTGCTATGAAACATTTTCATAGTGTAGTCATCTTTTTTTACTACGAAATATTGTGTTGCAAATGTGATTTTAATCTAATTGCTGCTCCAAGAAAAAACAATATATATATGATAATATTTATCAAAATACTACATACTATCAAAATATAATTAATTATCATTAAAATTGTCGGTACATCCCCAAATAACAAGGCAAAAAAAAAAAAAAAAAAAACATGTCCTTAATATCTCAGTTGAAGCGACAAAAACATATCTTTACTATCTCAAATCTTCACTATCTCAATATAGTTGAAGCAAAATAACATATACTCCCTCCGTCCCAGCCCAGTGTAAACTTTTGGTCAACTTTGACCAACTTTGACCAATAATTTAAGGCCATAATAATGATCCTAATAAAAATTTAAAAATTTGTTATTGTATCACGCTTAATAATATTAACAATAACATTTTTTGGATGTTTATTAGGATCATTATTATGGCCTTAAACTATTGGTCAAAGTTGGTCAAAGTTGACCAAAAGTTTACACTGGGCTGGGACGGAGGGAGTATTCACTATCTCAAATCTTCACTATCTCAACGTCCAACTATATAAACTTTCTTTCCATAAGTAATTACGTAGTAGCTCTAGCCAAATGACTGTACAGAATAATAATGATAAGCTGCAATATCAAAAAATAGATAATAAGTTATTAAAATTCCATGGAGGTGATCACAATGAGCAATAACATTCACGCTATAACATATAAAACTTACAATATTTTGCTGCATTGACTTCGTTCAACGTACCAACTAAGATTCACCTGCACCTATATAATACACAAAAAGAGAAAAAATTGAATACAGAAAATTTTGGGGGAACTCTGTTTCCCCCAAACTTATAAAAAGTCTTGTTTTTAAAAAATTCAAGACAAAAACTCAGTGTTTTAAGACATAAACTCGATGTTTTAGTTACTAACCTTAACTCGGTGTTTTAACGCCTAAACTCGATGTTTTAACTTCTAGGTATTTTAACGCCTAAACTCAGTGTTTTAAGCTCGAAACTCAATGTTTTACGCTCGAAACTCAAAATTAGAAAGTGGACTTTTTATAACTTATGGAGAAACAAGTTTCCCCCAAAATGGACTCAATTGAATATATAGCTCTTCATATGTTTTTTCCACAAATCCAAACAATAAACTTTAAATAATAAAAGATATACAGTGAACTCCAAAACCAAAATGAGAGATAAGAAACCAAAAAAGAAATGTGCAATCTTGCTTTCATGATTGGAGTTAAAAGAAGGTAATCATTGAATCAAATGCTAAGGTTTACAATTTAAGGATGCTCCCTCAATGTCAGTACTATACAGTCACATACAAACTACCTTCCACTCATGAACACTCAGCAGGTTTCACATTTCTATTTTACTTTTGGTTTCTTTCTTCTCATTTCTGTGAAGTTCCTTTTCTTTTATTTTCATAATAGTGATTAATAATACTCCTCCGTTCCAAAATAAATGTCTATCATTGACTTTATGGAAAATTTAAGAAAGTTGATATCTACCCATTTTTGTAGCATATTCACAATTACCCTTAATGGTCTCACCATATAATATAGCATAATGAGTATAAATGTAAACTAGAACATGATAAATGCAAAAGAGGATCAAGTAACATCACGGAAAATAAACATTCATTTAGGGACGGAGGGACGTTAATAAATAGATTGTTGGAAATGAGGGCAGCCACTTATTAGTTAATTGTCGTGGTATTCAAACATCACATGGACCTCTTAATACTACACATACGGGAAAGCATTAACCACCTGCGTGCCCCGTCCACACACACCCCACCACCAACACCATTAGCACACGGGCACACACAAAAGATACAGTACTTAAATAACCACAGCTATTGTAATAGTACTTAAGAGATTGTGAGATCCTACAAAGAGTCTAAGATGATTCAAATGAAATTGTATGTTCATAAGTTCCAAGTTGACCACAGCTTACAGTAACATCAAATAAAAGAGACTAAAAGATAACAAAGCAGGTTGCAGGTTATCTGTAAAAATGCATAGAATGCTTTTTTATCAATAGAAAGAAAAAAAACAGATCAAGAAGGAACTAAAAATATATATTCCTGCATTACCGAAAGAAATGCCCTAAATCATTGAGCATGCTGATTAAGATAATAATTTCCTCCAAAACTTTTCATCTTATCAACAAAAAAAAGTTCTATCATACTTATCAAAGTTATGTACATATTAGTACCCAACATTCATATAAGAACTTTTGACGTTGTTAGAGCCGTGAAACATGTCCAAACTAGCATTCACGTGTTTTGACCCAATTTACGCTTGGCCAAGTATAATTGTGATTCAAACCATGATTAAATTATAGCTATGAAGCATGCAGATGGAAAAGCTTCAAGAATACGGGATAATAAACTCACCATTAAACATCAACTCCGTGACAAGAAGTTCATCTCTCGTGTCGATCAGACAGGCTGCCCTCCCCTTCACTTGAACAACGCCATCAGCATCAATATGGCCAAGCTTCTTCAAAACCTTGATCTATTCTTAAGTTCGTCATGGAATTTTTGAAGCTGCAGAGGACAAGGTGCATTACATTCTGAAGAAAGAAATTGAAGAGCATAATGCACTTGTACATATATGCTAAATCTGCAATATTTCAGATATTTGGCCCAAAGTGTTCACTAATTAGGTAAAGCAACACACACACATAGTATATTAGCCTTCAATTTTTCATAATGATGTTGATGATGACAATAATTAACAAGAAGAAGAAAAAGGGAGGTGAATGACATATACCCGTAAATATGAATTTAAAGAATAGACAAAAACTTATGCTGCTTAGAGAATTAAAGATTTACAACCATAAGAAATATGTAAATGTGATCTCTTTTCTACTGTGATCATTATGTTTATGATTTTAGCCAAACAGTAGCAAATATCATTTGCTGCTAAATAAGAGACATTTTCCATAAGAAGGAATTAATACCTGGGAATCACGCATTTTCGATTTGAGCTGTTGAATTTCATGACTTGCTTCTGCTTTTCTTTGGAAAGACTGAATCTGGCGCTCATATTGAGACTAGGATATTCAAGTTTAAGTTAGAACAAAACTAACAAGTGAAAAGCTCGGAATACTAACTGTAAATCTAAGAAAAGCGCGCGGTCATTACTTTCAGCAGTTTGAATACAATTCATGAAATGTCTTTACCGTACCTTGTGCAGAGGGTGAGAAAGAAATTTATGTTCAAGTTTCTCAATTTGATTGACCACCTCAACAAATTCGGGTTCTTCAATGCCCATATCCTGCCAAAAAAAAAGTCTAATTAGCTTCCAAACTAGATTAAAGATGTTTTTTTACTACATTGACTACCACCCCCCAACCCCAATCTGTTCCAGCTTCCTGAATCCTAACCTGCAATACAAGTAGGCCTTTGAAGGGAATAATACTTTTCGAAAATGGTTAGTAGTTCATAAACTGGAATAATAAATCTTGCAACACACCAGTCTACCAGGTAGAAGGAAATAAAGAACCCTCTCCGGTCTAATTATTTCTGACATCATTTTCTTCTCAAGTTGGGAAATTTCAAGCTTTAGCTTATGATATTCAGCTACTTCAGCCTGAAAAAAAAAAAAGATAAGAGAAAGCAGATAATTTTCCAATTACCTTTGGTTTTTTCTTCTTTTTATGGGGGTTGGGGTGGGGGTATAGAAAATAGTTACCTCTCTTGAGGCATCAAGCATAGCCACTTCCTCTTCTAGCTTTGAAACTTCCTTCCCTATATCAGGTAAGGTCTACAAAAGGGGAACCGGGTAGTTTATTAGTCTATATACATTCTAAATGAATAACAAAATCAGATGGCAATCATATACTAATCATGACATACCTTTCATAATGAGACGCATCTCCTCCCCAATAGCACAAGACAAAAAACAATCATACATGTGAAAACCATCGAAGATGCATTCAAATGTTAAAACCCTAAAATATACTTCATTTATACTCATGAAATAATTTTATGTGCATTTAAACCAAACCAGTGAAATATATACAGTTAGGTTCTAAAGTTGCCAGTAATGTATATCCTTAATTGAATAAGGTGGGGCTGTTTTGTGGCTAAGTGGCCCGAAGAATGGGACTCAATGGATAATACATGAGTGGGAATTTATATTCTGGTCAAGCTGCTTTTACAAAGAAGCACCGGTGGATGTTCTCGGATTCTCATGTCAGAGGACAGAAACAGAATCCTTAGGTTCAAGCACACAAATACAGCAATTATTACCCTCCAGGACGGGCAATCGAAGATAATTCGTACAAGAAAATCGTGAAAACAAACAGAAAATTTGAAATAAAGATAGAATTGAGATTTATCATAATACCCGTTGAATCGATTGAGAGCGTACCTGGGATTAGGTCGCCGCCGGTTGCTGCTGCTGATGTGGGTGCGGCCGATTGAGAGCGTACGTCATTGTCTACTCTCAAGCCATCCGGATCGTCTCTCTCAATCGCCTCGCCTCGCCTCGCCTCGCCTCAATTGCCGTTGTTACCTCTTAGCTGTTGGCCGCAGTTAATAAAAGGGGTGAGCGATGAGAATCACTGAATCAGGGAAGGAAAAGGAATAATAGTAGGTTTTAAATTGAGGGAGGATAATGGCAATTCTAAATTTGATAAGCTAACTTCACATATTCATTAAATAGATTGTAATATATGCATTATGAAATGTATTTATTTTTTAGGAGTGATTTTAACATAATGTTATGGGTGATTTTAAGGGTGATTTTGGCTATGAAATAATTTCATAGCAAATGATATATATTTTTGTAGCCAAATCTTATTTATATTTTGACTCAAGCGGGAAATTTAGTGCGCCAAAAACTTTGTCTGGGACCAAAATATTAGCAATTCATTCAATGACAAATTTTTTTATTTTGTTTTCTTAGTCTAGCATTTGGCTACAAAACTAATATTGTCGCAAAAACAAAGAGAATTGTCTACGAACAAATAATTCATCGCTAATGTAAATCTTTTAACTACAAAATATTTTTGTAGCTAAAAAATTTGTAGCTAAATCTTTATTTTCTTGTAGTGTGTTGTGAGTGTAAAAGTGAAGTATGAGAGAGAATGAGTGGAGGGAATAGTGAATATTCTTTTCCATTTTAGGCAGTGTCCATTCACGTGGGACGTCCCAAAAAGGAAATAAGTGTCCATTCACGTGGGACGGAGGGAGTATATGTATATAATCATATTAATTTTAAAATTATTTTCTATCTTGTAATTTTCGGTTTTAATCTTGGGCTGAATTATTATTTTTAGCATAAATGCTGGTGGGCTCAGTTTTTGGGCTTTTTAATCTTCATTTCAAGTGAGCTTCTAAGGATTTTAGAGAAAGAGCCCAAATATTTTTGTTATTTAAATGCTACAGTAACCAACACTGTAGGTCAGATCTTGTGCCAAACAAACAACAATGGCTCTTTTGCAATTGCTCCGCCCTAATGTGACCACCCTCCGACCATCCCTTCACCACTTCTCATCTCTTCTCCGCCCTCCTTTTCCTATCCTCGGCCAGAAAATTCCCATATGCTCACCTCCTTCCCCCTTTCTTCCAGCTCATTGCTCTTTTACTTCCAGTTCAGATGATCATTCACAGAAACCCAACTCATCCTCCACCAACACCTCACAACCAAATGAGAACAAGTCATTCACAGAAACCCAACTCATCCTCTAATCTGCACGTAGTTCCGAAAAACCATCCTTAATAGACTTGAAACCTCTGCTCATTTCATCCTTGATCTCTTCAACACCATCTTGAACACTAAGGGTAGGTTTGTCCTTAAACAAATGGCCCAACTGATCGAATGAGAGAGGAAACCCTTCCTCAACCATTCGGTTCCCAAAATCATAGATTTCCATGCTATCTTTGATAAGAGAAGTACCAGATTTGTAATAAGCATAAAATTTGCATGCATTTTGAAATACAAAGACAACCTTAGGATTATTATCAACGAATTTCTTAAACCTAGATATTTCTTCCTCGAAATGCTAGGGTCGAGATGACTTGTTGTCGTTGGGTTGTGAGGTTTTGGTGGAGGATGAGTTGGGTTTCGTGAATGATCACTAGGGTCGACGAGATGACTTGTTCTCATTTGGTTGTGAGGTGTTGGTGGAGGATGAGTTGGATTTACGTGAATGATCGAGGGTCGGCCAGTGACTTGTTCTCATTTGGTTGTGAGGTGTTGGTGGAGGATGAGTTGGGTTTCGTGAATGAACCCTAGTGATCATTCGCGAAACACCTCACAACCAAATGAGAACAAGTCATCCGCCGACCCTAGTGATCATTCACGTAAACCCAACTCATCCTCCACCAACACCTCACAACCAATGAGAACAAGTCATCTGGCGACCCTAGTGATCATTCACGTAAAACCCAACTCATCCTTCACCAAAACCTCACAACCCAACGACAACAAGTCAGTCTCACGACCCTCTAGCATTTCCGAGGAAGAAATATCTAGGTTTAAGAAATTCGTTGATAATAATCCTAAGGTTGTCTTTGTATTTCAAAATGCATGCAAATCTTATGCTTATTACAAATCTGGCACTTCTCTTATCAAAGATAGCATGGAAATCTATGATTTTGGGAACCGAATGGTTGAGGAAGGGTTTCCTCTCTCATTCGATCAGTTGGGCCATTTGTTTAAGGGCAAACCTACCCTTAGTGTTCAAGATGGTGTTGAAGAGATCAAGGATGAAATGAGCAGAGGTTTCAAGTCTATTAAGGATGGTTTTTCGGAACTACGTGCAGATTTGGGGGATGTTTGTCAAAAAGTTGCTGATGAGAGTTCTTGCCGTTGGCGAGAAAAGCCTGGCGCTGTGCACAACTTTGGCTCCCCATCTAGCAGGAACGGGAGGCAATGTGAGGTCAAGCCAATTGGGAGCGGGAAAGGCAACGGCAACGGGAAAGGAAACGGCAACGGGAAAGGCAACGGGAAAGGAAACGACAACGGGAAAGGAAACGGCAACGGGAAAGGCAACGGAAACGGCAACGGGAAAGGCAACGGAAACGGCAACGGGAAAGGCAACGGCAACGGGAACGGCAACGGTAACAAGGTCCCTGAACTTCCCTTGTTCGGGAGTGACGATTGGTGGTGTTTTTCTTGAGTATTTTGTTGAATGTTGAAGTGTGGGGTTAACATTGTTTTTCTTTTTCTTTTTGTTTTCTGTTATTTTTATCCTTTTGAATGGAGGTTATTTTGATGGTGTAAGGTGCTGATGGTTGTTTGTACGCTCGCCGAAATTTTTAGAAAAAATTAGGAGTCGCCACGCCGTTTTTAAAGGAAACATTGAAAACCTTTTTTAAGAGAAAATGGGTCCGGGGGTCAGGTTACGTGTTGGGAAGAACGTTTGGCGTTCACCCAACCCGCCTCGTATACGAGTCTTTCTAATATTCAACATCCAATTCATTCATAAGTGTGTGCGATTGTGTGAGACAAAATGTGATAAAATGCACTTTGATGCTTTGTATTATTGATAAAATGCATCTTGTGAGCCACTTGATCCATACTCATCTTAGGGACAAAACCAAACACATTAACATCATATGACATGGATTGAACAGCTTCTAATGGAAACAACCAGCTGCAGTGTGGCTTAATATGTCGCTCGACACAAGACCAAGATTGGCCAAGTGAGTCGCCCAACATAATAAGTCACCTACAGGGATTTACAGGCTGATTACAGAGGAAGCCAAAATACAATTGAGCACGAAACAATGATGAATGAAAGTCACAGAGATCATAAGAGGAGAGATTAACATTCAGAGAAGTGAGGATATGGATGATTCACACTCACTTTGGAATTTAAGTAGCAAACATTACCAATCCAACAATTATCATATCATAGATAAAACATGGAGATAAACCCGTTCATATCCGGAGATTATGACATAACACTTTTAAATTCTTATGCATCAACATAATCAGCATATCAATACTAAATAAGAGTAAACGGATAACCAACTCATTCTTAAACCAAAGAAAGACATATGCAAACAGGTCTGAAATCAAGCAACTGAAACATCATTCGGACTTATGGATTAAACATGAACATCCAAATATCATCAGCAACCATCAACGACAAACAACAGACTACCCAGCCATTGTGTAAAGACGACACCGGAATCTAAAATGAATATCTCAAATATCAACCGGGACAGAACATATCTAAACCCAAATTGCACATGAAGAACTGGGAAATAGCATGGGATTAATAAGTAACAGGGAGATGAAAGGTGAGATTAAAGATTACCCTCGTAGTGTCCACGATCCCTACACCCAGTTCGGTGTAGAGAGCTTCAAATCAGCTTCGGGAAACAGCTTCGGACTCTCAGATTGAGAGCTGCCTTGAAATTGCAAGGGTCTGCTTGAGTGTGTTGAACAGAGACAAGGTTTAGGACGTGACTTCGAAGGAGAAATGCTAGGGGCTGGAAATGGGGTTGTGAAGACGGTTCACAGAGGGAGACTCGTCGAAGTAGGAGAAGACGATTAAGGGGAGAAAACGGTGGTGGGCTCGGCGTTGTTGGGAGCGGCGCCGCTTTGGGTAGAGGAAGAGAGCTCGGTGATGGAGATTGGAGGTGAATTGGGTCACCGGCAAACTGGTTTTGGGGGAGCAGAGGTATTACCGGAGTTGGAGATGAATGGAGAACGTATGAGAGAGAGAACGGCGGACTGATTTTGGAACAGGGAAGAAGAAATTGAAGGAGCTCGGTGATGGGTTTGACGAGGGAGGAATGGCGGTGAAGGAGACGATTCACAGAGGGAGACTCTCTGTTGGTCAGGACGCCATTGGCGATTTTAGAGAGAGGAGAGAGAGGCTAGGTTACCATTTCCGTCTAGTGAGAGAGAGATTGGTGTCTCCGTTCTTCTCTGTGTGTTTTGCTTCTGTTGGGAGGTGATTGAGGAAGTGGTGAAGGAGACGATTGGGGTATTGATTGGAATTTTATTGGTGAGGTCGACGAATTGAGAGAGCTACGCCATTTTAGCGTTTAGTGAGAGAAAGCTTGGCAGCGTCTTGAGAGAGAAAGAGAGTATGCCTTTCCTCTTCCCCCTTTGCTTGCCAGTGTTGTTGTTTTGGTTGGGGAGATTGAGTCTCCGATGAGTGGTGATTGTGGGAGCTAGGTCGCCATTAGAGGGCTATTTGGTAAGGAAGACGATACTGCGTCTTGAGAGAGAGAGAAAGTGTGCGTTTCCTTTCTCTGTGGGTTTTTTGTGAGAGAGAGAGAGTGAGCGTCTCTATTGTTGTTGAAATTGAAACTGAAGTCCTCAATTTATATGGGGGACTTTTGATTTACGTTTTCATCCGCGCGGATCGAACTGACGCCCAGACAGGTTTGCTTTAAATTTAATTTTGGACAGCTTTGGGGTCAAAAGTAACTCCCTTTTCAGAATTCCAGCAGCAGAATATTGCATGCGGGAATCTTCCCTTTTACCTTGTCTAAAGCATTTTTACCTTGCTCAAAATAATGTCCGAAATGCCCCTAGATGATTATAAATTATTAATTTGGGCTGACGAAACATTGGCGATTCAGATTGGGACACTTACAATAGTGTAAGGTGCTTAGGAGTGCCAGTCTATTTAGTACTAGTATTATTTACTTTTATTATTAGTATTCTTCCCGGACTTTGCATGGGGTTATATTTCTTATTGCGATTATTACTCTTTCTGTTTTCTGTTATATTTTTACTTTTGAATGGAGGTTTTTCTGATGGTGTGTAAAGTGCTGATGGTGTAAGGTGCTCGGGATTATATTTCTTATTGAGATTATTACTCTTTCAGTTATGACATTTAAGTTTGTAATGAAGTAAGTAAGGATAGGAAAAAAATAAAAAATATTTTTAGAAAACTAAAAAATATTTTTAGAAAACTGAGGTATCTATCAGATTAGATGGGTAGAAATAATCTTACCAACTTAAACTGGTACTTATATTTATTATTATTGAATAACCTAGCATAAATAATGTATTTATATTTCTAGATAAGTAAATAATTTATAGGAATAACTAGATTTTTATGAAATTAATTATGATTAAAATACATTTGAATTGACCATAATATTAAAAGTGAGACTAACTCTTTGAACGGAAGTATTGAATGTTTGAGATAATTGCAATATAAACATTGTACAAATTTATATTTTGCAATTTAAATCTTGTACAAATTATAATTACGCAAAAATATATAAAATATTTTGTTGCAATTTAGACCTTTCTATTGTAGTTGCTAAGGAATACGTTATAAAAATGCATTACACCTAGAAAAATATATTCAATTAATAGGTAAGAAATTTGAGTAAGTTTTGGGAGAAATCAGTTTCTCCATAAATTATAAAAAGTCCAATTTTTTTCAACTTGCAAATATTTGACGAATATAAGAGCAGTTTAAAAAAACAGGACTTTTTATAACTTAGGGAGAAACTAGTTTCCCCCAAAATATTGTGAAGAAATTTATTCAGTTTCAAAACATTTAATTTTGTTACTATAAAATGAATAGTGATAAAACATGGGAATACTATATTATTTCTTTGTTATTCAATTTTAAAGTTTACAAATGCTTGAGGACTCATATTTATACAAACATATAAATTCTAATTTCACTAGAGATGTAATATATCTTATAGCATCATTAATGGTGAACGAAATTTCGTTCATCAAGAGTAATTCCGTGAACGAAATTTCGCTCATGGCAATTAGTGGTGAACGAAATTTCGTTCATGGCCATGAACGAAATTTTGTTCATGAGTTTCGTTCATTTCATGAACGAATTCGTGAGCGAAAATTTCGTTCATGGCTATATGTGTATTTTGTAATTTTGACATTTCTAAAATTGTATTATTGAAATAAAAATATTAAAAATGTTTATAATTTCTTTTTCTCTATAAATAAAGTCTAATTTTGTAATATTTGACATAATTTTAATATTTTACTATTTAAAAATGATAAAAAAATTATTGTATATATTTGATAAAATTTTAATTTTTTATATATTTAAATTTTCTCTTGCGTCAAACGACGTCGTTTAGATCAAAATTTCAAAAACGTTCATGATGTTAATACAAAATGTTTTTAATTTTTTATATATTTAAATTTTCTCTTGAGATCATATGCATCATTTTATTTATGAGCGTGTTACTTTCTATTCGTTTGTTTGTGTGTTGTATTTTAATTTTTAATTTTCATGAGTGTAATGTTTTAAATTATCGTAATTTAACGTTTATTTATGAGTGTTTAATTTTTAAATTATGCAATTAAGTAAAATAATAAAAAATTAATTATATTTATTGTTAATGATGTTAATACAAAATAATATTTAGTAATGTATATTATTAATTTTATAATATCAAATTTCTATTAAAAAATATTTTTGTGAACGAAAAATTCGTTCACCACTACAAAATGTAAGTTGGCGTGAGCGAAATTTCGTTCACAAGCCAGTTTCGTTCACGTGGTGAACGAATTCTAAAGCAGATGGTCACACCAAAACAAAGTTTATTATGTGGAACAGCAAGTCAAAGAGTGATACAAAATTACAATACTACCATATCATATTTTCTATCATATCTCTAAAATAGTTAAAAAAATTTGATAAGAAGATATTTGATGACAGTTTTCTACAGAATAAATTATATTTTAGGATAAACTATTTTTTAAAATTGACATTTATGTAAGGATGTAAGAAGTCTCATCATATAGAATTTACCTCATTTATCATATTTATTTACATAGTTTGATTATTTTTTTCGCTAATACTTTTAAAAATAGAACAGAAAATTCACAAATTAAGAAGAAAAATAAAACCAAAACGTCAATTAAAAAAAAAAAAAAAAAAGACATTCCTTTGGCCTCTTCTTGATATCAACTCTTACATGCCATCATCCTGAGTTTTCTTGTAGCCCACTCAAACACACACACACACACACATATTAAACTAACGGCAGAAGTGGAAAAGAGAGAACCCAACTTGCTTGGTCTCTGTTACAATCTTTTCTATAAGTAACCTACTACCAAGAGTAATTCTAGGAATTAAATTATTACACAATATTTTATCCTCTATCACTACCTAATTACAAGGAGTAAAGTATGTCACTATAAATGGGATTAGAACTATATACATGGGAAAGATAGCTAAGAATATTGTAACAAATATTCTAGTCAACCTTGGTATCTTTATGAGAAACTTGCATATTATTATTTCCGTTTTCACTCACCCTCAAGCGAAGCGGAGTGGAGTGGAGCTGTAGCTTGCCAGAGAGTATATGAAAACGAGGAGCGGCCAAGCTTTTGGTGAAAAGATCAGCAAGTTGATCCGAGGAGGATATGTGATGGAGACGAAGGAAGCCTCGCTGATGTAACTCATGAACAAAGTGAAGGTCGATTTCAATGTGGCGTGTACGAGCATGAAAGACAGGGTTCTTTGACATGTGTAACGCCGAGATGTTATCACAATAAAGAATGGGGGGAGCTAAGGGAATACCGAGCTCACGAAAGATATAGGAGAACCAGCGAATCTCCGCTGCAGTCGATGCTAATGCTCGATATTCGGCCTCACTACTAGGCCAGGTGAGCTTGAGTGTTTTGTTTCTTTGCACGTCCAAGCTACGAGATTAGGACCCACAAAGACGCATGCCCCGGTTGTAGAGCGCCGGTCATCCGGACTCCCGCCCGGCCCGCATCACAAGATGCAACTATGGATGTATCTGTCGATTTTACGAAGAGTGAGACCAAGGAGAGTGTCCCTTTGAGAAATCGGAAGATACGTTTGACGGCTTGTAGATGAGAGGTCCTCGCGCATGCATGTATTGACAAACCTGATTCACCGCAAAAGAAAGATCGGGCCGTGAGAGAGTGACGTATTGTAACCCGCCTACCATGCTTCTATAGACAGATGGATCAGGTAAAGGATCGCCCTCATGAGATGTTAGATGGAGGCCCGGCGACAGAGGGTAGGGGGCCGGCTTACATAATTCCATGTTGAATTTATGTAATAAATCAGATGCATATCTAGACTGATTTAGCTGAAGAAGAGAAGAGGTGCGAGTAGTTTCGACACCGAGGAAGAAACTGAGGGGTCCCAATTTCCGACTATCAAAGGTCGAGCAAATATTTTCCAAGACTTTGTTCACCTCTGAAATGCTAGAACCTGTAACGATGATGTCATCTACGTATACTAGGATTGCCACAAAGTACCCACGTGATGACGGATGAACAAGGATGAATCCGAACTACGTTGAAAAATCCCAAAGTGAGTAAAAAATCATGTAGACGCTGAAACCATGCCCGTGGAGATTGTTTCAGGCCGTAGAGTGCCCGGTGTAACTTACATACGAACTCAGGGTGCGCGGAGTCAACGAACCCTTGTGGCTGAGTCATATATACCTCCTCGGAGAGAATACCATTGAGAAACGCATTTCGAACATCGAGTTGTTCCAGTGGCCAATCTTGAGAGTGTGCTAAGGACAGGATGGTTCGGATGGTGGCCGGTTTGACAACCGGGCTAAACGTTTCCTCATAGTCTATGCCTTCCTGCTGAGTATACCCCTGGGCAACCAATCGAGCTTTGTAACGTTCAATCGACCCATCGGCTTTACATTTGATCTTGTATATCCATTTGCTGCCAACGATATTGTGAGACGGTGGAGGCGGGACCAGAGACCAAGTACTGTTTTTGTGCAGTGCAGAAATCTCTTCATTCATGGCCTGCTGCCACTGTACTAAGGGAGCTACTTGGTGGAAATTTCGTGGCTCAACGAGAGGAGAAGACGCTGGTGTAGCACTTAAAGCACAATGATGCTTGGGACGAAAAATGCCAGCTTTAGCTCTCGTAATCATAGGATGCGTGCCAAGGGCCGGAACAGGCGGCAGATCATGGAGGGATGGGCCTGATTCAGCTGGTGGTATTGGTGAGTGAGGCAAGCTGGGAGAAGATGGTGCTTGGGACTGATCAACATCAGTCGGCTCAGCTCTAGTAGATGCAGGAGATGCGGCATGTTGGAAATGGTCCAGCACAGTCGAGCAATTTGGCCTGGGAGAGGCTGGAAGTGGCTGGCCCAACGAAGAAGCCACAGCTGAATGTGGCCAAGCTCATATTTTGAAGCCCAGGAGAGAAGTAGTGATCCGTTGATTCATTTGGTGTCCACAGGCTGAGAAGGAGCCGCATGAGTGGAACTAAGGGGCAAGGGCCCAGTAAAAATTCTATTGTTTTGATCAAGAGGGGCTGACCGCAATGGCTGAACTGGATGAGTAGTAGCAGCTGCAAAATTCTTGGCAAAATAGTAGAAATGATTTTCATCAAATAACACATGCCTAGATATATAAATTTTGCCAGTTTGGGGATTGTAACATCTGTAACCTTTCCGCATAGAATCATATCCAAGAAACACACATGGGGTGGATTTAAGCATCAATTTATGTTGATTATACGGAACAAGATTAGGAAAACGAGTGCACCCAAAAGTTTTAAGAAAACGATAGTCAGGAGTCCGTTGCCACAATTTTTCGTACGGAGAGATGTACTTTAATTGTCTCATAGGTAATCTGTTTATAAGGAAGACGGCTGTGGTAAATGCCTCGAGCCAAAAAGACATGGGAACTTTGGATTGAGCAATTAGACAAAGACCCATTTCTACGATATGCCTATGTTTACGTTCAACTACTCCATTTTGTTGAGGGGTATACGGGCAAGATGTCCGATGACCAATCCCATGCTTGACCAAAAAATTTGCCATTTGACGATTTATGAACTCCCCACCCCAATCTGTTTGAATGACCTTTATTGTGTGAATAGCAGATATTTTACGAGATAACTGATTTTCAATGAATACTTTAAAATCGAGAAAATCTTTTGGAAAAACATCGATTTTTGATATAAAGGAAATAGCCAAACAAAACGAGAGAAATCATCCACAATGGATAAATAATACTTAAAACCAGAAACAGAAGGAGTCGTAGAAGGACCCCAAACATCTAAATGTAACAAATCCAACGGTTTGGGGGAGAAAAAATTCCTAAGTTCAAACGGGAGATTGCACGACTTGCCTTGGGGGCAAACATGACACATCTCTTTATTCAAGATCGGGCCGCTAACCGGTATCCGAATTTTATTTACCAAGCATCGAAAAATCTGAGAGGAGGGATGTCCTAAGCGGGCATGCCACGTAGAAGAAGGAGCACGTTCCCCAATTAACGCCTTGATGAGTTTACACGAGAACCGGAACGAAGGACAACGTGTAGAGATCTCCGCACATCGCTGAAAGGATAGTCCTCTTGGTACGGTTGTCCTTCACACAAAACCCGAAAGCAGTCAGTTCAAAAAAGCAATTATTATCGAGACAAAATCTTCGAATAGAAAGTAACGAACGACTGATTTTAGGAACATGAAGTACAGTATTCATGACAAAGAAATGATTATTAGCAACAAAAGAAGATGAACCAACATTAGCTATAGGAATAGATGCACCGTTAGCTACCATAATGGAATCATTACCTGAATACTGTGAATACTGTTGCAGGACATCCGGAGAGGATGTCATGTGATTAGTTGCTCCGGAATCAAGCACGAAGGATACAGGAGCCATGGGTGAGAAACTGTTAACCGAGGGACCTCCATTTGGGTAGTATTGAGCATTGTATGCATAATTCCCTCTTTGGTAACAAGTATCAGCTGCGTGTCCATGTTTCTTGCAGAGTTGGCAATAAACGTTGTCCGGATCATGACTCACGAAAGGATTGGGTGGAGTGTAAGGCACGGATGGGAGAGGGGCAGAAGACCGAATGGGGTTTGGCATGTGATGGGGCTGAAAGTGAGTGGGCAGCGGAAGAATGCCCCTTCCCTGATTTCGGCGATTACGGTTTTGGTTTCTACGACCACCACTACGGTTCGAGTTAGGTAAGAAAACGAACCCACCAGGGCTGTTTGGTCGAAACCCTCTTTGGCTGGTGTTTGGTGGTGCGGCAGGGGTTGGGGTTGGATTGTTATTGGTGGCGGGTTTAGTAGCTTGTGTGGAAGGCCGAGGGCGGTAATTGTTGATTGAGAGTGGTTTGAGAATTTCTTTTATAAAGCCTCCTCTTGGAGGAGGAGATCCTTAAGGTCATCTATGGTTGTAAGGCCTTTGGAATTTTGGGATGTGATGAATTCCTTATAGGTATAACCAAGGCCACCAAGGATACGAGAACGAAGGGTTTGGTTAGATACAGTTTCACCGGCTCGGGACAAAGAGTGAGATAGGGTTTTTGCTTTAAGTATGTACTCCTGAATAGACATACCTGGGGTGAGAGAAAGATCATGAAGCTCATCCTGGAGTTTTTGAATGTGAATTACCGAAGCAACCCCGAATTCTTTGGCAAGGAGATCCCAAGCTTCGGGGGCGGTATTACACGGATTAACATGGGGCTGCACATCCGAGGACACGGTGGCTTTTATCCAACATAGAACAAAGCGGGAAGTAAACTGGAATAGTTCATATTCAGGATTTGGAATGGAAGTTTTCTCACCGATTTGGGGTGTGCTCGTACTGTTTTCAGGGGGTGGTATCTTATCCGTGAGGGCATGGGTAAGGCTATGGATCTCCAGCATAGAAAGAAAAAGCGAGCTCCAATTTGGGTAATTCTCAGTCGTTAATCTACAATGTCCCATATAGGATTGGACATTGAAAAGAACGGGTAGGCCGTGGTTATTGTAAGAGGCGGTGGATTTTCCGGGATCGGTAGTAGCCATGGTGGTCGGATTTTTAGAGCCAGAATCATCACCCATGACTATTGAACCTCCTGATACCATATTAAACTAATCACCTGCAAGAAGGATAAACAAGAGAGAAGATACAAAGAGGAAGAAGAAAGACACACACACGCAGAGGGAAGAAGAAGACAGACACGGCAGAAGTGGAAAAGAGAGAACCCAACTTGCTTGGTCTCTGTTACAATCTTTTCTATAAGTAACCTACTACCAAGAGTAATTCTAGGAATTAAATTATTACACAATATTCTATCCTCTATCACTACCTAATTACAAGGAGTAAAGTATGTCACTATAAATGGAATTAGAACTATATACATGGGAAAGATAGCTAAGAATATTGTAACAAATATTCTAGTCAACCTTGGTATCTTTATGAGAAACTTGCATATTATTATTTCCGTTTTCACTCCCCCTCAAGCGAAGCGGAGTGGAGTGGAGCTGTAGCTTGCCAGAGAGTATATGAAAACGAGGAGCGGCCAAGCTTTTGGTGAAAAGATCAGCAAGTTGATCCGAGGAGGATATGTGATGGAGACGAAGGAAGCCTCGCTGATGTAACTCACGAACAAAGTGAAGGTCGATTTCAATGTGGCGTGTACGAGCATGAAAGACAGGGTTCTTTGACATGTGTAACGCCGAGATGTTATCACAATAAAGAATGGGGGGAGCTAAGGGAATACCGAGCTCACGAAAGATATAGGAGAACCAGCGAATCTCCGCTGCAGTCGATGCTAATGCTCGATATTCGGCCTCACTACTAGACCGTGAAACAGTGTTTTGTTTCTTTGCCGTCCAAGCTACGAGATTAGGACCCACAAAGACGCATGCCCCAGTTGTAGAGCGCCGGTCATCTGGACTCCCGGCCCAGTCCGCATCACAGTATGCAACTATGGATGTATCTGTCGATTTTCTGAAGGTGAGACCAAGGGAGAGTGTCCCTTTGAGAAATCGGAAGATACGTTTGACGGCTTGTAGATGAGAGGTCCTTGGCGCATGCATGTATTGACAAACCTGATTCACCGCAAAAGAAAGATCGGGCCGTGAGAGAGTGACGTATTGTAACCCGCCTACCATGCTTCTATAGACAGATGGATCAGGTAAAGGATCGCCCTCATGAGATGTTAGATGGAGGCCCGGCGACAGAGGGGTAGGGGCTGGCTTACATAATTCCATGTTGAATTTATGTAATAAATCAGATGCATATCTAGACTGATTTAGCTGAAGAAGAGAAGAGGTGCGAGTAGTTTCGACACCGAGGAAGAAACTGAGGGGTCCCAATTTTCGACTATCAAAGGTCGAGCAAATA
This sequence comes from Adenophora triphylla var. japonica, assembly GCA_022495995.1. Lineage (NCBI taxonomy): Eukaryota > Viridiplantae > Streptophyta > Magnoliopsida > Asterales > Campanulaceae > Adenophora > Adenophora triphylla. Next base: position 473,156 of record JAFEMH010001147.1, on the reverse strand, counting down.
TTTTCCAAGACTTTGTTCACCTCTGAAATGCTAGAACCTGTAACGATGATGTCATCTACGTATACTAGGATTGCCACAGTAGTACCCACGTGATGACGGATGAACAAGGATGAATCCGAACGGCTGTTGAAAAATCCCAAAGTGAGTAAAAAATCATGTAGACGCTGAAACCATGCCCGTGGAGATTGTTTCAGGCCATAGAGTGCCCGGTGTAACTTACATACGAACTCAGGGTGCGCGGAGTCAACGAACCCTTGTGGCTGAGTCATATATACCTCCTCGGAGAGAATACCATTGAGAAACGCATTTCGAACATCGAGTTGTTCCAGTGGCCAATCTTGAGAGTGTGCTAAGGGCAAGGATGGTTCGGATGGTGGCCGGTTGACAACCGGGCTAAACGTTTCCTCATAGTCTATGCCTTCCTGCTGAGTATACCCCTGGGCAACTAATCGAGCTTTGTAACGTTCAATCGACCCATCGGCTTTACATTTGATCTTGTATATCCATTTGCTGCCAACGATATTGTGAGACGGTGGAGGCGGGACCAGAGACCAAGTACTGTTTTTGTGCAGTGCAGAAATCTCTTCATTCATGGCTCTTTGCCACCGTACTAAGGGAGCTACTTGGCGGAAATTTCGTGGCTCAACGAGAGGAGAAGACGCTGGTGTAGCACTTAAAGCACAATGATGCTTGGGACGAAAAATGCCAGCTTTAGCTCTCGTAATCATATGATGCGTGCCAAGGGCCGGAACAGGCGGCAGATCATGGAGGGATGGGCCTGATTCAGCTGGTGGTATTGGTGAGTGAGGCAAGCTGGGAGAAGATGGTGCTTGGGACTGATCAACATCAGTCGGCTCAGCTCTAGTAGATGCAGGAGATGCGGCATGTTGGAAATGGTCCAGCACAGTCGAGCAATTTGGCCTGGGAGAGGCTGGAAGTGGCTGGCCCAACGAAGAAGCCACAGCTGAATGTGGGCTGCTCATATTTTGAAGCCCAGGAGAGAAGTAGTGATCCATTGGGCTGGTGTCCACAGGCTGAGAAGGAGCCGCATGAGTGGAACTAAGGGGCAAGGGCCCAGTGAAAATTCTATTGTTTTGATCAAGAGGGGCTGACCGCAATGGCTGAACTGGATGAGTAGTAGCAGCTGCAAAATTCTTGGCAAAATAGTAGAAATGATTTTCATCAAATAACACATGCCTAGATATATAAATTTTGCCAGTTTGGGGATTGTAACATCTGTAACCTTTCCGCATAGAATCATATCCAAGAAACACACATGGGGTGGATTTAAGCATCAATTTATGTTGATTATACGGAACAAGATTAGGAAAACAAGTGCACCCAAAAGTTTTAAGAAAACGATAGTCAGGAGTCCGTTGCCACAATTTTTCGTACGGAGAGATGTACTTTAATTGTCTCATAGGTAATCTGTTTATAAGGAAGACGGCTGTGGTAAATGCCTCGAGCCAAAAAGACATGGGAACTTTGGATTGAGCAATTAGACAAAGACCCATTTCTACGATATGCCTATGTAATTGATCATGTTTTTTATATATTGACTTACATTTTATTATTTTCTCTAATTAATGTTGCATTTAACTTTTCAACACTTGTAAAAAATAATTATTTTGCATTACTTATACGATTCCAAAATTGTATTAAAACTATTTATCTATTTAAAAATGCAATATTTATTTTGGAACGAAGCAAAAAATAAAATGCAAAATTTAGTAAGGTACATGATGATCTTAGTGTAGAACAAAGTTATTTTCAATTAGTGAAAGACGGCAAAATGTAGTTTTTCATAAGGTAAATTTTTTAATAATTTGCACTATAACCCCAATTCTTATAATAGTTAAACTAATAAAATAAAAAAAATTGAAAATTGAAAAGGGGCGATTGTTGCCCATTCTTAAACTATAGCTCCTCCAGTGATTTGGGGCTCAAAACCAACGATTGCTAAGAACATTTGCAACGGAGAGCAAGAATTTTGCTCATCATCCTGTGAGCAAATATCGTTTTATCAAATTTTTGTTCACCATTATAGTGATGAAACAATTTTTTTTTTTTTTTTTTCATTCAGCACTACATTTTTTCATTAAAAACTAAATAATTAAAATTTATTCTAACTTTATATACTTAATGATATCAATTATTAGTATTAAAATTAGTTTTCTTTTAGTCCACATTACAAAAATATTACTTACTTTTATTGTGTCGTCGTATTGCATATTTTTGTAAATCACACACTTATAAATAACATCAAATATGGTTATAATAATTTTTATATTATAATTCATTATTATTAAAATAATACTTTCTTCGTCACGAAAAATTTGGCTCTCTTTGATTTTTATGGTTAAATCAATCGAATTTTGAACCTAATTTCATGAAAATTTAGATATTTATATGCAAGCCTAAAAATTGTTACTGATATTATTTCTAATGATGAAATATATATTTTTTTTTTTTATAATTGTATAGGAATATCTTGATTTTCATAATATTAATGTCAAAATTCAAATGGATTAATTCGAAATGTCAAAGTAAAACAAAATTTTCGAGACCCGGTGAGTATTAGGTTACGAGGTCCTTTAACGAAAAGACAAAAACTTGGCGACGGATTGTCCCACCCGCCCACCCAAGTACCCTGCCCAAGCCTTAACCCGCCTACTCAGCGTTCGCCACGTGTCTCTTTTTTTTTAAAAAAAATAAAATATCCAATAACTTTAAAATGAAATGACTTGAGATTTTGAAGTCGATTTTTTTTTTTTGGAAAACACTAATATGCTCGTTTCGATGAGACGAATCAAATATCATGATATTTTTTTAAATTATTTTTTTAAAATCATATTTTGTAACAAACAAAAAAGATGAGATGTTCGTCGCCTGAAATATAACACACTTACAATGAAGAAATGTTACATATTGAATTCTGAAATGTAATAATTTTTATTACAAAATGTAACCGTAGTTTTGCGTAAAGTTTTAATTGTTTGATTGGTTTTTTTAGAGAAAGTAACAAATGAAATGCAACATACTATATATGTATGAGTATAATTTATTTTACAAATAAATGTAACAATTTTTGTTGAGTAAATGTAACTTAAAAAAAAAAAGAATTTTTCACAAATGAATATTACAATTTTTATTATAAAATGTAACAACGGTTTTAGAAAATTTAAAATAGTTTGATTATTAGTTTATAAAGAAAATAACAATTGAATTGTAACAATTTTATACATGAAGTATAATTTGTTATAGATATGAATGTAACAATATTTTTTTAGAGGAAATGTTACTATTCAATCTTATATTAACGTTAATCCTTTTCTGCAAACTTGTGGTTACATTTCGGAATAGAAATTGTTACATTTCGATATAAAAAATGTTATATTTCGGGAAAAAAACTGTTACATTTCAAAAATTAAACTAAATAATTAAAAATTATTCTAACTTTATATATTTAATGATATTAATTATTAATTAAAATTACTTTTCTTTTAGTCCACATTACAAAAATATTACTTACTTTTATTGTGTCGTCGTATTGCATATTTTTGTAAATCACACACTTACTCAAATATGATTATAATTTTTTTTATATTATAATAAATTATTATTAAAATACTACTTTCTTCGTCACACGAAAGATTTGTCTCCCTTTGATTTTTATGGTTAAATCAATCGAATTTTGAACATAATTTTATGAAAATTTAGATATTTATATGCAAGTCTAAAAGTTGTTACTGATAGTATTTCTAATGATGAAACAATTTATTTATTTATTTATAATTACATAGAAATATCTATATTTTCACAATATTTTTATCAAAATTCTATTGAATTAATTCAAAATGTCAAAGTAAACAAATTTTTCGAAACCAGGTGAGTATTAGGTTACGATATCCTTTTACGGAAAGACAAAAACTTGGGGACGGGTTGTCTCACCCGCCCGCCCAGGTTCCCCTGCCAAAGCCTTAATCCGCCCACCCAGTGTCTTTTTTAAAAAAAAAAAAAAAGAATCCAACAACTTTAAAATGAAATGACTTGAGATTTTGAAGTCGAAAAAAAAAATTAGAAAACATCAATATGTCCGTTTCGACGAGACGAATCAAAATAGTAGCATCATGATACAATTTTAAATTCTTTTTGAAAAATCATACTGCCTCTGTCCCACCTCAATTGAGCCACTTTCCTTTTTGGGACGTCCCACTTCAATTGAGTCATTCCATAAATGAAAAGAAGTGAACAATGTTTCAGACATTTATACCCTCATAATGTTTATATATTTACAAAAAAATCATTCATTATACCCTTATAATTTTAACATATTTATAAAAAAATCAATCATTAACTTACTATTCCTCCCATTCATTCTCTCTCCTATTAAATATTTTTAACTTTTACATTCTCTCTCCTATTCCCTACCACACATTTAACTTTTACATTCTCTCTCCTCTAATTTATATCCACTTTATTCATTTTTCTTAAGAACCGTGAAATTACCCCATGACTCAATTGTGTAACAAGCAAAAAAATTGAGATGTTCGTCGCAAAAAATATAACACTCACTATGAAAACTGTTACATTTCAGTATAAAAAAATTTTATATTTCAGGAAAAAACTGTTACATTTCGAGTGTTCACGATCCATTCTATTTCTATTTTTGTTAAAAGTCATAAAAGCATGGGATCAAACCAATTCTACAATAATTATATGCAAGCCTAAAAGTTGTTACTGATAGTATTTCTAATGATGATTTTTTTTAATTGTATAGGAATATCTAGATTTTCATAATATTATTGTCAAAATTCGAATGAATTAATTTAAAATGTCAAAGTAAAACAAAATTTTCGAGACCAGGTGAGTATTAGGTTACGAGGTCCTTTTACGAAAAGACAAAAACTTGGCGACGGATTGTCCCGCCCGCCCACCCAAGTTCCCTGCCCAAGCCTTAACCCGCCTACTCAGGGGTTCGCCACGTGTCTTTTTTTTAAAAAAAAAAAAAATCCAATAACTTTAAAATGAAATGACTTGAGATTTTGAAGTCGATTTTTTTTTTTGGAAAACACTAATATGCTCGTTTCGATGAGACGAATCAAAGTAGTAGTATCATGATACTGTTTTAAATTATTTTTGTAAAATCATATTTTGTAACAAACAAAAAGATGAGATGTTCGTCGCACGAAATATAACACACTTACAATGAAGAAATGTTACATATTGTATTTTGAAATGTAACAATTTTATTACAAAATGTAACTGTAGTTTTGCATAAAGTTTTAAATAGTTTGATTGGTCTTTTTAGAGAAAGTAACAAATGAAATGCAACATACTATATACTCCCTCTGTCCCACCAAGAGTGTCACCCTTTTAGGGGTGGCACACAAATTAAGGAGAGATTATAGTATTCAAAAATAATGGAAAGACATACTGCTAAACTTGGTTTAGTGAAACCTGGAACCAAATTTGAAAAATACTAATGCTTCCCACCAAAATTTAAATTTGATTTACATCTTCACAGTACACTTGATTTCATGGACACTGGCAAGAACCTTGTTAATTTCACTCTAAATAACAAAAGTTGGGGGGAATAAAACCTGGAACTATTTACAAAAAACCAACCACAACAACAAAACACCCAGATAATACAGTGCTCATCTTCTTGTAACAACCAAAATAACAAAAGACCACCTTTGCTGATCTTCTTCTATAACGGCCTACGGCAGAACTTCAACAACATCCGGCAAAGAACCTTCTAGCCAAGTCGAATCGACTTCAAACCAAATGAACTTGTCAGCCCAATTTTTGATTGATGCTATGGTTGGTGGGAAACTTCCTAGAGGTTACATAAAGGTGGCTGCGACAAAATTTGGAGTCAATCGGAGGACTGTCTTCAGGTATTGGAGGCAAGTGGTGGATCAACGTGGTCAAGGTATTCCTGTCAATTTAAATTCAAAGAAAGTTGGAGTATTTAGGAAAAAAAAAGTCCAATTAGATGAAGAGAAAATGAAAGCAATTGATTTACATAAAAGAGGAACAATTCGAAATTTAAGTCAAGCACTAGGAATTAGTAAAAGTACAATTGGGAGATGGAAGAAAGAAGGAGTGATCAGGGCTCACACTAGTGCAATAAAACCGGCCTTAACTTATGAAAACTGTTTAGCAAGGCTGAAATTTTGCCTTGCAGCCTTAACTTATCATGCTGAGGTTGATTGTGTAATTTTCAACTCAATGGATCACGTAATACACTTGGATGAAAAATGGTTTTACATAACCAAAGATGCAGTGAGATACTACATGTGTCGAGGTGAAGAAGATCCCCATAGAACATGTCAAAGCAAAAGATTCATCACAAAAGTGATGTTTCTTTGTGCTGTTTCAAGGCCAATCTATGATAGCAATGGTAAGTTAATCTTTGATGGAAAAATTGGTATGTGGCCATTCATTAAGAAAGAACCAGCCAAGAGAAACAGCAAAAACAGAGAAGCAGGTACAATGGTTACAAAACCATTGGATTCAATCAATAAAGAAGTGACAAAAGACACGCTGCTAAACAAAGTAGGTATTGTACACAAATTACAGCTTCTTCCAGCAATTAAGGCAAAGTCTTAATTTTTTTTTTAAATTACAGTTTTTCCAGCAATTAAGGAGAAATGGCCATTGACATCAAGCAAAGACATCATTATCCAGTGGGATAATGCACCACCACATATCAACAATGATGATATTGATTTCAGGGCAGCAGCAACATGTGATGGCTTTAACATACAAATACAATTTCAGCCACCAAATTCACCTGACACAAATATCAACGACTTGGGATGGTTCAAGTCATTAGATGCAAAGAGAACTAGTATTCAAGCAAGCACTATGGTTGAATTGGTAGATGGAGTCCTAAAAGCTTTTGAAGAGTTATCAGATTACACACTCAACAAGCTATTCATCTCACTTCAAGCATGTCTCAGATGCATAATGGATCAAAGGGGTACAAACAATTACCCCTTACCACATCTTGGTAAAGATCCTCAGCAAAGAAATGGTCAACTACCCAGACATTTGACAGTGAATAAAGAACTTATCATGTGTTGCATTAGATATCTACAACAAGCTGGGCATGCAGGTAAGTTTGAAGGCATGATGTCTGAAATGGAGCTTCTTCACATGTCTTTGTAAAATGTCATCATTGTAATGGTTTTTGGATATCATTTTCTACTCTCAGTAAAATATCATCATAGAGTAGTTTTTGTAGGGACCAACTTTTGGAAAGTGTTTTCTACTCTCAGTAAAAGATCATCATAGAGTAGTTTTTGTAGGGCCTTTTGTAAAAAATGTGAAGAAACATCCCAAGGTCAATGAATGTTATTAAACCTTTTATTCTCAGTTTTCAATCATCATTGAACAATTACATTTCACCAATTCAAACTCAACATTAGCATACCACAGATGCATAAAGGACCAAACCAATTCAAACTCAACATTAGCATACCACAGATGCATAAAGGACCAAACCAAACTTCAATTAGGCAAAATATTCCACATCACAGTTCTTCTCAGATTTTAATCATCATAGAACTGGACACATAGTGGCAGACCAATGTAAAAAGTGTTCTTATCAGTTGCAACTAATAGTGAGCATTTTAGCAAAACATCACAAAATAGGTCAACAAGCCATACTCATCATTTCACATCCAAATTAGAACCAAACTCCCAAAAATGTAAGCAAAACATCACAAAATTCCACATCACATAAAAGAGGAACAATTCGAAATTTCAGAGATAGAGAAAGAAGACATAAACTCGCTCCTTAAGCCATCGTTGTACAGCCGGACAATGCAAACCCAACATCAACAAATAATTTATGTGCTTTTGGACCTTCTGCTCATATGAATCCACCATGGTTGAACCATTTCGGGCATAAATTTCATCAAGTTCCTTGGATAAAGACCATCACGGCTCATTAAAAACAGAAATAGGAAGGATACGTCGACCTGGTTGAACCAATGTTTCCCCAAATATGTTCCGACAATATTGTGTTTCCTCAACCACTGAATCGCCGGCAACGATTGAAGAATCGTTCGTCGCCATGGTCGATTCATCTTGGATTTTGATGGAAAAGTTTGAATCCATGGAGAAAGGAGAAAATGAGAGAGACAAAACCTAAGATTTCAAGGAAATTTCTTTGGGTAGTCGAGATTGAGAGAGAAATCGAGTGAGAGAAACTAGGGTTCTTCGTATGGCCAGCGGCGTATTCTGGAACCGATAACGTTTGAATCCATGGAGAAAGGAGAAAATGAGAGAGACAAAACCCAAGATTTCAAGGAAATTTCTTTGGGTAGTCGAGATTGAGAGAGAAATCGAGTGAGAGAAACTAGGGTTCTTCGTATGGCCAGCGGCGTATTTTGGAACCGATAACGTTTGAATCCATGGATAAAGGAGAAAATGAGAGAGACAAAACCCAAGATTTCAAGGAAATTGCTTTGGGTTGTCGAGATTGAGAGAGAAATCGAGTGAGAGAAACTAGGGTTCGTCGTATGTGAAGAACGGCGTATTCCGGAAAGGATAAAGAAAAAGTGAGGAGAGAGAATAGGGATGGGGTGTTTTGGGTTTTTTGATTTTGGGTTAGGTTTAATTAGTTTAGGGTTAGGATTAGTTAAATTAAGGGTTAATGTTAATTTAGTGGGCCCCACCAATTAAAATAATGTTAAAACATTTCCTTTTAAGGAAAGGGTGACGCTTCAAACGGGACACCCTTTTGGGTAAAAAGTGACGCTTGGAGTGGGACGGAGGGAGTATGTATAAGTATAATTTGTTTTACAAATAAATGTAACAATTTTTGTTGAGTAAATGTAACTTTAAAAAAAAAAAGAATTTTCCACAAATGAATATTAAAATTTTTATTATAAAATGTAACAACAGTTTTGCAGAAAATTTAAAATAGTTTGATTATTAGTTTTTAAAGAAAATAACAATTGAAATGTAACAATTTTATACATGAAGTATAATTTGTTATAAATATGAATGTAACAATATTTTTTTAGAGGAAATGTTACTATTCAATCTTATATTAACGTTAATCCTTTTCTCGCAAACATGTGGTTACATTTCGTAATAGAAATTGTTACATTTCAAGATAAAAATGTTATATTTCAGGAAAAAAAAAGTTATCGATGCTACCAAGAATCGAGTCCCAGGGAATGCATCCACGTCACGTCCACGAAGGATGAATCTAGCCAAGATCTCCAAAGCAATGGCCTACACAAGTCGAACTGGAAATATATAGAGAGATAGAGCTTAAAGGTGAAGAAAAAAGCAACCACCCTTCTCTTTGGGTGATCTCTCTTATTTATACTCTTATTTATGATAAGCCCTTTGATATGTCGCCATGATTATCATGATAAGTTCGATAACCTATGTGGTTATCATGAGAGGTAGGTGATAAGGTGGCTTGATTAGACTACTACACCAACTTTCGTCAACCTTTATCCGGATAAATTGATTGTATAGTGGTTTTGGGGGCTCGAAATCATGATGGCCCCTGGCCACATATAATGTGATATTAAATATTGTCATTCTCCATTTAATGCTGTATTTTCTCATTTAATGCTGTCATTTCTGTCAGATATGGTCTCCTATTAACCTACGCGGGATGTCTTATTTCGCCTAACTGGGTGCTGGGTTACGCTTGGTTTACCGAAGTGATATATTCGTACATAGGCGAGATACAGAAGTGTGGGTACCTCTAATATCGCTTGACTCTTTGGGTTGACTTTTCCACGTAGGCACTTGCTTCCTCACTGAGACATTCATGGTCTCTATATTTTGACCGACACGTGTATTGGGTTTTATGAATGCACATTAGTAGCCCCTCAGTTTATAACTCGGACCATTTATGGTCCAGTTGTGAACTTTAGCTTGCTTATTTCGCTTAACAGATTATCTCGCTTTAGTACTAATCAACGCGACATTATATCTTGCTATAGTACTGATCAGGTACCATTTTTTGATCCTCCTATTTCTTTGGTTTTTGATTTTCATGGAAATGGCTCGGGTGAAGCAAAGTGCTAGGGATACTAAATTTGGGCAATGTAAAAAAATCAAAGGGGTATTATAAAAGGGGATATGGGCATTGGTTTAGGATGACTAGGGTAGAATTAAACACTATTTTGATTGCTGAAGGTGCTGGGACTTTGGTTTTGGATTCTTTGAAAATACGGGGACCCCCATATCTTCCCCTTTCTTATGTCGCTATACTTGGGTTTTTGGATAGGTTGTCTTTTTGTGAATATATATGTAAGATGGCGGGATACCCTTTGGGACCAGAAAGTTCAGGCTTGAGCGTAATTTCTGAGCGAACTGAAAGTGAGGAAAAAGAGGGTGTGGATCCAGCAAGGCTAGCAAGACGAACCAACTATCTCGCTTCTTATGGAATATTTTGATGTATATAAAGTAAAATCTAAAGAAGACCATAGGCTTACCATAAGGGCCAGCAAGACGAACAAGCTGTTGACTCCTGGTCCCAACAAAATCCACCACCCTTATGATAACCCAATCTCCATCACTTCTAGCCGGGGCTGGCAACATTCCATCGGAATCTCGCCTTTGATGGATGGGTGGCTCATGACCACGGGGTCTTTGCGGCTAACTGTTGGATTTTATGGGTCCATGTGCAGCGAAATTAAGCATCTAATAACACAAAACCCAAGAGCCCTATGATCCGTTCTATACAATTAAATTGAATTCCTATGAGATAGAATTTACCAACCTTAAATGCTTTCCCTTCTTGAGCTATCGAACGATTTATTGATGTGATTTTGAATCACAAACTTCGATCTCCAAGACTTGAATCTTCAGATTCGAATTCTAGGCCTTGATCGTCGTACAAGCGAAGACCCTCTAGTAGTATCCACATCTTTGAATGAATCAAGAACAGTTCTTGATGATTGCTAGATCCTTAAACCCTAGAAAGAATATTGAGAAACCTTTATTGTGATTTTTCCTTAGAAAATTCGGCTATGTTTTGGCTGCTCACAGACTCATATTTATACTACTATATTATTAATATTAGTGTCCTAATCGTATTAGGAAACTAAGCTGTAAACGCCTCTTGGCATGAAGTGTCGCACGACCAGACGTGCCCTCTCGGGACAGGATCTGTCGCGCGATGACTTATGCCTGATGAGGAACTCTATATTTCTTCCTTTGGTTTAACCAATTCATTCTAATTGTGTGTGAGCCAATAGGATTATATTATGTTGGCAATGAGCTCGATCATATCGACCCTCATAAAACATAAGCAGACTCTAGCAAGCCATTATGTCTACCCAATTAGTATAACGTAAGAGTTCACATTTCCAATGGTACACTTCCATTTCTCCCTTTATCTCACGATGTTATATTGAACACAAGTCATGGTCCACGTCAACTTGTATTTGTTCAATGCTTTCTCGATCTTGAGTATAATGATAATCCAATCGCATTAGGGTATGGCCATACACTTTTATCATTATCACTCATCGAGGCCCAAGCAAAACATCTCTCTTTCGAGGGACAAATTCCATCTTGACTTATCATCCTTCCCATCATGAATCTGATCATGCCAAAGATAGCCTTTATAAATATCGTGTTAAGATATCGTTTGACTAAAATCAAACATAACTTTCATCATATGTAAGGTCATGATAATCTCAGGTCTAGGGACTAAATGAAGTGACCATATGAGATTTAATTATGACATTTGACCATGACATAAATCTCATACGGGTCAAGTCCAGTCACTTGTTCACTAACAAGTACCCATAAATTTAATGTGCATCTCTTTGCATATAATCATCATATGATTATCCATTAACATTTGTACTAATTATTCACTTAATAATTAGGGACGGAAATTATTACAATAAATATGCAAAATATATAATAATCAAATAATAAACTTAAACGATAAAGATGATACATAACGATTTTAAGTTAAACATAACTAAAGCCTAGGGCATTACACCAACAGTCTCCCACTTGCACTAGGCTCCATCTATGTATCGAATACTCATGGACCTAGCATGACCATCATGCTTCTGCCTGTGCGAGGGTCTTTGTAAGTAAATCCCTAATGTAATCATCGGTTGATACTTTGCATATCTTAACGTCTTCTCATTTTTTATGAATTCTCGAAAAATGTCTAAGTATGTGTTTGAATCACCGTTGTGACCTTGGTTCCATTATTTTGCACAAATGACACCATATTTATCACAACAAAGTTCCACCGATTAGTGATACTTGGAACATTTCCAAATCACTAAATGAATTTTGATCCAAACTGCCTCTTTTAGCTACATCATATGTTGCTAAAATTCGGCCTTAGTAGTAGAGTCGACTACAATTTTTTGCTTGGAATTTTTCCAATCAAAACTGCACCTCTAATAAGCATAAACACAAATTCTAATTGCGATTTTAAATTAACTTTGTCAGTTTGGAAGCTAGCATCTATGTAACCCCTACAACAAGATTAACTTCCAATCTTTCAAATACCAAGAACGTATCCTTAGTTATTCTTAAGTACTTAAGGATCATCTTAACTTCCATCCATTGGTTCTCAACAAGATCAGATTGGTATCGACTCATCATGCTCAAAGCATATGAGACATCGGGTCTAGTACAAGCCATGTCATACATGACAGATCCAAATGTCGGAGCATATGGAACTTCATTCATTCCCTTTTTGCTCATCAGTTGTCATAAGACAATGAGTATTGCTAAGGGAAACACCATAACCCATTGACAAGTTACTTTTCTTAGACTCTTCTAAGAACCTTGTCAATGTGAGTATTTTGACTCAAACCAATTTATCCTTTTAGATCTATCTCTATAGATCTTTGATGCCAAGGATGTAAGCGGCTTCACCCATATCTTTCATTGAGAAACCTTTCCTTGACCAAGACTTGACAGCCTTAAGTGTCGGAACTTCGGTTTTTCCAATGAGTAAGATATCATTGTAATAAGACAATAGAAATAATACTACGCTCTCACTGAATTTCATGCATACACAAGATTCATCTTCTCATTTGATGAAGTCAAACTCCTTGACAAATTCATCAAAATGAAGATTCCAATTCCTTGAAGCTTGCTTCAACCCATCTCACGGATCTTTGCAACATGCATACTTTATTAGAATTTCTCGGATCGACAAAACTTCGGGCTGTGTACTATACACATCCTTAATAATCTTTCTATTTAATGAGAGTCGTTTGACATCCATTTGTCATATCACATAGTCATAATATGCGATAATGGCAATTAAAATTCTAATAGACTTCGACATTGTAACTGGCGAAAAGGTTTCAACATAGTCAATACTATGAATTTGCCCAAATCCCTTTGTTATAATCCTCAGTCATGAAAGTATACACCTTCCCATCCATGTCGGTCTTGAAGACCTACTTGCACCCTTTAGTTTTTACACCTTCAGGTAGCTCAATCAAGTTCCAAACTTGATCATCAAACATGGATTGTAATTCGGATTCCATGGTTCCTAACCATTTATCCAAATTAGGAGTGGACATCGCCTCAAGATTGGAAGTAGGATCGTCATTCTCAATGACTTCCACCTTATTACTTTCCGATATGAGAAATCAATATTTCTCGGGTTCGGATTGTAACCTATCCGATCTACGATGGACTTGTGCATCTTGAACCGGTTCCACAACTCCTTGTGAACTTGGTTTCGTCTCTACTCTTGGTTCCATATTATTTTCGAGTTCTTGAACTTCTTCAAGATTATTTTTTACTCCCACTAGATTCTTTATTAAGAAACTATTTCTCAAGAAACGAATCGTATAGAGCAACAAACATTTTGTTCTCTTTGCGGTTGTAAGATTAATTTTCGAAAATAACTTTGTCAGATTTGGTGCTAACTTATCAGAGACAAGTCTCTTCTTACATGCTTTGCAACCCCAAATCTTCATGAAAGACAAACTATGTTTTCTTCCATACCACATCTCATGTGGGGACTAAGGAACCGATTTAGTAGGGACACAATTCAGTGTAACCGCATTATTTCTCATGCATATCCTCAAAATGTAATAGGAAAATCAACTTGAAACATCATCGAATGAATCATGTCCTACAAGGTTCAATTCCTCCTCTCAGACACACCATACAATGTGGTGTTCCGGGTGGAGTCAATTCTTGAAACGATTTCACAATTTTGAGATGATTGTCAAACTCTTGCCTCAAATATCCATTACCTCGATCTAATCGAAGTACTTAATAGTTTTGCCAAGTTGTTTTGTACTTCATCTTGAAATGTTCGAAACATCTCAAACGATTCACCTTTGGACTTCATCGATGGACATAGTCATATCTAGATAAGTCATCGGTGAATGTGATGAAACACCAAAATCCTCCCATAGCAATCTTTGCTTAATAGTCCACATACATCTCATGTATAATGACCAATAAGTCACTAGCCCTTCCACAATACCCTTAGTGTAGGGTGGTTTGGTCAATAATCCCAATAAATAAGATCCACATTCCTCAAATGATTCAGAGTCATATGAGTCTAAAAGTCCATGTTAATGAAGTTTAGATATATGTATCTTGTTTATCTGACCAAGCCGACAATGCCATATGAACGCGTTGTTCATATTATTTGGTTTAGATTTCCCATTTATATTATAGATATCTTCAATATTATTTTGTTTCTCATCATCAAGAATATGAAGTCCATTCAATGACATATGCAATACAATAAGGCATATCATTAAATAAATATAAAACTTCTTACTTTCAATAAGAAAATTATATCCTTCATCATCCATGTAAGAAACGAAAATAATACTCCTACTCAAATCCGGAACGTAGTGACACTTGTTCAAAACAAGTACTAGTTCACTAGGTAAAGTGACTTCATAAGTCCCTATGGTTAATGTAGCAACTCTTGCTTCATTTCTACGCATAGGTTTAATTTACCTTCTTTGATTAGCTTTCTATTCTTTGTTCCTTGCACATTTTTTCAACAAATGTGGGATCCAATCCGGTATCATATACCCAAGAACAAGAAGTCGAAATGAAAATATCTATCATATAGATACTTGAAGTAGTAGCAATCATATTGCCCTTCTTCACATTTTTGGCCTTCCTAATAAGCCTTGCAACTTTACTTTCAATGACAACCTCATTACAATGGTAGCAAAATGCATCATTTTGAGACACTTTGGGTTTAGCCTCTTTGGCTTTGGCAACTTTTGCCCTAGGTTTAGCAACCTTTGCTTTACCTACTTTGTGTTTCCTTTTAAACCCCTTTCTTGTGTTAACCATTAACACAATCAAACCTCCTTGCCTAGCTTGCACTTGGAACATTTCCTCTATGCGTTGTGCTAGAACAAAAGTAACTTCCATATGTTCAAGGTTCTTTATAAGAGCCTTTAAACATGGTGACAATTATAAGGCAAGCAATATTATTAGAATTAATGTTGCTCCTTATTTGCCCTTTGCAACATTTGCAGTAGGTTCAGCAGGAATGGATTCATCAAGAACATACACATTTGCCTAAGAACCATTCTTTAGGCTTCTGATCCAATCAGAATTATCTGTACCGTTCCTTTCGAACTTTGTCCTTCATAAGGACGAATCGCAATTTATTGTGTAATGCTACTTCTACAACAAAATATGCAAACTATATGAACACATATTAATATCAACACATTTATCATTTAAGATCAAATCATGTATTTCACAAATACTTCTACTAAATTATACACCTTCCAATGCAAATAAGCATAATATACATTTAGTGGGCTAAGATCCAACTTTAATCTAATCTCAAGTACGCTATGGCGCACCGCTCAAGATTAAAATTAATTAGGTAGAAAACATCAATCATATCGTGTATGACTCTTAGATCTTTTATGAGATTTATTTAAGACATCATATGTCTAAGCATATTTTAATCTCATCTTATGCCTTCCTTGGGTCCAAAACCATTTTGATAACCCAATTAAGTTCATCCACTTTAAACGTATAGGAACCACCATTTCCTCATCTTGCTTCGCAAAGAAACGAAATAGAATCAAAGTACCTTGCTATGGCAAGCCCACCCAAAACTATTCTAGTGGTCTCAAGTGTTTAATCATGGATTGGCATAAAGAACTTAAAAGTTAAATGAAGGTTCTTTAAAGCAGATTATAAGCATATCAGCAAAGATAATCATAATCGCGCACCAGGTAAGTTCCTAGGAAAATAGGTGAGCCACAAGGACTACTTAAGTACCAAATCTCTCCTCCGACAGAACTCTCCTAGACATGCACAACTAGAATACCAGCTCTGATTCGCAACATAATCAATACTTTGTATACTGACTTGTTTCTCACAAACAATCAGATTTCTACAAATTTTGCGTAAATTGACTTGTTTCTCATAAACAATCAGAAAACCAAAATTTTAATATTTCAATTTAAACATTCAGGAAATTACAATTCAATGTTTCAACTAAACATCTAACAAAGCTCTTAACACATAAGAACATATAATTTATGCATCGCAACAATTAATAAAATCATATTTAAATTATTTAAGCATGCATAAACAATGAATTAATCTAGCATAGCCCTATAAATTTAATTTCCAAAAATTTATAGCATCCAGATTAAGACAGAAACATCTCAGATTATAAACATAATCACAGATTAGCAAGAAAAATTAACAAACTGATTCTGCCCAGGTCAGGCAAGGTTTGTCGCGAGACAGAGGCCAACTCTGTCGCGTGACACAAACCAACTCTGTCGCGTGACACAAGTCAACTATGTCGCGTGACACAAACCAACTATGTCGCGTGACACAAGCCAACTTTGTCACGTGACAGAAGATGCCAGTTTGCAGATTTTTCAGATTCAATAAATTCTAATCACAAAGCAATTAAATCATATAAACAGCCTTTAACAGATTTAATTCAACATAATCAGAAAACGATTTTCACATTGTTTCAAAAACAATAAAATTCTACCGCATACAAACCATACAATGAACATTTAAACAATTTATATAAACATTCTAGCATGTTAATTCAAACTTAATCATACGAACGGGGCTCTGATACCACTGTTGGGTTTTATGGGTCCATGCGCAGCGAAATTAAGCATCTAATAACATAAAACTCAAGAGCCCTATGATCCGTTCTATACAATTAAATTGAATTCCTATGAGATAGAATTTACCAACCTTAATTGCTTTCCGTTCTTGAGCTATCGAACGATTTATTGATGTGATTTTGAATCACAAACTTCGATCTCCAAGACTTGAATCTTCAGATTCGAACTCTAGGCCTTGATCGTCGTACGAGCGAAGACCCTCTAGTAGTATCCACACCTTTTAATGAACCAAGAACAGTTCTTGAGGATTGCTAGATCCTTAACCCTAGAAAGAATATTGAGAAACCTTTATTGTGATTTTTCCTTAGAAAATTCGGCTATGTTTTGGCTGCTCAAAGACTCATATTTATACTACTATAGTATTAATATTAGTGCCCTAATCGTATTAGGAAACTAAGCTGTAAATGCCTCTTGGCATGAAGTGTCGCACGACCAGACGTGCCCTCTGGACAGGATCTGTCGCGCGATGACTTATGCCTGATGAGGAACTCTCAATATTTCTTCCTTTGGTTTAACCAATTCATTCTAATTGTGTGTGACCCAATAGGATTATATTATGTTGGTAATGAGCTCGATCATATCGACCCTCATAAAACATAAGCGGACTCTAGCAAGCCATTATGTCTACCCAATTAATATAACGTAAGAGTTCACATTTCCAATGGTACACTTCCATTTCTCCCTTTGTCTCACGATGTTATATTGAACACAAGTCATGGTCCACGTCAACTTGTATTAGTTCAATGCTTTCTCGATCTTGAGTATAATGATGATCCAATCGCATTGGGGTGTGGCCACACACTTTTATCATTATCACTCATCGAGGGGCCCAAGCAAAACATTTCTCTTTCGAGGGACAAATTTCATCTTGACTTATCATCCTTCCCATCATGAATCCGATCATGCCAAAAATAGCCTTTATAAATATCGTGTTAAGATATCGTTTGACTAAAATCAAACATAACTTTCATCATATGTAAGGTCATGATAATCTCAGGCCTAGGGACTAAATGAAGTGACCATATGAGATTTAATTATGACATTTGACCATGACATAAATCTCATACGGATCAAGTCCAGTCACTTGTTCACTAACAAGTACCCATAAATTTAATGTGCATCTCTATGCATATAATCATCATATGATTATCCATTAACATTTATACTAATTATTCACTTAATAATTAGGGACGTAGATTATTACAATAAATATGCAAAATATATAATAATCAAATAATAAACTTAAAAGATAAAGATGATACATAACGGTTTTAAGTTAAACATAACTAAAGCCTAGGGTATTACACCAACACTAACTGCATGACTTTCCAAGGGAATATTTATGTGTGGGCCACTATGCAAAATTTGATTGGTGAATCACTTTTCTTTACTCTTTTTCTGTTGTTAATTTGAGGTTCAGTTTTTAACTTCGATGTATATCTTGCAATTTTTGATAGAATGGATCTCGCAGCTAAGAGGGCTGCCAATCTCACCAAAGTTAGGGAGGAGAGAAGATTAGCTAAAGAGCGCCAAGCGGCCCTTAGGCAACTGTCTGAAACCGCAAACGTCCCAATTCCCATCTCGCATGATGGCCAAGACACTGAGGCTATCAATTTGGAGAAGGTGGATGCCGCAGTGGCTGGGAGGCCCCCAAGGAAATCTAGGGCAAAAAGAAAGAATTCAATTTCTGAATCCGTTGGCGGAGTTGAATCTGGTGATGGGGATAATGCAGAGGACGATGATGAGGCTGCTGATACTGAAAATGTAGGCGCTGAAGCCGCTGAGATTGAAGTCGCTAGCAGCAAGTCGCCCACTAAGTCTGCTGGAGCGGGCAAGTCTGATTCCGCAAAAAATATAACACTTGCTATGAAAACTGTTACATTTCAGTATAAAAAAATGTTATATTTCATGAAAAAATTGTTACATTTCAATAAAAAATGTTACATTTCTTTATAATAAGTATTTCATTTGTTGACAGGAAGAAAATGACAAAAAAAGGTAAGTCGATAACTTTTAATAGTACGAGTGTTCACGATCCATTCCATTTCTATTTTTGTTAAAAGTCATAAAAGCATGGGATCAAACCAATTCTACAATAATTACACGAGAAACAAACTCGCAATTTAAGTCCAATCCAGAAGGGAAAAAGTAATTAAGTATAATTTTCATTTTTAGTAATGGATGAATACGGTATCATGAAGGAGTATAACACGATGCATGATATGTTTATGATAACTTTTCGAAATTGAGTAAGTATTATGAAAAATTAGTTTTTTTTTAAGTTGGCATTTCGTAATTAACTGAAACTTCATTTGAAATGTGCGGTGACACTTTTATAATTAACCGACACATTTTCAAAAAAAGTAATAGTGTTTTTTATTGTCAGGTCTAGTTTAAAATTGTGTCGATTGTTGTTTTTCCATTGCAAGTGTTATTATTAATTAGTGCAGCATGCTAGTGTTAAAAATGTCAACTCAACTGCAATGATAAAAACTAACAATTTTAGTTATAAAAAGTTTTAGAAGTGTTAATAAGTTATGTTTATTTACGAAAATATCACCGCATCATTTAAAATAAAAAATTTAATTATTTATAAAAATGTCACCGTGCATTTTTTTAAAAAAAGTTCTAGTTATATTAATAAGGAAAATGCCAGCATGCATTTTTTAAGATTAGTTTTTCAAACTAGGAAAAATTGATTTTTCCTAATATTTTGACTTCAAAATGAGTTACACTAATTGATTTTTTTATTTATGTTACCATATCCTTGACAGTTCAAATTGAACTACTCCCTCCGTCCCAGACCAAGGGTCATCGGGGGAGATTTCACGCTTCTTAAGATTTTTTTTTTAAAGTGGGTAGAAAATTTTAGGAGAGAGAATGTAAAAGTTAAATGTGTGGTAGGAAATAGGAGAGAGAATGTAAAAGTTAAATGTGTGGTAGGAAATAGGAGAGAGAATGTAAAAGTTAAAAATATTTAATAGGAGAGAGAATGAGTGGGAGGAATAGTAGGAAATATAAGGGTATAATAAATGGTTTTTTTGTAAATATATGGAAATGATAAGGGTATAAATATATGGAAAACTTTCCATTTAAGGAAATTGACTCTTGGTCTGGGACAGATCAAAAGGGAAAGTAGGACTCTTGGTCTGAGACAGAGGGAGTACATTGAATGATTTTTTTTTTTTTATCAAAATAACATTTTCAGATTAGTTTTAGGTTGCATTTAAAAAATAAGAGCATAAACTTTTTTTTTAAAGCAAACAAAACATTAATTGTATTAATAATAGGGCAAATGACAATTTACGCAAAGATATGTAGTGTCGGTTAGGGGCCCCATATCTAATTTTCGGCAAATCAGGGCTCAATATCCAAATTTATCGAGGTTGCGAGTGAGCTACCTATTGAGACATAAATTATACGGAGATTTTTCAGACATTATTTTTATTTTCTGTGTATTTATGCATCCATTTAAGAAATATTTTAAATCTACATCACTGATAGTATAAATTATTGATTCAATCGGGTCAAAACTATTGTTTAAATTGTTAAAAATTGGGATCAAATCAATTTATCGATACCCGAGCCAAGAATATGGAGCCCGAACTAGATAATTTTTTTTGGTTTGATCGAAATTGTATTGACCCGGTCGATTCCAAACTTTTTTGAACAGTCCTAAATTCTGGTGCTTGCAAAATACCACTCCCCCCTCTCGGTCCAAATGTCTCAAGTTTTCTTTTTGAGCGTCCTATTTAAAATGTCTCAATTCAAAAAAGGAAAATTTTTTATTACTTTTTTATTTGTGGACCCACTTGTCATACTCACAATAAATATTCACTAACTATTCTCTACCCCACTTTCTCTTTCCTACATCACTTTCATATTCACAATATTTATTTCACTATACACTTTTTATATTTTATATATTTATTCCTTAATTTCTATGTCAAAATTTGAGACATTTGAATCGGGACGGAGGGAGTATGTTTTTTTTTATTAAATAACATGAAAGAAAAAAAGAAAAAGAGGTAGTTGGTTGAAGAAAAATGTCCTTGTCTAAGGCTAGCCACATCGGTGACCCTCACTTGAGGGTCATCAGATAGGACGAAGAACAAATGAAATAAAAAAAAAATGGAAAGTCATCCTTTTCCTTTGTCCGGGCAACTGGCCGACTGGAAGGTTGGGTTAGGTTGTGTGAATAATTTTGCCACATGTCACCCAATAATTGGGTGGCATGTTTTTATATAAATATATTTTTAAAATTAATATATTTTATATAATTATATAAAATAATAAAATAAAAAATATATCAAAATTCATATTTTTTTTTTATCTATAAATACAACCTAATTTTTTTACAAACAACCTACAACTCTCTTTTTCTCTACATATTCTCCATCACACTTTTTTTATCTATAAATACAACCTAATATATTATTTAAAAAAAAATGATAAGTATTTTAGATAAGTTGGAGTAAAAAGAAATAAATATTTTATTAAAAGGTTGGGTTGGGGTTGGGATTGGGTCACTGATGAGAGTATAAATTATATAAGATTGGGGTTGTGTAAATAGAAGTGAGAGAAATCAATATATATATAAAAGCTGAAGTGAATAAGAAACTTTGCTAAAAATAGTAATTTGGCGCCAAAAACGTTAAGCTAAAAATAGACACTTTCATTAAATACAGTTTTAACGAGTTTCGAAATTCGAGAAAAAAATTAAAGGAAAGCGTACAAAATAAGCCGCAACCTTTTGTATTCCCGTATACTTTCTTCTATCTCTTTCCTCCCTCTCTAGCGCCTCCCTCTTCCCACCGTCGTTGCCTCCTCCTCTCTTCTGCCAATGGTCGCCGCCCCCTCTCTCTTCCCTATTTCATTCTCTCCCCCCTCTCTCTCTATTTTCCCATTCCCCACTTATTCTCTCTCTAACACACACTCTCTCTACAACAGCCGACCATCCATCTTCACCTTCACCTTCACCTTCATCTTCATCTTCATCTATTCCGGCCATCTTTTTCAGCATAACCACCATCGCCATCGTCAAGGTCGTGAAGGTAAAGGCTTTACTCTAAATCTCTCTACTTGTGATTTCAATTTCACCATGTTCCCCCAAATTCAACCTTTTCCAAACTCAAAATTAGGGCTTCAATTTCAGATTGGAAATCCTACATCAAAATCTCTCTCTCTCTCTCTCTCTCTCTCTCCTCCCTTTTATTTTATTTTTTGTCTCGAAATGGTTTGCCCCTACCCTCTAAAAAAGTTGGAAAAACACATTGTTTGTTATTTCAATGTTTTCTTCTTTGTGTAAAGAATTGATAATTAGATTTATTTCAAATGTCATAACCGTTTCTTTGTACTTTTCGGTTTCAACGGGAAGAAGCTATAGAGAATGAAGATTTTGAGGAAGCGAAAAAGTTGAAAGCAAATATAATGTAATCAACATTGATGGACGGTGTTCTTTGAAATCATGTCTAAATTGAAGGTTGGATCGCAGTCAAGTAAGCGGTAGCATAAGTAACCTACATGCACAAAAGCCGGAATGTGATTGTGTTTTTGCGAGAATGCAATAGATGAGGAGCGTTATCATGATGCTTCAAAGTCGTGCGTAATCACTGCAGTGGGTAAGTAAGTTGGTTACATACTTCTAATAGCTTCAATTTTCCTGCTTTTATATTGTATTCTTCATCCTTGGGGTAGTTATTGCTTTGTTTTCTCTCTTTATCTGTTACTCTTTAGTTTGTATTCAGAGTTCCACATAATTAAAGAACTTCTTGAACAACCTCCATCTCCAGTTTCCATTACAAGCCAACTTGCTGTAAGAGAGAGCTTCAACCTTCTAAGTATTCAATAATGACCGGATCATCTATTGACAGGATAGGAGTTAATTACGAAAGGGAGTGATGGAAATAGATGAACAGAATGTCAACTAGGATATTCTGTGGTGGATGGCTTATGTATTGCCTGGGAGAACAGTCTAATTGGAGAAAACAACACTGCGAGGCTAAAATAACTACTTTAAAATCTGGTGGAGCTTTTTGCTATCATATTGAGAAAGTCATCATTGTTAAGTCAGTAGTTTAGAGCCCCCTTTGAAGTGTGATCGTTTTCAACTTTGAAAAATAATTATGAGAAATCATATGTAATGACAATAAAGAGAAGAAAGATATGGGGTGTAGTTTGAAAATGACCAAAACATGGGTATACCTGCAGAAGTTTTAGATTTAGAATATTGTACTTGTGAGTTGTGAGCTATACCTTAATTAGTACTTGCTACTTGGTGAGTTGTGAGTTATACCTTAATTAGTTTGGGTGTATGTTGTCTGCTCTGGATTCTTGTGTTTGTACTTGGTTGTAGTCATGTAATCGTAGGAATTCTAACTTGTAAGCAACATTTTTTTAAGGATAAACTGCATGGAAAATCCCTGAACAGTTGAACAACCATTTTGGGAATTTGTCTTGGACGGCTACTTTTGTTATTCATAATCTGTTTTGTATGTTTACATTGCGATCTCTGTATCTGTAAACTTTTAGAATGAAAAGCGCTTATCTGAACAAAACAACTTTGTATTAACCAAAAAAGTAGGAAAAGCATTTCGGTGGGAGGGAGTAACATTTTTCGAAAAAATTAATTATCAACATACGAAATTAAGAAACAGAATGACACTGAGAGTTAATTGACACTGTACAAGTATTCTAAATATATAATTTGTACAGTCAAAATGTGATCAGAACAAGATACTACTACTACCTACGTCCCCGAATGAATGTCAAAAAAAAAAAATTCAAATTTACTCTAGATCAAGAGCAAATTTGAATTTTTTTTGGACATTCATTTTGGGACGGAGAGAGTACTATTTATCTACACCTTAGTTTAAGAGTTACGCTACCCCCTAAAGATTGTTTTAAACATGATATTACAGATTTAAAAACTATGGCACACCTAAAGGAACAAAAACAGGACCAATCCTCTACTATCCAGTTTGAAGCAAAGGTTCTTATACAGGTTCGTCACTGCTCAATTGCTATAGCACAATGGGGGTAAACAAATTCTTGGGCAAGTTTGATGATCTACCTTGGCCTTCTGCATCACCCGAAGCCAAGGACTTTGTAAAAAGGCTTTTACATAAGGACTACAGAAAAAGGATGACGGCTGCTCAAGCTCTGAGTAAGTTCATTTCCTTAATTTTTCATGAATATTCCTTTAAAATTGGCCTTCTGCAAGTTTTGATACTGAGATGGTTCTGCTAAGTTTGTTTTCACATACTACATTGATTTTTGTGCATCAATAATGTTTTGTTTTCACATACTACATTGATTTTTGTGCATCAATAATGTTTGGTTTGTTGCCCTGGTGTGCATTTGAAAGTGAAGCATTCTGAGTTAAGTATTACTCCCTTCTTTCCATTAAGAGAGACCCACTTTCTCTTTTGAAACATTCCACTCGAGTTATGTTTGAGAAGTTAAGCGAACAAATGGAAGATGTTTCTAAATGTATCATAGTTACACCAACTTTTAATGAAAAATATTATTTTCTTCTCTCTCTCTACTCCGTCATCTAGCTTCACTGCCAAAATATCCACCCTCTTTCTCTCTCTCTCTCTCTTCTGCAAACGCGGTTGTCGCCTCCGTCTCTCTTCTTCCATAGCCGTCGCCGCCCCCCTCTCTCCTTCCATGGCCGTCGCTCTCTCTCTCTCTCTCTCTCTCTTTACAGTAACAAGGATATTTTCTTGAGGGAGTTGATCTCCAATGCTTCTGATGTAAGTTATTTACCTTTTGGGTATGTTTTTCTTGAAGTATCTATTCAAATTATACTAATTTTCAATTGAACCTTGATTTCAATTCAGGCATTGGACAAAATTAGATTCCTCTCTCTCACTGATAAAGAGGTTTTGGGTGAAGGTGATGATGCCAATGTTGAGATTCGATTATGTATCCGGTCCGTCTTACTTGCAATTACTGACTTAATATTATCAATAGTATTCCTTTGGAGCACTGTGGTTTTGAAGAGGCTTGTAATCTGATAAAATGCAGATTAAATTAGACAAAGAAAAGAAAATCCTTTCAATTTGTGATAGAGGTATCGGTATGACCAAGGAGGACCTCATTAAGAACTTGGGAACCATAGCAAAGTCTGGAACTTCAGGTATGGTGAAGGGCATAGAGAGTTAACTGTTTTAACCTACTCTCATTCTTATTGGATAATGTGATAAATGTGCCTTTTTTTCTTTTTTCCATGTAGCTTTTGTTGAGAAAATGCAGACAAGTGGTGATCTTAATCTTATTGGGCAGTTGGTGTTGGGTTTTTTACTCTGTATATCTTGTGGCCGATTATGTTTAAGTTATTAGCAAACACAACGATGACAAATAGTAAGACTTAAACCTCTAGAATAAGGTGATATTGTGATAGCTCTATTTTTAACTTCCATTGTGGCTTATTGTTTTTCTAGCATTTTCTCCAATTTATTTGCATTTGGGTTTTAGGTACGTGTGAGAGTCAAAGGCTGATGGAGCATTTGCAATTTCTGAGGATGAGTGAAATGAACCACTTTCCCGTGGAACTGAAATAAGGTTGCACCTTAGAGAAGAAGCTGAGGAATACTTGGAGGAGTTCAAGCTAAAGATGCATGACCAGTTTAATTCCTCTTTTTTTTTTTTATTTGATAACAAACAGAAGACTAAAATGCATTCACAAGTTTAACTCTTCTTAGTTGCTTAATTGTTGAACACTTTACCTGTATAATTATTCTTAGTTCTTCATTTAGTCGATGCCAACAAAATGCTGCAATTACATATGCAAAGGGTAATGGCAGTTGTGGATTCTGAATATGTTTAAGCTTGCGGGTTGATTAAAAACCTGTTTTTTGAAATTCCTCAAGCTCTAATCACAAGTTCCCTGAAGCAAGTAATCGAGAACTCAATTTGTCAAGATTTATAGTAGCAAAAAAATTATTTTATCACTTTGATTTGTAGTTACCATGTTCATGGAGAAAGTTTGCCCCAATTGCCATGTTTATTGAGATGAAAAATTGGGATCTCTGGCATTTTCATTTAAGAAGTATGTAGAAGATGTTACTGTTTTGTAGTTATTAGAACAACAGCCAGGCCAGGAAATAGCACGGGACCCTTGGAATTGACCTGGACTACATCTGACCCCAACTCCCAGTTTTACGTTTACATGTATTTTTTCAGGTGATTATTCTATCTTATTTTTGCAATATAACCCGTTTCTATATTTGGTGGAGTTTTTTCTTTTGTTGTGCAACTTCCAAGAATGTTTAAGTTTCAATTTCGAGCTCCACGTAGAAGCTTTGTTAATACTTTCGATTTTTTCATTCCAATTAAAGCTTTGAAATAGAATATTTGAAAGGAAGAAGCATACACCCTCTCTGTCTGCTCTGAACAAAAGAGGAAAGGTATCTTGAAGCTCTTAGGAAGCTTGAACCCAAGGAGACATCAGAAATAACTCATGATCCAGAAATATTGACTCCCGAGGAGCATTTTTTACTTTCTGAAAATGGGGCAGAAGTTCAAGAACTATGTGCCGGTTGGAAGATGGGGAATATACCAAGGTGTGATACTCAATATGCACTTGCATTGGAAGAAACATCAGACTTTACAAGGTTTTTTTCCCATTCTCAACCACCAACTGAGATAATGTCCCCAAGAATTACTCTCCCTAGGAAAAAGTTTTTTTTTCCCATTCTTTCCTCTCCGTGTGTGTCATGCATTAAAATGAAGTCAGGAACAACACTACAAAGAGCTTTACTTTTTTAATATCTGCAAAAATAACAGCGCTGAATCAACCATTGTTTTTAATGATTGTCATCCCTTTTGTTTTTCCTTTTTTTTTTCTTTTTATGCAGGCACTAGATAAATCAAAATATAGGGACGACTTCCGTTCTGTAAGGAAATACATTCCTAGACTGGAGCAAGAGCTTGAGCTGCTTCAAATAAAAGTTGTTAGCAGAACAGCAGTTGCAGACGAAATCCAATTAACGGAAACTAATAAAGTTGAATCTGAGAATGTTTCTATGTTGCAGTTGGAAGCATCTGAGAAACTAAGAGAATTAGTTTCTGGAAATAATGAACTCAACGAAGATGATCCTCCAATCACAGGGTCCGAAATGAGTTCAAATTCAGAAGATCTGTCAGATATTTTTGAAACGGACTCTGAGGGGGAGGATGAGGAGAAGGAAAAACCACTTTAAAATCTGGTGGAGCTTTTTGCTATCATATTGAGAAAGTCATCATTGTTAAGTCAGTAGTTCAGAGCCCCCTTTGAAGTGTAGACTGTTTTCAAATTTAGTTGTTACCTATTTTTTTATTTTTTTTTCAAATTTAGTTGTTACTTCATCACTACACTATAGTCAATATCACTCATCTGTCTCATCAGTCTAAAAGAAGGATACATAAAGTCAATAAAGGCATTAAATTGTACTTGCCCCTTGTCAGTTTTATTATCAATTTCAATAAAAGAGGTTATTAGACTTCTATTAAAATTTCAATTTATACTTCCTATTCGTAAATATAATCACATTTTATTTTCTATAGGCTATTTATTAAAGTTGACAATAATTTTATAAAAATTTAAATATTTCTATGTAACTCTAAAATTATTATTTATTAATTGTTAAATAATATCGAATAAACTAAAATTAAATTAATTTTTTAGACATAATAATTAAAACAAAGATGGTTATCAAAGATTTGACCGAAGGAATACTCACAATGCAACCTTTGGAGAGAGGCATTCCAGAAGCAGTCTTGCACGAGCTGATGCTTCTTAATTACATGAAAGTTCATTACAATATGAACTTTTTTGGTTGGGTTCCTATTTATGAAAAAAACGTTTTGTCGTGCGTTTTAACGCACGGGTGGCATACTAGTTAATATTTTAATAGATGTTGGATTGGGTCAGGGTCACTGATGGGAATGGTCTAAAGATTTTTTTATGGTTGTCTACTGTCACCACCCTTTCCTTTCCCAAACGCTCAATTCTGTCTCACAAGCACAGACGGGCGACAGCTAGGCACAGACCCCTCTACATGCTTTTGGATTATGGAGCATACTCCCTCTGTTCCAATAGTAGCTTCCCATTTTGTCATTTC
This sequence comes from Adenophora triphylla var. japonica, assembly GCA_022495995.1. NCBI lineage: Eukaryota > Viridiplantae > Streptophyta > Magnoliopsida > Asterales > Campanulaceae > Adenophora > Adenophora triphylla. The sequence continues at coordinate 444,901 of JAFEMH010001147.1, read as the reverse complement.
AGGTGTCCCGTTAATAACTTTTACTTTTTTTTTTTGGCAAAGGAATCTTTACTATTCCCTCCACTCATTCTCTCTCCTACATTATTTTAATACTCACAACACAATTATAATTTACTATTCCCTCCACTCATTCTCTCTCCTATTTTCAAATTACACTCACAACATTTTTTCTTTCCACCCATTTTATTAATTTGCGTGCAAGACATTTTTTGGACAGCTCTTATTGGAACGGAGGGAGTATATAGCTAGCTGATGTACATTAATTTGGTAGACTGGTAGTATCATGTAGGGTCGGATATCCTTCCTTTTTTTCAGACTTCCAACAGAGATTTTCTCAGTTTAACGTCCAATCAATACAGTTTGTTCAAAAATTAACAAGACAAATTAAGGCAACTTCATTCAAACGATGGTTATCAATTACTCCTTCCATTTCATTTGAAATTACAAAAAAATCATCCCATAAGCATGTTAAAAAGGAGAATATAATTTTAAGATATTAGATAATAAGATAGTAAAAAGAAAGTGAGGTACAAAATAATAAGTGAGCTACAAAATAATAAGTGTGTATTTATTGTGAGTACGATAAGTGAGCCCCATTATTTGAAAATAGTGGAAAAAAATTCATTTTGAGATTTTGCAATTTTTAGTAAGACCGAAAATAATAATTTTTGCAATTTCAAATGGGACGGAGGAAATACAAATTTTGATAGCCACGTGCAGTTAATAATAACTCCAACGATGAAAAAAAGGGCCATCATATTTTGATATGGTATTAGCAAAATTACTCAAGTGGGGACATGGGGTTACCGTTGTAAGGTAATAAAGTGATGAGGGTAAATAAACGCGTGACCTTGTCCCCATTCATTCAATAATGAAAATAGATAGTAATGTGTACATTTGAAGTCTCCTCATTGATTGAATGAGATTTAATTTTGATTTTTATGGATAAATTTTAGGAAAAAATTGCAATGAAAGTACCCCAACTATTATTAGGGTTATTTGAATTTCATGCCTAAATTTATTTTCGTTACAAACATAACACATCATCTGTTTTTATGCTCGTTCATGGTACCCCAGGCTAATGGTATCAATTTTTCCTATTAATTGGCCATGAGATGAGATGTGTATGTGACATAAATTTTCAAAGATAAAATAGAAAATTAATACAAGTTAAATTTAAACAATTATTAAAGGTGCAAAGTGTAAATCAAAAAAGTAAAAGGTATACTAAACCAATTTAGAAGGGGTTATATTCAAAAGTTACAATTTACAAATTAAACCCTCATCCCTACCCATCCCTTCTTTCCAAATCCACCACTCTTATTTATCTCTTTTTTTTTTCCATGAACGGTGACAATGACAGAGGCCGACGAACTCAATATCAACCTTGTTCTTCTTTGTCTCCTTTGCCGGCATGTCTTCTCTTCCTCACTGCTTAAACATCGCCTCTCCTAGCTACACTTATCCTTCCTTTTCCTTGCGCTGCCAACTCTCCCCTCCTTCCCCCATGGCCTTCTCTCTTCGTCTTCAACGGGTTGTCCAGGTATGAAACTCCTTCCTATGGATGCGCCGATTTGTAGAGATCTTTCTGGCTTTTGTGGCTTTTTTACGATTTTAAAAGAGTCGTCACCATTATTTTTTAAAGGAAAAACAATAGAAGAACCTTTTACTTTAAAGAAATCTAGGTTCACGGGTCTTGTTACGAAGTGGGAAGGTGTTAGGCACCCACCTCACCCGGTCCGTTAGGACCGATTTTTGTATGAGACTATCTTTCCTAACTATTCGACAAAGGCCATGGTTAGTCTAATCGGATCCTTGATGGACTTCAATCCCGAGCACATGATAGATTGGGGCTCTACTGGCCAAGTTGAGATGTACAAGGCCATGGATGATCTTGGTGGGGGCGTAGACAACTCAATGGAGTGTTTCTCCTTCGGATGGCTGGTATGACTTTATTCTGTCTCTGTTTAGAACTACTTTAAGAGCTTCGACTACTTTATATGCTTTAGAATTGCTTTACCTGCCTTATCTTTATCTGCTCTATCTGCTTTATTTATGAGCTTGCTATTGTCTGTAACATGCCTGGGGTTATGAGGTATTGTCCTGACGTAACATTGACTCCAACGTGGATGAGGTTCAATACTAGAGAATGGTGCGGTGTATAGAAAAGAACAATGCTTTGGAAAAGATCTTGAATTATATTGATCATAACAGGAGTATTTATACAACCATATACAACTATCTTAGGAAGGAGATAAATACAAATACTGAGAAGATTACAATGAAAATATTCACACTAAGCTAAATAAGTAAAGATAATTATGAAGGAGGATTTGGAGAAGATTTGGAGATCTGCAGATCACGTTCTGCATAAGCTGATGGCACGACTCGTGCTGTGTGGGACGACTCGTGCCCATTGCTGTGGCTTCTGAGACTGGCGTCCCTGCTATGTGGAATAGTTGGGTTGGAGTGGGACGACTCGTCCCCTGTAGCCTTTGTGTCCTTAATACGATCCCGCAAGATGGACGATCCACGAAGAAGTCCAATCTTGGAAATAAGAGAGATAAACCGAGCACTGGGAAGAGGCTTCGTAAGAGCATCGGCAAGTTGATTCGATCCCGAAATGTGTTGAACTCTAAGGTGCCCTTGTTGTATCTGCTCTCGAACAAAATGAAAAGCAAGGGCAAGGTGTTTCATTCTCGAGTGGAACACGGGGTTTGCTGAGTAATGTGTGGCACTGAGATTGTCACAGTAGATAACTGGTACATGACGAAGGGTGACACTAAGCTCAGAGAGCAGATTTCGTATCCATATAACTTCAGCAGATGCATCAGCAATAGCTCTAAACTCAGCTTCAGTGGAGGAGCGTGCTAAGGCCTTTTGTTTCTTGGAAGACCAAGCAATAGGATTTCGGCCAATGTATATAATAAACCCCGTGGTGGAGATGTAGTCATCTTTATCACCTACCCAATCAAAGCATCACGTAAAGAATGAAGGGTGAATGGAGACTCGTGATAGCCGAATGCCAAGGTCAAAGGTGCTACGAAGATAGCGAAGTAATCGCTTGAGAGCAACCCAATGTTTGGATCATGGATGTTGCATGAACCGGGCTAGTTTATTCACCGAAAAGGCAATATCGGGCGTGTTATAGATAAGTATTGAAGACTACCAACGATAGCCCGATACCTAGTGGGATCACGGATGGCGGTGATGGGGCGATGTGAGAGAGTAGGATAGGTAACCATGGGTGTGATGGCAGTGTTTTGAGTGGGACATATCATAACGACTGAGGAGATCAGAGATGTATTTAGACTGAGAGAGTAGAAGACCATTAGAATTTGGTGTGACTTCAACACCTAAAAAATAAGAGAGTGGACCGAGATCCCGAGAGAGAAACGAGAAGAAAGGTGAGAAATAAAGGTGGAGAGGAAGGAGGGCGAGGGGCCAAATGACAATAATGTCATCAACATAGACCAAGAGGAAGAGTGTTTGAGAGGATCGAGAGTAAATAAATAAGGAGGAATCAAAGAATAGAGTTTCGAAAACCATAAGACACAAGGAAGTTCTTTCGAGTTCAAGTGTACCAAGCCCCGGGAGCCCTGTTTAAGACCATAGATAGCCTTATGAAGATGACACACATGAGACGGATGGGAAGAGTCTGTGAAACCAGGGGGTTGGGACATGAAGACAGTTTCATTGAGATTGCCTTGTAAGAAGGCGTTATTTATGTCTAGTTGACGAATGTTCCAACCATGAGAGAGAGCAAGAGATAAGAGAAGTCTGACCGTGACCGGCTTTACAACAGGACTGAAGGTTTCCGAGTAATCAATGCCAGGGCGTTGATGAAAGCCCTCGGGCAACAAGACGGGCCTTATATTTCGGATTGTATTGTCGGGATTATACTTAATCCGGAAGACCCATTGCGGCCAACAATGTTCGGAGCAGAGGTAGAAGGGACTAAAGACCATGTTTTGTTGTTGATAAGAGCAGAGAATTCCTCGCATACGGCACCTTCCAATGTGGGGAGGCAAGGGCTTGTTTTGTTGAGGAAGGTAGGCTGGTGGGGGTGGGAAGGGAAATGATGTTAGCATATTTGGGGTTGGGTTTGGTTATATTGTTGGATAGGCGAGTGGTAATTGTACGGAGGGGAGGGAGGTGGGGGTGGGGTGGTGGAGGAGAAGGAGAGGGTGAGGACTGGGAGGTATCAGACTCAATAGAGAGATGAGGAGAGGGAGAGTTGTTGGAATGGGCAATGGACTGGGAAGGCGAGGGAGCCGGTGTGAGGGGCGGGGGCAAATGGAATAGGTACCGAGGAGGAAGAGGCGGGAGCAGCGGGGGGATTGTGGGGTCAGACAGGAAGGAGGATGGGTAGAGATAGGGAGCACCATTGGGAGGGAGTGACAGAAGGGGTGTTTGAACTAGAAGGGATAAGGGAAGTATATGGGAAGGTGTCATTGATGAATTTGACATGTCTAGAGGTATAGATACGATTAGAAGTAGGGTCTAAACAAAAGTATGCACTTTGTGTAGGAGAATACCCTACAAAGATGCATGGAATGGAGCGGGGAGCGAGCTTGTGAGGGGTGTAAGGACGGAGCCAAGGGTAGCAAAGGCAGCCAAAAGAACGGAGCTTTGTGTAGTTGGGGTGTTTTCGAAACAGGCGAAAGTAGGGTGAGTCATTGTGGAGAGTGGATGTAGGCAAGCGGTTGATTAGATATGTGGCAAGAATAAAGGCATAAGTCCGTAATTTTAAGGGAAGTTTGGCATGGGTGAGAAGGGTAAGACCAGTTTCGACGATGTGACGGTGGCGACGCTCGGCATAACCATTGTGTTCTGGAGTGTGAGGAGGAGAGGTGAGATGGGAGATGCCATCTTGGGTGATAGTGTTTGTGAGTTTTAGGTATTCACCTCCGTTGTCAGAGAATAGTTGGAGGATGGGTTTGTTGAAGAATTTTTCAACAAGAGCTTTGAAGCGAGCAAAAGTGGCAAAGGTGTCGGATTTGTTTTTGAGAGGATATAGCCAGATGTACTTGGTGAAATGATCGACAAATATCACATAGTATTTGAAGTTGTCGTGAGAGTGTATGGGAGATGTCCATACATCCGAGAAAACAATTTCAAGAGGTGCGATGGAAGTAAGAGAGGAGACATTGAAAGGTAATTTATGACTTTTATTGATATCGCATGAATTACAATGAGAAATTGAACTAGACTGAATTGAAAGAGAGAATTGTTTATTCAAAAAAGAAATAATAGGAGAAGCTGGGTGCCCTAAGCGATGATGCCAAGAAGAAGTAGTAGCGGTTGTTCCAAGGAGAGCTTTTGGTGAAGAAGAGTGCCAAAGATAGACGCCACGATCATTTGTCCCGTGGAGAAGGATTTGATGTGTCGAGAGATCCTTAACAAAAAAGGAAGAGTGTGAGAATTCAACGAAGGCATTATTATCTTTGCAAAATTGAGAAACAGATAAAATATTACGCGAGATAAGAGGAACATAGAGAACGTTAGTGAAGTGAAGTGTTTTGTGAGAGGAAGAGAGTGTAAAGGAACCTATATCTGAGATGGGGAGAGAGGAGCCATCGCCAATTATCACATCGTCACAACCATTATACGGGTGGTGTAGGGAGAGATTGGTGAGGTCATTGGTGAGGTGATGCGTGGCACCACTGTCAAGAAGCCAAGAGGTTGGGTGGGTGTGTTGAGAAGTGGTGATGGTGTGAGCTTGAGGTTGGTTTGCTCAGGAGTGGGACGGGATTGCCTGGGGAAGTTGTTGGGAGATGGGAAAGCCACAGTAGGATAGTCACGCTTGAAGCGATTGCACTGAGAGATTACATGTCCTACAAACCTACAATATTGACATTTACCTTTGAAAGGGTTTGAGGAAGGGGTATTGGGTGTGGGAAGGAGGGGTGGGGACGGGAAAGGGTTATTAGCAGCAGAGAAGTTGGGTGGGGGAGGAAAACTGGTGTTGGGGCGATTGGCAAGGCGGCTGGAGTTGGGGCGATAGGAGGCAGCATGGGCTGAAGCAGGGAAGGTTGGCGAGGGAGCTTGTTGTTTTAAGGTGAGTTCATGATGTATGAGTTTTTCATGAAGGGATTCAAAGGAGATGGAAGTGTCGCGGGCTCGGACAGAATCAATGACTGGTTTGTAGGATTCATAGTCTAGACCTTTTAGGGTTTTGGCAATGATATCTTCGGGGTCCATAGGTTTTCCTAGGATAGCTAATTTGTCGGTACAGTTTTTGATGGAGTGCATGTATTCAGCAATGGTTTGGGTGGTTTTGGTTAGGGAATCAAGGTTGTCCTTAACCTGAAGAATATGTCCCCTAGATGGGTTAGCATAGGTGGTGCGAAGGAGAGTCCAAATAGCATTGGAGGTTTTGGCTTGGATGACAAGGGGTGAGACAGTGGAGTCTAACGTACCTAGGAGAGCACCAAGGAGAAGACGATCTTGGCGACTCCAGGTAGAGAAGGCTGGGTTGTCAGTTTCTTGGTTATTGACAGTGATTTTAGGGGGTGGTGAGGGGTGAGAGCCATCTACGAATTTCAGCAAATCAAGGCCAAAAAGAATTGACTCTAGTTGGGCAGCCCAAGGAAGATAGGAAAGAGGTGTGAGAGTAATACAGTGGGAGAGGTTGACAAGAATGAGGGGGGAGTTTGGTTCGGCTGGGTTTGGAATGGTGGAGGATGACATAGCCATTGGAGGTTTGCGGTGGAGCTAGGGTTGGGTTGGAGGAGCCGAAAAGAGAGAAGGAGAGGAAGGGTTGAGGATCAATGCTCTGATACCATATAGAAAAGAACAATGCTTTGGAAAAGATCTTGAATTATATTGATCATAACAGGAGTATTTATACAACCATATACAACTATCTTAGGAAGGAGATAAATACAAATACTGAGAAGATTACAATGAAAATATTCACACTAAGCTAAATAAGTAAAGATAATTATGAAGGAGGATTTGGAGAAGATTTGGAGATCTGCAGATCACGTTCTGCATAAGCTGATGGCACGACTCGTGCTGTGTGGGACGACTCGTGCCCATTGCTGTGGCTTCTGAGACTGGCGTCCCTGCTATGTGGAATAGTTGGGTTGGAGTGGGACGACTCGTCCCCTGTAGCCTTTGTGTCCTTAATACGGTGGACCAATAACCGGAAGGTTCAAGTCGATTATTGTTGCTGCGATGAGGGAGCGGGCTGCGTCACCTGCTCTCCATGAGGAGATGATGTTGTATCCTTGAGTGCAGGTGCATCTTTTTGATTGCATCTGGCCGAGGGCAGACTGATTGGAGGAAGATGATAGGGATTTATACAAATTGCATGTATCTTGGGGAACGTGTCACCATTTAGCATGACATGGCCTTTGACTATGTGACTCCTGATTACCCTTTGGTCAATATGCTGTCGTCGAATCTTTGGGAGTAGGATGATCCTTTATGGTCTGGTGTTGCGAGCCAGGATTTTGTTGATCCTGAGGACATGAAGTATTATTTCTTTTTGGAGCATATTCTTACTGGTTCTCCCAGGTTATAGGCGGGGGCGACAGGTCCACAATATATACCCCTTTTTCTGCCAAGGTATTCTCCGATGACCATTTTGCTTATATTGATGAGCGCCATCAATCACATAACAAGAATATTCTGACTAATGACATTCCTGAGCGCAGTACTGTTTGCCAGCAGGTATACAGGCGGTACGTGTCCTTTCTTTACTTTATTTCCGCCTTTAACTTTATTTTCATTATGTACTTTAATGTACCCTTTACTGCTTGTACTGTTTCTGTCCTTTCTTCTGATAATGTACCCTTTACTGCTTGCACTATTTCCTTTACTTCTTGTATTGTTTCTGTCCATTCTTCTGATACTTTACCCTTTCCAGGTCGGAGCTGTGGCTTATGAGCGTGTGTTGCGGCAGAACTTGGGGCTGAGGGCAACTTTTGCTCGAGCGGCTGAGCGTTTTGCTTAGAGAGCGGCAGATGCAGTTACTGCAGCGGTGGCGGCATCAACCTGTAGTAGCAGTGACCGTAGTGACGGGTCTGACCCGCACAAGAGGAGGAGAGAGTGACCCACTTTATTCTTTTATTTAGCTGTATTTATTATTTTTTGATTCCGTGGGGCATCTTGACTTCTTTAGGGTGCCACAAGGCACATATAGTTCTCGTTTGACTTTATTTAGGTGTCGCGAGGCACAAGATTGATTTTATTTTTACTTGGGTGTCACGGGGCACAGACATCTTTATTTAGGTACCTCAAGGGACAAGTAGCTGCTTTATCTCTTTAAGTGTCGCGGGGCACATGCATATTTTTTGTTTTTGTTTATTTATTAGATGGGGCTATTCGAGGCCAAGACTAATTTTTCGTAGTCTTGATTTGATTATTTACTTTATATTCCGTCCCGTTTTTTGTATGTATAGATTTAAGAGGGCCTTCTGCTTTATGACTCCCGTGATATACAAAATTTCTGACTTGGGAGCGGGCTCAGTAGCTTAGTAGGTTGGAGACATTTTGAAACTGCATCTTGAAGACCATTTACTTCAACCTCAAGGGATTCAAAATTAGGTGTCCCAGACTTTGATCCTCCGACAACTTTAATTTGTTTTAATGCCACGGAGATTTTCCTCGGATCAATTTGGAGTCAAATTGGTCTGAAACCCATCCAAACGTGTCAAACACGGTCAAAACAAGGAAAAGCGGATGTAGCCTGGCAACTGGAAAGGGTAGCCGGTTAGCTAGGACTGTCTTCTGATCGAGTCCTACGCTAAATAGCTTTCTGTTCGACGTAAACTCCTTTAAAAACCTTACTAGATGGGTTATAACTGCATATATCATTCATTTGAGCTATTTCCTTCACAAAAACTCTTCATTTTCATATTTTCTTAGTTTGTAGTCAACCATGTTTAATCATACTGATGCGCCTGCATGTCCCACTCTCTAACCTAAGGAGGTGATGCCGCTCGAGGACACTTTCAAGGATTGGATGTCATGCATGTCAGTGCTCTTAAAAGCACGGTTTGTAGCCAAATAAGGCTTTGACTGCATATGGGATTAAGCCAGATCAAGGTGGATTGGCACTTGCTTAGAGCATTAGCTCGCTTTTGGGATGAGAATGCCCACATTTTCAACTTCTCCTATAGTGAGATCACTCCTACTTTTGGAAAGTTTACTGCTTTAATGGGGATCACTGGCTTAAGTACTATTGCTTTGGTTAGAGATGTGACATCTCCTTCAACTTGCATGTTCAAACTTTTTGGATTTGCTAAAGAGAAGACTAAGATTATCATTGACGGGGTTTATTTTGATATCACTACCATCCCTCCTTATTTTAGCCGATTCAGTGGGGATTCCAAAGCGAGGTTGGACGTTTTTTCCCTTTGCACATTTACCAACCTCTTCTTTTGGATTGGTCTGGGGTGTCTCATATGTGATGTTTAGAGGTGGTGAGACAGGATCAATGGCGAGCCCATGACATTGTACTATTCGTTTTAGGGGAAACCTTTATAGGCATTGAAAATCTCCATTTTGGGAAGGAGTATTTCAGTGGGAGTCCATATCTGTTGACATTATGGTTTTGGGAGCATCTGCACTGCTTGGATCTTCTTCGTGTTGATGCATTACCCTGGGATTGAGTAGATATGCCATTTCGTCTTGTCTTACCGGAAGAGCAGAGCTGGGAGACATATCTGGCTATTCTGACGACGAGTCCGAGTCTGATTGGTCAGAGTGACCGGAGGCTGATTTTTTGTCATTGCCAATTTGAAATTACCCCCAATCCGAAATGGCCCGGATGCATCAGATTGTTTGAAATCACGAAAAACAGGAACAGATGAATTTCTAAGAAAAAAGAGTCGCCACGCCATTTTTATTATAAGCCAAAACTTTGAAAAAGGTGTAAGTATCCCAATCCGGACCGCTCTCCATCCGAGCATACGGGAAACACCGAGGATTCACGCATTCGTGATCCCGAAGACCCGTAATGTCCAAAAAGGCCCAAACTGACCAGCCAAACCAAGGGAGGACATTTCAGGCATAAAAGGGAATTCAAGGACATGACAGAAAATGACAAAAATTCAAAAAATATGTCAGCCTGCATACATGTCCGTACGGACACATGTGTAAAAGCATGATGTGTCCGTACTGACACTTTTGTCAACACGCCAGAATTTCCCCAAAATCTCCCCAAAGTCCCAAATATTTCCTGAAATCCACGAAAACAAAAAAAATGTCTAATTACAGACATGTCCGTACGGACATCTTTGCAATTATTTTGGTCCTATAAATACCAGCCTCCCCCAGCTCATAAATCACACCTCTCAGCCTCCTCAGGCCTTCTCTCTTCATTCTAAGCTGTTTCCAACCCTTTCCGATCCATTCTGAGGCCCCCGGTCCTTCCCGAGGCCTCCCGAGCCATTTCGAGGTGCTCCGAGCCCTCCCGAGGCGATCCTGGTCCATCCCGATCGACCTCCCGACGTCCCATAAACCCTATTCATCCCCAACCAAACTCCAAACACCCAAACGTCTCAAACCGGTCCAAACTCGCGAGTCCAAACGAGTGTGAACGAGTGCTAATTAGGAGAGGTTCTGCCCGAGTGAGTACATAATTTCTCTCCTCTTTAGAAACCCCGAGTGTGATACCGAGAGTTAATTAGGTGAGATTTTGCCATTAGTGAGGGCAAAACCTCTCTCCTCTTTAAACACACTCAACCAAACACATTCCTCCTACAAACCCTAGGAAGATAGAACTTAACCAACATTGACGAGTTCTCCTTCCGCACATTTAAATACTTCTTTAAATTTCAGTCTTTAAATATATTACTGCTTTAAATTTACTGCTTATAATGTAGTCATTATTTACTATTTACGAACTTGACCAGAGTGCCTTTGAGTCCCTCTCTACCAAATTGACACCTTTCCTTTGGTTTCCCTCTTACCAAGTGTTGGATGCCTTTTTAACAAGGACCCTCTCATTTCAAACCTGGTTCTTGCATTTTTCGAGCCCAAAGCCTTCACACAGCAAGAAGTCTCAAGGTGAATACAAGTTCAACAATTTCTACAAGGTCGACGATCACCAGCAAGATGCACACTCAACCAAACTTCTCCTTCAGGTCAAAATACCTCCGGACTTGTCCCTATTAGGTTGATAACCCTTCGCACATTAGCACAACCCGAAGGACCTACTTTCATTTCGTGAGATAATTCTCCACGCCCGCTGCCGTTGGGTGAGATAATTCTCCATGCCTACTTTCGTTTTGTGGGATAATTCTTCATGTCTCCCTCTATACGCACGCGAGATCGTCCGCCGTCCCTCAATCGATTTTATGCAAACTACCCATGTTTTTTCATGAAAAAATTTCATACTCCTACTACCCATGCTTTCAATTAAACATATGCATCATCAATTCCATATTCCAAAGGCAAAATCAACGTAAGCTCGTCTCCTCCAATAAAACTTGGCGAGATCCCGATTCCCTTCAACGACGAAGAACGTCTTCAGCAACCTAGCAAGTCTATGGTGCTGAAACACGATGAAGAACGTCTTCAGCAACCTAGCAAGTCTATGGTGTTGAAACACGACAGAGTACGTCCTACGGTGATGGCCGAAGAGGGATTGTTGTGCGGGCTTACCTTGATGGCCACTGAGGTGGGACGATCGGGCTTACGACTGGCGGCCGGGGAAGTAAATGTTGGTGAAAACCAATGGGAATTTTGACGTCGGGAGACGGAACTGTGATTTGATGTCCGAAGATGGGACTGAGCGTTTGAATGTCAAACGTCGATTTGGGACAGAATTGAGCGTTTGAATGTCAAACGTCGATCTGGGATTTAACGTCTGAAGATGAACGTTAGTGAAAACTAACTGAAAATTTAAAGTTGGGAGACGAATTTGTGATTTAACGTCCGAAGACGGTTTGAAATTTAACGTCTGGAGACGAACGTTAGTGAAAACTAACTGAAAATTTAACGTCGGGAGACGGATTGGTGATTTAACGTCCGAAGACGGTTTGAAATTTAATGTCTGGAGAAAAATGTTAGTGAAAACTAACTGGGAATTTAACGTCGGGAGACGGGTTTGTGATTTAACGTCCGAAGACGGTTTGAAATTTAACGTCTGGAGATGAACGTTAGTGAAAACTAACTGAGAATTTAACGTCAGGAGACGGGGCGTTAGCGAGAAGCTAACGAGACTTGACCTTGGGGGAGGGGGTGTTAGAAAGGTCTAACTTGGGGAAATTTTACACTTTTGGGGGCCAAAATGGGTAAAATTGAAACTGCGAGAAGCTGAGGGGCCAAATTGGCAAGGAATCTTTTCAGCTGCAAAAGAGTCCGGCCGGATTGAGACTGAATTTGACCAGGTTCAAATCAGCAACAGGCCGTCGCAAACTGGTACATTTTCCATACTTTCAGGCGAGGAAGAGAGAAAGGAGAGAAGAAAAATCTTCCCCATTTCGCGACTTTTGTTCAAATTTTCGAGGGAAAATCAACATGGATGCCGGTTTGGGACCAATGGCTCGCCATAGGAGGACCGATAATGAAAGAACGAGGTTGGTGAGGACCATTCGAACCACCGTTCATCCCATGGATCCGTCGAAGTTCTATCCAGCTCGGGACACCCACAAATCCAAAGGAGGGATCGAAAGACAGGTAAACTTCCTCTAAATTCTGTTAATTTAAGAATGTGCATTCTTTAAATGTTAGGAATTTGACTAGAAATGAGTTAGGGATTTTGGTGCCCGAATTGGGGCTTTTGACTTTGCTATGCGCCTTTGTCGAAATTGACTAGAGTGTAGTTCAATTGACACTATGGGTAGATGACATAAAAATTTTGTCTGCAAAATTCCATGCCTAGAGGTGTTTTCCGAAATTAAAGTAAGTTTAATTCGGGACGGAGTAATTTTTCGAAATGTTCGAAATGTTTTGAAAGTTCCGACTTCGACGGATTTTTTGAGATGTTTGGAAAGTTCCGAATTCGACGGAGTTTTCGAAATATTTTGAAAGTTCTGGGTTCGACGGAGTTTTCGAAGTGTTTTGAAAGTTCCGAATTCGACGGAGTTTTCGAAATGTTTTGAAAGTTCCGAATTCGACGGAGTTTTAGAAATGTTTTTAAAGTTCCGAATTTGATGAAGTTTTCAAAGTGTTTGGAAAGTTTAGGATTTTGGACCGTTAATATTCCACCTGGGATGGACATATTTTATGAAAATGAGAATCATATCTGTGTTGCATCATTTCGATATGCGTTTGTGCACTCTGTTGATGTCATTTCGGTATTAACGTATGCTTGCCGTGTTCACCTGCAGGGGCGAGGGACAGTTGACGTTCACAACTTGAAGAGCCGGGGAGCCTTTGAGGCAGTCAGATCGCTGTGGGAGATACTCCCAGACGAGGCTCGGGATGGAGAGAGGAGTCCACAACAGTATGTGGTGGACTCCAGTTTGGCTGGATTATTAGCGCAGTGGCCGCGGTGGCTTCGACCCAGAGGGCGAGGTCCTTGTACGTTGCTCTGAGCGAGTACTGGTGGGACATGACCCACACTTTTCATTTCAGGTGGGGGGATGCGACTGTGACTCCTAGTGACTTTGCGGCGATCACTGGGTTTCCATTCTGGGGCAACACGCTAGTGTGGGTGGATGGCTATACTCCGGGGCAGTTGTCGGACATATTGGGCTTTGATATTACCGATGCCAAGGGCTTGGGTATTCGGTACAGGCCGATGGAGACTCATCTGAGGAGGGGTATTGATGCTTATTTGTAGGGGTCTCCGAGGATGACCGCAGAGCGTCTGGCTCGAGGGTTCATATGGTTCGCGTTGTCAGGGACTCTGTTTCCTACTGCTGACACATCCTGTCATTTCCCTTTGCTCGGCTCGCTGACTGATCTGGACGCCGTGAGGGGGTTTGCATGGGGAGAGGCTGGACTGGCCGAGCTCTACCATGCCTTGCATAGGTTCTCGCGGGGAGAGGAGAACACCTTATGCTGCTTTTCGTTTGCTTTGGATGTAAGTTCCCGTCTTTTTCTCTTCCTTGTCTCATTTTGTACTCGTATGTATCTGCTCTGTAGCTGACATAACTTTCCATGTGCTTGATAGGTGTGGGGTTTGGAGGTGTTCCGCCCGCAGAGATGGGAGATCAAGGAGGTGTATGAGTCCTTGTTCCCTACCATGTTGATTTGGCAGAAGGAGGCGAAGAAGCCGGTGTCGTCGAGGGAGGGTACTCGGCTGACATACGAGGAGGTGTCTCTGGCCCTGAGCCGAGAGTTTTTCGAGCGGATCCAACTAACCTGGTGGAACCGGATTAATGTTGATGTGGTTCAGACTGCCAGAGAGGTCACACGTCGGCGGAAGCTGCTGGTGGGGCTTCACTATGACGCGATGTATCTGGGGGAGAGGGTGACCCGTCAGCATGGTCCGGTGTCCCTTCCTTTGGTGCCGATGGACCCACCTCTGCACATGCAGCATCCTTTATTGATGCCGATGGGGGATCTGGAGCGGTATAGACAGGGCGTGTTCTATACCGAGTTTATCATATAGGGTGCCGACTATGACATCTTCTTGTGGACAAGGCTGAGGAGCCCGCAGGTGCAGCACAGGGAGGGCGAGGGCCCTGGATATCCCCGAGACTACCCGCTCCCTCGAGCTAGGCTGGCGTATGAGGGCCTGGATGGTTCCCGCAGGCGGTTGGTGATCCCTCTTCCGGACGAGACGAGGCCTCGGTACAGATTGGACCCCAATGCTACGGTGAGTGCTTTTGATTTTCTGTATTTGATAGTAGCATTCTGCAAATGTTGCATCTGTGCTGTCTGTTTGTTTCTTGACGACTTTCCTGGTTTGCAAGTGTTTGGCCGTACGTACAATCAGGCCGTGAGATAGTTGGACGGGTGGGCCAACTACACTAGGAGGCTTGTGGAGTTCCTGCGGTGCAATTCCAGGAGGAGTGCGGCTGTATATGAGCCGAGGCCGTCTAGGCCGAGAGGTTCGTCTGCCTCCACGACTGGTGAGGCGGACATCACGCAGGGGTTCGGCCAGTTCTCTGGCGAGACGGTGGGGTTCCGGGCTCGTCACTCTTTGTACACGGGGCACGAACAGGGAGAGTCCTCGAGTTCGCAGGCGCAGAGGCGGCCTTTCTCATATTCCCGCCTGGAGGAATTTGGAGATTACTTGTTCTCGACGGATCCGGCTGCTGAGGGGCAGTACATTGAGCGCTCGGATGACGAGTAGGACTCTGAATAGTCCTCTTTTGTTGATTTATTTTTAGGCAAAATGTGTGTATTGTCCAAAACAAATTGACTTGTACTTGAAAAGGGCCTTTGAGGCGGAACCTGTATTTTGCATATTTATTTAGTGATTACCTTATTTTATTTTCGACAAATAAGCAAGTAGGTTGATCAAAAATAAATAATGAAACATGTTTTCTTTGAAATTCTTCAAGAATACCCGTTATGCTGCCCAAATTTCCCCAGAAATTTGGATCACTCGTCCATCTCATATACTGCTTAGGTCTTGTTTAGGTGTTATCACCTATTATAAGTTCTATGCAAAACATTTGGTGTAATTTGAATGTTGCGTCTCTAGGTTCCCCCGAGGTCTTCGAATGCGAAAATAAAGGCTTATCCTTTCCCAACCTTATTTAGGACTTAAAAGACACCGATTTCTACTTGAACATAAATAATATGTTTGCATGAGTCCTTCCCTTTATCCTTCCCTCTCCCGTACCTTCTCAAGGTTCTTTCCTATGCCACCTTATCAATCCATATCCACCTCTGCAGTTACGGCGAGTTGGATCCGTTCTTCTGCCCCGAGTGCCCGTTTAGTTCGTATTACAGAAGCAGTTCAGGAATCTTCTGGGGTTTCATTTGATTCGTATTCGGACATGTCAGGAGGTGGTGATGTTTTTTCTACTCAGTTGGTTGGGGATTCTGCCTCGATGGGTCAGTCAGGTCTGAATGACATGTCCATGGAAGAGATGAGAGCCACTCTGGAGGCCACTCTAGCTAGGGAGCGTGAATCTCACTTGCTTGCTCAAAATGCCAAATCTCGGGAAGAAGAAGCCCACACTCGTTTTGTTGAGTCCATGCATGCCAGGGGAATTGCGGTGTTCCGTCGGGATGATGGTTCCTATCAAGAGATTACCGAAGACAACAACAATGGGATCGGATCTGCCTCCCCTATGCAACCTGCGTATCACTCTTCACCTCAAACTACTTAGCATGCCATGCCTCATCCTCTGAATTATGCTCCTCGTCCTGACCGAATGCCATCACAGGGAGCGACCGTGAATGTCCAAGGAAAGGTTCCTCCCCCAGTCTCTCAGATCCACAACCAAGGTGCTCAGTATGGATTCGGAAAGAGTGGTAGTCAGCCGTCGAACTTCTTTGACGTAACTTCTTCTCCAGCTCCCAATGTCTCAATGCCACAGGGTCAGATGGGTTTCTGGGCCCAAGGAAGCTATTCTCACCTCAAGTCGCTGGTATCGGATGGTTATCGCATGGGCAATTCAACAAGAATAGAGTTTGAAGGGTGTTTTCCAGGGTCTACAGCATCAGAATAGCCAGTATCGCTTATCGGGAAGCCATGTTCGTCAAGACGGATTCCCGTAGTATCCTCAGAGCCAGTCTCAGTTCCAAAGCAGTTTCTCCCAACCCGTAGTTTGTTCTCCTCTTACTCAGCACATATACGGTTCCACTCCGTACTCAGCTCCCTGTGTGAGCGCCGAGTTTTCAGCTCAAGGTTAGTTTGGATACCAGTCAGCTCAGTTTGGTCCGCAGCATCCAAGTGTTCAGTTCAACGGATATGATATGTATGAGAATAGGGTTCCCGGTTCAGTAAGTTTTTTAGACAGCAACATCAATGTGCCCAGTACCTTCGGCCTTCCTCTGGCCGCCTTGCCTATCAGGCCTGCTCCAGAGGTTCCATCCGCTTTTCCAATACCTTCCTCGACTATTTCTCCTTCTATTCCTCAGCTCCCAGGAATGACTCCAGAGGTGACGGCATTGTTAAAGCAAATGCAGCAACAGATTGACAAGTTGACAGTGGGTTCCAGCGGTCTTAAAGTAGTTGATCCAACTCAAGTGACACCCCTTCCCCACAAATTTAAGATGCCTTAAATGGAATTTGACGGTACAGCGTGCCCAAAAACCCATATTGATACTTACGTGATGACAATGGGAGCAATGGGTTGTACGCCCGAGTTTATGGCCTCTCATTTCCACCTTACTCTCAAGGGCCCAGTGATTATATGGTTTCTCTCCCTAAAACAAGAGGGTCACTCCACTTGGAGCCAGATTACTGAAACCTTTCTCGAGAAATACAGGGGAAATCTCGAGTGGCGCACAACCAGAGATGATTTAGTGGGCACTATTCAGAAGAGTGATGAATCAATAAAGGAATTTTACAAAAGATGGAATGCCAAGCTCAATGAGTTGTCTAAACCGATTCCTCTGCAAGGCCAGAAGGACATATTCCTGTCATGTGTGAAGCCCGTGTTGCGTGAAGCCATTGGAAAAGGATGGTACCCGGATTTGCGAGAAATGGTTGGGATGGGTGCCCGAAGCGAAAATAGACTTTTCAACCTCACTCCGAATACAAATGCTAGTGGAGGCGAAGGATTCCATTATCGAGCATCTAACCCAGTCTCTTCAATGGCTCCGAAGGGGAAGGAAGTGACCAGGGATATCAGTGTCAACAATTTACATGGAGGAAATAATAATGGGCAGAATGGCGGAAGATTCCAGCCTAGACAACAGCAAAGGTTTGACGACTTGGGTATGAACACGGAGGAAGTCTTCAATGTTTTGCTCAGAATCAGAATGATTAAGCCACTGGATAACTACAGTCCTCTCCACCCCAACCCCAACCTCGATGCGAGCAAGTACTGCAGATTCCACCAGTACCCCGGGCATACCACCAACACCTGTGTCACGCTCAAGAAAATCATCCAGGGATTAGTTGACGAGAAGAAGATTGAGAAGTCTCCCCATCCCAACATCATCAAGAACCCTCTACCGGGCAACAATGTGAATTTAATTGATTTTGGTCAGGACTACTTTGTGAATGTGATAGAATTCGATGAGTCTGTAGGTGGCAACGCTAGTAATAATTGTAAGGAAGTCATTGCTGATGTAACCCGTTGTTTTGATGAAATGAAAGACAATTTCTGTTACGTTTTGTATCTCGATGATTTATGTGATTTAAATAATTCTGTTGATTATGATGAATATGAGGAGCGGTTGGTTATCAACGCTATCTCTTCTGTGGTTCCAAAAGAGTCCCCACTCTCTTTGGAAGAGCTTAAAATAGCAGCTAGTTTGGAGGCACCACTGTCAATAAATGAGATAAGGCAAGCAAAGATGGTCAGATAAAGACTCGCCACTCGCCGATATCGATCCGAACTCAAGGAAGCCAAAAGAGAAGTTTTGTAGTTGAAGATGATCGGGAAGTTAATTTGCTAACGCGATCAAAGCGTAATGATGGGGATGGATAATGTTGGACCATCTGGAAAGGGCAAGGGAATTGTAGTTCCAAATCTCCAAGCTTCACAAAATCCTTATAGGCTAGCTTGAGAAGAGGTAGTCCAGGATGATCCGATTTTAACTCGCCTAAAGAGAACTCAAGCCGACATTTCCTTGTGGTCGTTGCTTACATCATCTTATCCCCATAAACCGAAGCCGTAAGAAGCTCTATCCAAGACCAGTGGTATCCATCAATGCAACCCCGGATGAAGCATGTCACTGATTGGGACAGCCAAGACGGAAATATTATCACTTTCACGCATCTAGATCTACCTTCTTATGGGTGAAAGCATAATGAGTCTCTGCATATTACTGTGCCTTTGGAGGGGCACCGAATCCCTCACGTGTTGGTGGATAATGGCTCATCCATGAATGTGCTTCCAGCAAAAATGATGAGCATGCTGATATTTATTCAACGAGTCTCAAACCGTCCAACCAGACCATCAAAGCCTATGATTCGACTTCTAGAGCGCTTTGGGAATTGTTTCTTTGAATTTGTTGTTCTGGAGGTAAGGAAATGGCGGTGGAGTTCCAAGTAATTGATATTCCTGTCACGTTTTTAGCATTGTTGGGAAGGCCTTGGATACACGAGATTGGAGCAGTAGCCTCTACACTACACCAATGCTTGAAATTTGTCCAGGACGGTATATTAACGACCATTTATGGAGACAGTATCACCATTGGGGAGACTAGCACTAGTACTATGCCTGTAATGGAGATCAAGCTTGATCAAGAGAGTCTAATGCTTAGCCGGTTCACAATTGAAAAGCCGAAGGGGCAGGTCTGTGCTATTGATCTAACAAATTCCTCAGATAAGATTCCTCCTGTATTAAAGATGATGCGAAGCATGAACTACATTCCTGGCCTGGGATTAGGAAAGCGTCAAAGAAGGACGGTATAAGATTGAAATGCCCGAGCCTAAGAGAAACAAGCGAGGTTTGGGGTATTTCGTGACCTAAGAAGATAAGGCATATGACAAAGCAGAGGCACTCAAGGAGCGGATGACTCTCGCTGCCGGGAAGAGGTATAAAAAGCCTGATGTATGGCCTTACAGCTGGTCTCTCAATAAGCATTTTGTCAAGGAGAATGGTGAGATGTTCGTTTGTCCGCAGCCGAGGTTAAGTCGATGGAAGAAAGGATGGAGATGATACGAAAGTTTTCTACCAAACAGACCCAATGAAAGAGCCAGAGGCCAGGTGTGACCGCCACGTACAAGAACGCTTATCGCTGGGGGCTCGACTATGTTGATCAGTTAGAGAAGCTTGCTTAAGATGAGCCTGTAGTCCACAAGATTCGAGGTGCCGATCCCGTGGATATGGACGGTGACCTAGCAAACTTGTTTGGAGATCCGGGCCGTCGAGTCCGGAAGTGTTATGCACACAGTGGAGATGCCCATGGAGAAGGTTGTTGCTGCTAAGGATCCCATCGATTTGATCGATTTCTCCTCAGATGATGATGTGGTGGCTGTGCTTGAATTTGGGAATGAGCTGGTAGTGGACCCGGGTACTTTTGTGACGATCGCAGAGAGACCCTTGAAGAATTGGACTTCCTTCCAAGGACCAGTTTCCAGTAGAGAAACTATGATCGAGAAGCTTGGGCTCAAACCTCGTCCCGATCCTTCCGTGTCCAAATTTGCTCCCCACGTCTTGATTCATTCTCTCGAGTCTCTTGTAATCGAGTTTGAGTCCACTGACAGGTCTGATGTCCTCACGACTAAAGACCATCATCGTGTTGTAGATGTTGTCTTCCCATTTGCTCTTAATGAAATAATCGATCTTTCCGAGTATCCATTGATTGCAAATTTAATGATTGAATGCTTAACTAAAAATGAGCATAAAGATTTTAAAATAATTAAGCAAGATTCAATCAAAAATAATGCAGACACGATAGATGAGCAATTTTTAGATAATAATTCAAAGCAGGTTTGTGACCGAAAGGAAAGTCGGGCCCAAGCTGCCGATGAGATATTGACCACGATAAATCTGGGGACAACCGAGGAGCCCAAAGAGACAAAAATTGGTAGCTTCTTCTCCGGGGCTGAGCAAGATGCCCTGATCGAGCTGCTCAAAGAGTTTGTGGATGTTTTTGCCTGGTCCTACAAAGATATACCTGGGTTGGACACGTCTATTGTGGAGCACCGGATACCCCTAGATCCAGATGCCAAATCGATCAAGCAAAAGCTGCGACGGATCAAGCCCGAGTGGTCTTTACAGGTTAAAGAGGAGATTGAGAAACTCCTGCAGGTGGGTTTCATTAAGGTTATTGAATATCCGACCTGGCTTGCAAATATTGTGATGGTCACTAAGGCAAATGGAAAGGTGCGGGTTTGTGTAGACTTCCGAGAACTTAACAAAGCCACCCCAAGGATGACTTCCTCCGCCAAACATCGACATGCTTGTGGATGCAACAACGAATTATGAATTCAAATCTTTTATTGATGGCTTTGCGGGGTATAATCAGATCAAAATGGCTGAAGAAGATTAAGGAAAGACAGCGTTTACTACTCCTTGGGGTACTTACTGCTATACAGTGATGCCGTTCGGATTAAAGAATGATGGGGCTACCTATCAAAGGGCCGTCACCACTCTGTTCCATGATATGATCCACAAGGAGATTGAGGTGTATGTTGATGATATGATCATTCATTCAAAGGGGTCAGATGGGCAGCACTTCATTGATCTAAGGAAGTTCTTCAACAGGCTACGAGAGCATTCCTTGAGATTGAATCCAGCAAAGTGCACTTTCGGAGTTATCCGTGGCAAGGTCTTGGGGTACTTGGTCACAGAACGCGGTATCGAGGTAGATCCAAAAAAATTCAAGGCAATCGTCGAGATGAAGCCACCGAGGACTGTCTCTGAGGTAAAGGGTTTTATGGGCCATCTACAGTATATCAGTCGATTTGTCAACCAGCTGACTTCTATGTGCGAGCCAATATTCAAGCTGCTGAAAAAGAACTAGGAGGTGATTTGGAATGAAGAGTGCCAGTTAGCTTTCGAGAAGAACAAAGCTTATCTTGTCAATCCTCCCATCCTTTGTCCGCCTCATGGGAGCAAGCCTCTGCTTTTATACTTGACGGCCGCGTATACGACCATTGGAGCCATGCTAGTGCAAAAAGAAGGACTCAAAGGTAGAGAATGCCATCTCTTTTGTCACCGCAAATTCCAAGGAAGAGAGATGAATTACTCCGCTCTGGAGAAGACGTGTGCAACTTTGGTTTGGGTGTTCGGAAAGTTAAAACACTACATGCTGTCCCACACAGTTGAAATTACCCAGATTTCACGCGAGCGAAAGCAGTTGTCTTTCGCGGAGGGTTGGTGTCTGAGACCTCGCTTTTGGGAAGGAGAGGAGTCGCCACGCGGTTTTTGTATTTTGAGCCCAAACGTTGAGAAACGGCTTTTGTGAAAATGGTGTCATTTTTATTGACAAAGAAAAACTTAGAAAAAGGCTTTGAAAATAGGAGGGTCATTTTTATTGGTAGCAAAAATGAGTGAAAAGCTTTTTTTAGTACCAGAGATTGTTAGGTTCGGAGGTCACGTTACGTTTCGGGAAGAGTATTACGAGATCACCCGAAACGCCTCGTATGACGAGTCTTTCTACCTTTCTCGAAATCGTGTGCGTGTGTGTGTGTGTGTGTTTGTATTTTGAAATGGGGGCTTGAATGACAAGCTTAATCTTGGTTTGAATGTCAAACGTTTATTAGGTGACTTGTTTGAAAAGGCGAGCGTTTGAATGACAAACGTCAGTTTTTTGGAAGTTTTAGGAAAAGTGGCGCGAATGCTGATTTTAACTGTTTATCTTAAGTGTCAAATGTTGACTTTTAAGAAAAGAGCGTTTGAAAGTCAAACGTCGGATTTTGAGTTTTGAAGATGAGCGTTTGGATGCCAAACGTCATTTCGCGCGTTTTGAAAGAGAGTTCGAAGGTCGAACTCCGGTTTTGAACCGGGTATGTCATTGTTAACGATTTTACGGGAAAAACGTATTAAATGATTTTTTGAATGTCAAAAGTCGGCTTTTAAGTTTGAAGATGAGCGTTTGGATGCCAAACGTCATTTCGCGCGTTTTGAAAGAGAGTTCGAAGGTCGAACTCCGGTTTTGAACCGGGCATTACATTGTTAACGATTTTTACGGGAAAAACGTATTAAATGATATGCAATCAACGAATCGGGTTGCGAATCGGACTTTGAAAAGTAAATACTATCACGATCCAAATGGGTCGGACTTGTAAATGACAGTATTTAAAGTGTGGTATCAACGGAATCAAACGATCCGGAATTGTAAAGTACGATCGACGAGCCAAACAGCTCGGAATTGTAAAGTACGATCGACGAGCCAAACGGCTCGGAGTTGTAAAGTCGCATGAAATGTAAATGACGTTTGACGGATCAAACGGAATTGTAAATGACAGGAATTTAAATGATGATCGACGGATCAAACGATCCGGAATTGTAAATGACATAAAAGTAAACGGAACGGGGTCGGAACGCCGTTTTAACCCGAGATTACTTCTCTTACGGGAAGAGAAGAGGATCTAAGGGCTAAAACGTATCGGACCCCGTTAGACGGAGGCTTCTACATTTCAACAACGTCGTCCGAAACGGTTGTAGCGACTGGCACGTAAACAGAGACAAAACGAGAGTTTTAGAGAGAGAGGGAGCTACCTATGGCTAGGGTTGGCTCCTTTGGCTCGAGGGACGTATACGGGATACGAAAGTGTGTTTGGAACGGTGTTTCGAAGTGGCGGGGGTCATATTTGATCGAAATATGAAGTTTTCACGCAAAATGAGGTAAAACCGAGGCTCGGGGGGAGTGGAACTCAGTTTAGGCCGTGGGGTTTTGGTGGAAGGGGTGAAATTTTGTTGTTGTAAATGGCTTTGACAGCCCTTGTATTTATAGGTAAAAATTCATGATGAGTCCGGACGGACTGAACCTGAAATCCAGGGGGTTTTGTGAAACTTTGGAAATTGGAGGGGCTTGCTGGCAATTCCAAATTTCCTGCAAATGAGTCCGGCCGGACTGAGACTGCATACCAGGGATATTTTTGTCTTTTCACTCTGAATTTGATTGAAAGGTGACTAGAGGGCTGTGGCATGCAAGCCACATGTCCCATGACTCACCAGCCTCGTGGGAGTTCGTGCCATTGTTTTCGGTTTTGTCCGTTTTTAAAATAACAGTCCGGAAAATGTCCGAAATGCCCCCGAAAAGTGCCAGAAAGTATGTTTTTCAGGGAAAGCCGTACTTTTACGTACGACGACGTGTGTTGAGTACGCTTTGACGTTGGGATGCACGGGGCAGTCCCGGGACGTCTCGTTGGCTTGGCAACGGGGAACTTAACGGGTTTCGGTTAACCTGGAGCGGGCCAGTTAACGGATTCCGGTTAACTTTCTAACGGATTTTGACGATCTGGATTTGGGTACTTACAACAGTGCATCTGGTTTCCAAAATGGACCCGATTAAGTACTTGTTTCAGAGTGACTGAGGCAGTATCTCCACCAGGCTTGCGAAATGGACTTTCTTCCTAGCAGAGTTTGATATTAAATATGTGATCCGAAAAGCAATCAAAGGTTAAGCTTTGGCTGATCAATTAGCTGACTCTCCCAGCACAGAAGCCCGAGGGCCAGATCTTCAATATCCTGATGAGGGAATCTTCGTGGTAGAAAGCGGCAACCGATGGCAGCTATTCTTCGATGGTGCAGCAAATAAAAGAGGTAATGGCATTGGGATGGTTTTAGTGGATCCGAACGACATGCACACTCCTATCGCCATCAAACTAAACTTTTCAGTTACCAATAATGCAGCCGAGTATGAAGCTTGCATAGCTGGTCTTGAGGCTGCCCTTGAGCGAAATGTTGATGAGCTGGAAGTGTTTGGCGATTCCCAGCTGATAATCAACCAAGCTGCCAATAGATGGAAAATGACGGATCCCTGTCTCCAAAAGTATCATTCTTATATCGCAGAGCTCGTTGGTCAGTTTAAGGAAGTGTCATTCAAGTTCTTACCGTGAGACAAGAACAGATTCGCTGATGCATTAGCTACTCTGGCTTCTTTGGTGGAAATACCAGAAGGTAAGTCAATCAAGCCATTCAGAGTCGGGAGGCGAGAGAACCCGACATATTGTTGTGAAATCGAACTTGAAACCGTCGATGAGCCGTGGCACAGCCAAATCTTTCAGTATCTCAAGCATGGTGAAGCATCTTTCCCTGTTGATGAAGAAGGTGACCTAAAAGGTATCCGGGCCAAAAGTCTGCAAGCTCTGAAAAGGCTATCGGCACAGTATGTCATACTCGGTGATGAGTTATGGAAGAAAAGGGAAGGTTGTCCACTCCTGCTCTGCATCAGTAAAGAGAAAGCTCAGAGGGTAATGGAAGACGTTCATAATGGTACCTGCAGACCGCACATGAATGCTCGATCCCTTATGCACAGCATCATCAGACTGGGTTACTTCTGGATCACAATGGAGACGGATTGCATCCAATTTTTGTGGACTTGTGACAAATGTCAGCGTTTCTCCAACTTAAACCATATTCCTCCTCACTATCTGTATTGCATGACAACTCCCTGGCCCTTTGCAAAGTGGGGAATTGATGTCATCGGGAAGATAACTCCATCCGAAAGCAACGGACATTCATTTGTTTTGGTCGCAGTAGATTACTTCACGAAGTGGGTGGAAGCTGCGTCTTACAAAGTGCTTACATCCAAGAAAGTTGCTCGCTTTATAAAAGAACAGATCTTTTGCCGTTATGGGGTCCTGAATGAGATCATCTCTGATAACGGATCTCATTTTGAAGGAGAGACCGATTGACTGCTCACAGAGTACAGGGTTAAGCGCCATAAGTCATCGCCGTATAGACCGCAGACCAACGGTGCTGTTGAGGCTGCCAACAAAAACCTTGAGCGAATTATCAAGAAAATGGCCGAGCGAGGACGGGATTGGCCGGAGAAACTTCATCTAGCATTGTGGGGCTACCGCACTTCAATTCGGACTGCTACCGGTGCAACTCCATACGCCTTAACTTATGGAATGGAGGCTGTCATGCCAATTGAGCTAGAAATTCCATCCTTCATAGTGTTGCTTGAGAATGAAGTCAATGAGATCGACTGGCTCCAGAGTCGATACAATGAGTTAGCATTACTTGATGAGAGCAGATTAAAGGCTATGGAGCATAATCGGGCGTATCAGAAGAGAATGGCTCGTGCTTTCGACAAAAAGGTGAAACCTCGGGATATCAAGGTTGGTGACCTAGTCCTCAAGATGAAGCCATTAAATCAGAGCAGCGCGTTGGGCAAATGGGCACCTGTCTGGGTCAGACCGTTCTTGGTAAAGAAAGTCTTCTATGGAGGAGCTATGCAGCTGACAGATTTGGATGGCAATCCATTTATGCACCCTGTCAACGGCGACAAGTTGCGGCGGTATTATATATGATCGAGTCTTCCCCCTCTGTATAAAAAAATAATAATAATAATAAATAAATAAATATAAAATAAAAGGCGCAATAAAATTGTCGCAGATGAGACTGAAAACCTCTCAAAAGGCAATCCATGCAAAAATAAGGGACGCGCCCGGTGCTAAAAGAATATACCCAACTAGACTGAAAAACCCTAAAAATGGGCAGTCTAGGTAAAAAACAGGGTTGCACCATGTCCCTCTTCCATCTTCCCTTTCTTAAACACAAAAGTTAATTGAGTCGAACTACGGAGACCTGAGCCCCTTAGTTCTCTTTGTAAAAGGGGAACGTAGGCAACCACTCGTGGTTCGGTCTAAAATGCTGCAAAACCTTAAAGCTTGTCAAATAAATGGTGATTTCAATTTACCAAAATGTGTTTTGATTACGGTTCCAAAGCTTTTCAAAGATTCATTATAAGTCAATATTCTTTTTGATGAGTTCAAGCATGGCCTGCTTTCGACTCATATAACCTGCTGCGAATAAAAGCAATAAATTTTCAAAATTCTAACATCTATTTGTGTCTGCAATAAGTCATTGAGGGATACTCATGTTCCATACAATAATATCTTTCTCAAAAATACAAATAAAAGTGTCCCATATTTCTCAAACAAAGTGTCTAGGAGTTCGTTCCCGCTCTCGAACTTGCATCTCTTATCTTCCTCTTCCTTGGTCCCCGGGAGGTCTTTGGCCTAGGAATGTCAAATAAGTCAGTTTGAGCTCGTCCTAGCTCGGGTATAGTGTGAGCCGGCGGATCGATCAGCCAAGTCTCTCTCAAAGCTGTCCTAGCAATCCTCTCTTACCTCAAGGCCTCTATGCGAGCTATCACCTCGGGATCGTCTCTCATAGCAGCTCTCCGAAGCTCTTGCCTCTGATAGTCCTTCGCAACATCACCAGTGACATCATCTGGGTTCCCCTGGGCCTCTATATCTCTGAAAGATCGACTGGTCGGGTAGTCTGCTCCAAGGTATGCCCGATGGCGAGCCTCTATCGTCAACTGTACGGGACCCTGTTGCTCCTCATACCAGATCAGATATTCTGTGGTCAAGTATGTGATACCTCGAGTTTGGCGAAGAAGTGACCGCGTAGGAAGGAAACCCTCCAGGAAAGATTCGCCAAAAATCAGATAGTCGGGGCTCGGCCATGTCCATCTGGAATAAGATCGGGCCATCGGGCCTCTCTCAAAGCCCTGACAACCTGCTGAGGGTACCCATACTGCCTACTCACTAATAACGGGATACAGAAAGAAGATACTTGCAACCCTGGCATCCTAACTACTACTGACCCATTCTGAATGTCCCTCATGGTCTGTAGCCGCCATGCCGGATCCGTAAGCTCGACGGGCACCCCGCACCGCGTCAATCTCATCTCGCGCCTATCGCCAGCTGCATCTCTCCACACTCTACGTTTCCCTGTCACCCAGGGCATAGCTGTATGGCCCTCTGGAAGTGGCATGATCTAATGCAACCTCTCAGAAAGCCATAAGGACAACAAACCGGGGCTGCCTGCACCCATGAAATTCGATCCTTCTGCTAGCCTATCAATGCCATGGTAGGTCTCGGCCAGTAGTAGCGGTACAATATCCATCTCTCCCTGTCCAGACCGGATTCGACAAAGGTCCACACCTCGATCACCCTTGAGTTGCCCGACAATCACCAGCAATGCACCCGGACAGACTCCGATGTACCCACAGAAATAATGAGCCGACAGGGTGAGCAGCATAAATATGTCCAGAGATGTAGAAAGATCGAACAGCTCAGGACTGGATAAGCGCAACCTGGCCATCCGGGTCAAATCTATAATCCCATCAGCCAGAATCATAGATAATACCTGATCTGCTGGCAAGCACAAAAAGTCTGATGACTGCTCCGTAATCGACCGTCTGTCCCGTGGGAATGCTACGGTCTTTGCCTCGTTCAGTCCTGTTAAGGCCCTAAAATCCTCCATGGTCCGCGTCAAATCATTATATGACAAAGTGAAGACATGTCGCTCCGAATCCCAAAAGCAGGACGTAGCCCGGAGCAAATCCCAGTCAATCCTCCAGTCTTTCAAAGACCAAATACATGGCATGCTGTACCTCTTATCAATAAGTTTCCTATGTTGCTTCTGGTGAAAATGCGAAATTTCAATGAAGTCTTGGTGAAATTGATGCTCCCGGGAAGCTACCTCTCTGTTATAATGCTCCATTGTGGTTGAAAGTTCCAATCTTTGTCAAAGAAATCGCTTGTCTCTCAAACTGGGGATGCTGGTTTTCTTCTCCTGAAAGGGCAATGTCTGCAAATGAATTCAGAGCTGAGTTAAAAAGGCCCGTTACGAGCCTCCTCTAGTTGTGTGACACAACTTGCCACGGTAGCATGGCATGTCGGGCAACACATCTGACCGATATCAGACATCATTAAAGCTTCTGCAAGTCTACCTTCCCAGGGCACTCTCCGACTCGCTGTTGCTGCAGTACACCTCCCATACTCACATATATGCACGCCACGTAAATGTACGGGAGAGGGTTCACTCCACCACATGTATCCCTATACACACTCATCCAATACAAATTCAACGCATCATCTCATGTACAAATCCGGCAAAGCCGATCATTCAATACAATCATCACCTTTCTTCAGTCACTCATCATCCCATTCCTAGAACAGATGGACTCGTGCAATCAAATTAACAAATAACCGAGGTTAATCTTGCTCAAAGTGTGCTAACAGAGTAGCGTAATCAAATATAGTGCTTGGAGTGTTGTGTCTGTCCCCCCGCAGGGTACAATAATCAACTGAGAAGAATTGAATCATGAGGATTGTCCCTCGACCAAAATCGAGACAAAGAATTCAAATCTAGCAGTCTCCCAGCAATGTTCATCAAGATCATCGGCCCCATCGCCAAATCGTCAGCAGAATCCGCTTTTTCATGGTAATCTAACAAGCAAAGTTCATGTCCTATCCGAAAAATGCTCCCAAAATCAGTCAATCACCAAACAAAGACCGTCCCTTGAACGACAATCCAATAGCTATTCATCATCATCAGCCGTAGCCTTAGTCCCTTCAGCAGCTACAGGTAAGCACAGCACAGGTATGAAATCATATCTCATTCAAATTGAAAATCATCATGTCTTGTATTCTCGAAAAAAATCATTTCTTTTAGTTCATCTCGCGCATTCGGGTTTAGACGCCTCCAAACAGTCTCTCATCGGGTTCAGACACCTCCAAATAGTCTCTCACCGGGTTCAGACACCTCCAAATAGTCTCTCACCGGGTTCAGATGCCTCCCAACAGTCTCTCATCGGGTTCAGACGCCTCCAAATAGTCTCTCATCGGGTTCAGACGCCTCCAAATAGTCTCTCATCGGGTTCAGACACCTCCAAATAGTCTCTCATCGAGTTCAGATGCCTCCAAATAGTCTCTCACCGGGTTCAGACGCCTCCAAATAGTCTCTCATCGGGTTCAAATGCCTCCAAACAGTCTCTCACCGGGTTCAGATACCTCCAAACAGTCTCTCACCGGGTTCAGACACCTCCAAATAGTCTCTCACCGAGTTCAGATACCTCCAAATAGTCTCTCACCAGGTTCAAATGCCTCCCAACAGTCTCTCATCGGGTTCAGACGCCTCCAAATAGTCTCTCATCGGGTTCAGACGCCTCTAATAGTCTCTCACTGGGTTCAGACGCCTCCAAATAGTCTCTCACCGGGTTCAGACGCCTCCAAATAGTATCTCTTTGGGTCAGACACCTCCGAATAGTCCGAACTACGACCGGCATGATTCCCTCCTAGGGATACATAGGAATCCTTTCTCCAAAGGTCCAGCCATCCGATCTCACCAATCATTTTCTACCATCTGCCATATCCCCAGCCGCTCATTGGGATTGGGATCTTTTCTTATCGACAACCTCACTTCTTCCATAAGTGACATTGCCGAGGGGCTCTGTAAGTACGCCAATCCAATTCGCGACCCTTTATAGGTGCATTTTAATATGATAGAATTGCACTAGAGGCGTTTTGGTAAATTCCCGGTCCATTCCGAGACTTTCGGAAACATTTCATAAGTTTCTTGCGAAGGAAGTACTTTTAAGTATTTTTCTCAAGCAAAAGGACCTATAAGGTATTATTCAGATTGGACCTATTGGGAATTAACTTGGAATGTTCCGTAACCAGTGTTTTGGCGCCGTAAACGGTTATTGGCTTGCTTAGTCGTGCGACATCTCGAGCCATGGAAAATGGAAGCAGAAGGTCGTGCGACATAACCTGCCCATCATCAGCAGCCTATAAATAAGACCCTACCCCTCTCATATCTGGATCCCTCTTTTGCATACTGTTACTCTACCAAATTAGAAACGTAGCTCACGCTGTAAACACACACAACTCTCTCTCTCTCATACCCAAATTCCTCAAATCCTTCCTCAATTCAATTCAATCCAATCCACATACTACCATTTAGATCCTCAATCCATCACTCCTCCCAAGCTCAATCCGTTTCAGAAGCTGTTTGTTGAATGGTTCTATACCTGACTTGGTATATAATTTGTGGATCTTTAAGGGTAACTAACTAATTCCCTCCTTCTCTTTCATAGATCTTGCTCTTTTCATAATTCAAGCAATCTCTACTCATTTGTTTCGGTAATTAGACTCTATCTGTCTTAATTATTGAATTCCAATCACCATCTCTCTGTTTAACTGATCTGTTTGGTTTAATTGCTTGTTCATGGTTTGATCTCATTGAATTTGTGGCTTGTTTGCTAAGGGAGTGTGGAACTCCCCATATCCACACCCCCTTGGTCAATTCATTATTTGTTCGTGGTCTTCTGAGTTGATCTGATGTTGTAATTTGATTTAGTTTGATCTCTGTTAATTTTGATTTCAATCTGTGAGGTTTCTGCAGAAAGGCATCCTGTGTCACGCGACACAATCTGCCATGATGAGTCCTGCGTCACGCGACACAACTCGCCATGCAGATCCTGTGTCACGCGACACATCTTGCTATTCTGTAGGAATCCTTTTCCAGTTGTAAGTTGATTTCAGATCTGTAATCTGGGACATGGACCCCCATTGTTCTAAATGGCTCACAAGTTGTAACAATCCCATTTCATTAATAAAATTCATTTACCACATTTGTTTGTCATTGTTGTTTGCAGACACTAGAATGTTTGGATGTTTATTTCGAAAGACTCGTTTATGAACGAGGCGTGTTGGGTGAACTCTCGATTCTTCCCAACACGTAACCTGACCCTCGAACCCTTTTCTCTCTTTTCAAAGGTTTTTCAAAGTGTACCTTAAACATGGCGTGGCGACTCCCAAAAAAACGAATTATTTTCTCTCATAAAGGACAATTTTCGGCGAGCGCACATTCACATACACATGCTCAGATTCGGGGATGACACCAGTTCCGACGAGATCACCTATGATGAAGGCTCAAACACCATAGAAATCGTCAAACTTAATGTCCAGTACAGACAGTTATTTGGGGAGTGGAAGCAAATGGTGGACATGACAAAGAATCCTTCTGATCATGTAACCGACGACGACTTCGTCAACATCATCTTCTCCAGATACCCCGACAAGACTAAGGATCCAATCCTTATTGTCAGATTCTGCGATGTGGAAGTTACCCTCGACGATTGCCTAATCATGGTAAACGAGGTCCTTACCAAAAGAGCTCAAGGCTCATCATCATCTCCAACTACCAGCCCAAGTGGCAACCGGCCCGTGCCGTCAGTCAAACTCACAGCCAAGAGCACCGCCAAGGCTGAAGGCATCAACGAAGGAGACAAAGCTCCTCACATTGCTACAAGCCAGATCAGCCTCAGGAACGCCTCCATCAGCCACCCTGAGAATATCTACGAAAGTACTCCCAGCAAGACAGATCAAGCTTCCGAAGAAAGGAACGATCACCTCAGCATCAACATGGTCAGATTCAGTCCTCTTCCCAGCCACTCACGGCCACAGATCAAGGCAGCCCGCCTGCGAGCTACTAGCACTGATAGATTTGGCTCTCGAATGAGATCATGAGACCATCAGCATCGCAGAATTCTACACGCCCGTCAGTTTGATCAAACAGATATGGGCAGACTTCCTGGTGACCGAGATCAATGAAGGCTGCATGAAATGTCCAAGCACGACTTCCTTCGTCAATGTAATCCAAGTGTTTCTACCATTCGGAGATTTGGATGTAATGACAGTTCTAGACATCAGTCAGACAACGCTCACCTACGGAGGCTGCTTAACTCTCGCAAGAAAAGCCTTCCTGGAACTAGCTGCGTAAGAAAATCACCTCTGGGACGAAAACAAAGCTCGAAAGACTCACAGGGACCGAGCCCTTAAAGCGTCACAAGCAGTTTCGGACAGACAACTAGAGGCTACTCTAGACCAATTCGACCTCAAAGGTTTTGCCCATGGAAACTTCCTAGATCACCATCACTTCTCAGCAAAACCCCTCTGGCAAGGGAGGGCGGTCAACGGTCCAAACAACCTAGGAGATGGAATGGCACAACACAAGGAATACCTAGCCCAACAGCATGAGGAATACAAGAGCTTATCTCCCCGAGAGAAGCAAGCCCTTTGTGAAAGCGACGACGAAGACAATGAAATCATAGTCTTCCAAGCAACTCACGGCATCAACAAAAATGGAATCCCAAGGGTCCTGGGAGGATGGGAACGGATCATTTCCGTTCTCAAGCTAAAAAGCCAACTGAAGAAGGAAGGTCTATTCAAAAATAAGAGAAAGATGGAAATACATCTCCAACAACTGCTAAAAGAGATTCCACAGACTACAGTGTTCGTTTACGGAAACGATCAACTAGGACAAAAGCCAGTCACATAGGCAGATGTCCGGGAAGCCGTGTACTCACCTTCCGACATACCCGCCACTCAATTAAAGCAACAAAGAAAACTCTCCCCGATGGAAGTTTATCTAAATTGCTGCATACGGTTCAAAGAAGCATTGGCTATTATCACCTGGGAAGAAATGCAAGCGCTAGATCTCGACGAAGGCTCGACTATAAGAGAGAGGATTTGGGCTAAAAGCGGAGGAAACTTAGCAAACCATGACTACTGCTTATCTCAACTCAAGAACGCCATGAGCCTGCTCAGCAAGACATATAAAAATGCATTATACCGTGAACAGATCAGAGAAACAGTTCGCATGAACCAAGAACTCTCTAGCCTCCCCCGGAGGGTCAACAAGACATAGCTCAGTCCTAGTAACCACTGCTGCGCACTGACATTCGAACAATTGCGGCAAACCATAGGCTCCTTCCCTGTAGAGGCACCTAAACCAGTATCCTGGGACAGAATCCGAAAAGCTGCTGAAGCCCCCGGGAAGACGTCAACAGTCAACGAATTGAGATAGGACATATGGCCCTGTGCTTCGAAGAATCCTCCACTGACTATGGCTCAACTCAAAGCAACCTGTTCAAAGGAGACCAAGCCTGACGTCAACGTTCTGACCCGATCTGGTCAAATCCATGTGCTACCGCCCAAGGCCACCAAAAAGCCAACAGATCCAGAAGCGTAACCCGGTCTGCCCAAAGAAACAAGTTTCGGAAAAGGGGACCCGATCCTCACTCAGCTCAAGCAGACCCATGCGAACATTTCCCTGTATTGGACATTCCTATGATTTGAAGCCTTCAGTCCACACTGTCAAGGCTTATGATTCTACTTCCCACACAGTTCTCGGGGTTGCTACTTTAAACATCTGGTTCGGCAAACGGATGATCCCTACCGAATTTCAAGTGTTGGACATTCCTATCACTTTCACAGCCATCCTGGGATGATCCTGGCTGCATCAAATGAATGGCGTGGCATCCACCCTTCACCAATGTATCAAATTCATGGAAGGCAAGGAGCTGACAATAGTCTACGGCGATAGCATCACCACCGAAGGGACCTGTGCCAACGGCATTCCAGTGTTAGAAATCAAGCATGATGACGATATGGCATTAACTGGATTCACATTGGAAACTTCCAAAATCCAAATATGCAATGTGGACCTTCCACTATTCTGGGATAAAATCCCTCCTGCCATGAAGATGATGAAACTCATGAACTTCATCCCGGGAGTGGGGCTCGGCAAAAGGTTACAAGGCCAACACCAAGTCATCGAAGTCAAAGTCCACACTATAGTCCAGGGGCTCGGTTATGTGCCAACACCAGCTGACATCAGGGAAGACAAGAGGTTCGTCAGCACCAAAGCAGCAGCCCGCAAAAGGGGAACCACCTATGGCACACCCAACCTCCGACCTTACAGCTTCGACCTCGCTCGCTACTTCGTCAAAGGAACCGACAGCAGAACTGAGGGAACCGACAACAGAACTGAGGGAATCGACAGCGAAACTGATGAAGATGAGAAAGGAACAGGAAAAGTTAGTACAGAGACTACACAAAGGATGGGAAAGATGGCACAAGACCTCAAGCGTTTCAGAGGACTCAAGGCTAATCCGATAAGGGGAGCATTCCTCGACATCACTGCTCTACCTGGACCAATTGCCACCACAGTTCAGCATGAGTACTCATTCAAAGGGATCCCAGACATAGAAGAACAGCTCGAGACACTTTTCATGGGAAACAAGCTGTTCGGGTCAGCCTACGAGGCCACATTCGAAACAGTGACTCCAAATCAGAAAGAACCAGAATTCGTGAAAGATGCTCTTAGTGGACCCGCTCTACAGAATCTTTTCGAATAAGTCATGGAGGTGCCAAACCTGATTGACCTGGGCTCCGAGAACAACATGATCGCCATGATTGGGACAGCAGAAGCCAAGCCTCTCGACCCCCGAACCCTTACCAAGCATCCAGCAATGCCACTGAAAAACTGGGTGACTTTCACCAGACCAAGGGCAAGCAAGAGCGAGATGGAAGGCAAACTGGGCCTGCTCCCATATCTCCCTAAACCCAATCTTAAACCCTCCGAGTTTGTCATTATCAAAGTCAAGTCCTCTGAGTCGTCTGAAGGCCTCACGCCGGAAGAATATGATAATGTAGCCAACAATGTATTTCCGTTTGTCTTAAATGAAAAATTCGACCTTCCGGATTATCCCCTCATTGTCACTTTAACAACTGATAAGTTAACGAACAACTTAAAAGAAGTTAATAATGACTCACTTGATAAAGAAGCAGACACACTAAACGAACAATACATTAAAGAAGTTCTAAAGCGTGTAGTTGACCAAGAGGACAATTGGGCCCAAGCTGCCGAAGAGGTTATGACTAAAGTGAATCTGGGGTCAGTGCAAGAGCCTAAAGAGACACATTTGGGCAGTTTCTTCGCCGGTGCAGAAAAAGAAGCCCTGATAAATCTCCTCAAAGAATATGTTGACGTGTTTGCCTAGTCATACCAAGACATGCCAGGACTCGCCCCCTCAATTTTGGAGCACTGAATCCCTCTGGATCCAGAATCCAAGCCTGTTAAACAGAAACTAAGCAAGATCAAGCCAAAATGGTCTCTGGAAGTGAAAGAAGAAATTGAGAAGATGCTCCGCATTGGCTTCATCAGAGTAATTGAGTACCCAACCTGTCCCTCCAACATTGTAACAGTCACCAAGGCCAATGGAAAGGTCAGATGTTGTGTAGATTTTCGAGATCTCAACAAGGCCAGCCCTAAAGATGATTTCCCACTGCCCAACATCGACATGCTGGTCAACACCACTGAAATTACCCGAATCAGGCTCGCGCGCGGGCCCCGACATCTCATAATGTCGGGAGGTGTCTCGCTGCGTTTTCGTTCGTAGAGTCGCCACGCTGTTTTGATTTAGCCCAAAACATTGAAAAAAGGCTTAGTTTAAAAACTGTTGTTGTGTGATGAGATTTTTGAGTTCGGAGGTCGGGTTATGCCTCGGAAAGAGAATGTTAGAGCTCACCCGAGTCACCTCGTAAAAACGAGTCTTTCGGTACCCCTTCTTTCTTTAAAAGTTGTGTGTGTGTGTGTGCTTTTAAAAATGCATGTTATATATAATGTCTACATTGCACGCTATGTATTGAAATGTATTGAAATAATGTTGGAAGGAAGCCTTACCAATGTTGGTTCATGTCCGTCTTCCGCTGGGGAATAGTGTTTGAGTGTTGAATAGTGTTCCGGGATGGACCGGGATGGCGTCGGGACGTGCCGGTGTCTGCGGGCAGAGCTTCGGCGTGCCTCGAGATTGTCAGGTGTGTACTCAGGCAGAGTTTTGTCATGCATTGGGATCACAAGGATCATTGACTGGACTCTGGCAGAGGTTCGTCGTGCGTCGGGATTGTCGGTTGCGCTCGGGCAGAGTTCCGGCGTGCATCGGGATCGTCGATTGTGCTCGAGATGGATTGGCAGGGCTTCGAGATGGATCGATAAAGCTTCGAGATGCCTCAGGAGTGCCTCGAGGCAGCTCGGGAGCGTCTCAGGAGCGCTCGGTAGTGCTCGGCAGGGCTTCGAAGTACCACGAGGGGCCTCGGATTGCCTAGAGGGAACCGAAAGGGACCGGGATTGCCCCGAAGGGTCTTAGAGAGGAAGCCTGAAGGATGAGAGAGAGAGGAGAAGAGGGATGTATGTGAAAAATGAGAGGGGGAGCCCTCTATTTATAGGGTCCAGATTCTGGCAAGGTGTGTCGCACGGCACTGGTAGCCATTACCAGTTTTTTGGTTTTCCTGGATTTAAGGGAATATCGAGGACTTTAAGGGGATTTTGTAATTATGATGTCCCTTGGCAAGGTATGTCGCACGGTACTGGCAGCCATTACCAGTGTTTTGGTTTTCCTGGATTTAAGGGAATATTGTGGACTTTAAGGGGATTTTGTAATTATGATGTCTTCTGGCAAAGTGTGTCGCACGGCACAAGCTACCATTTTCATATTTTCCAAAATTCCTTAAAAGTCCTTTTGTACTTGTTTATCCCAAAATGCCCCTTTGGTTTAGTTGGTGGTTTTTGGTGTTTTTGAAGGCTACGGGCGTTCGAGATCACGTTTGTGTGAGTCTGCGGTGTTTCCCATGCGCTTAGAAGAGAGTGATCCAGATTGGGGTACTTACAGAATTCCCTCAACGACGTCACTTACGGAGGAAGTGGGGTCATCGATAAGATAAGGGTCCTGATCTGGATCACGTGCTGGGAGAGGATGTGACCATGTAGGTCGGTTTGTGAGGACGTGGTGGTGTCCTGATGCGATGTGACCGCTAAGGTTGGCTATGAGGACATGGTGGTGTCCTACTGTGTGACTGTTTAGGTCGGTTGGCTGGACCCTTTGATAGGATTCCTACGTATCCCTAGAGAGAATCAAGCCTGATTGAAGTTCATATGTGGGGGGAGTGCGTGGACATGGTGGTGTCATGTGGGTGAACGTTTAAGTCGATTGTGAGGACGTGGTGGTGTCCTAAGGTGACCCTTTAGGTCGGTTGTGAGGATGTGGTGGTGTCCTGCTGTGTGACCGTTTAGGTCGGTTGGTTGGACCCTTTGATAGGATTCCTACGTATCCCTAGCGGGAATCAAGCCTGATCGTAGTTCAGAGATCGTGTAATCGTGAGTGTATGCGGGCGTGGTGGTGCCCTGAGGTGATGTGACCGCCGAGGTCGATAGTGAGGACGTGGTGGCGTCCTAGGATGATGTGACTGCCAAGGTCGATTGTGAGGACGTGGTGGCGTCCTAAGGTGATGTTACAGCCAAGGTCAATTGTGAGGGCATGGTGGCATCCTAAGGTGATGTGACCACCGAGGTCGATTATGAGGATGTGGTGACGTCCTAAGGTGATGTGACCACCGAGGTTGATTGCGAGGACGTGGTAGCATCCTAAGGTGACGTGACCACCGAGGTCTATTGTGAGGGCGTGGTGGCGTCCTAAAGTGACGTGACCACCGAGGTCGATTGTGAGGGCGTGGTGGCATCCTAAAGTGATGTGACCACCGAGGTCGATTGTGAGGGCGTGGTGGCGTCCTAAGGTGACGTGACCACCGAGGTCGATTGTGAGGACGTGGTGGCGTCCTAAGGTGACGTGACCACCGAGGTCGATTATGAGGGCGTGGTGGCGTCCTAAAGTGATGTGACCACCAAGGTCGATTGTGAGGGCGTGGTGGCGTCCTAAGGTGATGTGACCATCGAGTTTGATTGTGAGGATGTGGTGGCGTCCTAAGGTGACGTGACTACCGAGGTTGATTGTGAGGACGTGGTGGCGTCCTAAGGTGACGTGACCACCGAGGTCGATTGTGAGGGCGCGGTGGCGTCCTAGGATGATGATGCTTTGGGACATTTATGCGGTCTTCCGGACCGAGTAATTTAAAGCCTTCTGGGCTACGGATAGTGATTTGGGAGGTTTTTGCGGTCTTCCGGACCGAGTAATTTAAAGTCTTCCGGGCTACGGATAATGATTTGGGTGATTTATAAGGTTTTCCGGACCTGATAATTATAAGCCATATGGGCTACGGATAATGATTTGGGAGATTTATACGGTCTTCCGGACCGGGTAATTTAAAGCCTTCCGGGCTACGGATCAAGATTTGGGAAATTTATATGGTCTTCCGGATAGGGTAATTTAAAGCCTTATGGGCTACGGATCAAGATTTGGGAAATTTATATGGTCTTCCGGACTGGGTAATTTAAAGTCTTCCGGGCTACGGATCAAGATTTGGGAAATTTATATGGTCTTCCGGACCGGGTAATTTAAAGCCTTCCGGGCTACGGATCATGACTTATGTTGGTGATGAAGACGTTCGTGCCTTATCATAAGACAGATCCTTTAATCAGGGACGTAGAGATGTGCGTACCTCTAAATGCGTGATTTCAGGATAATGATTTGTGCTGGTGATGGTGAAATTGTGAGTGGAATTTGTGATTTCGTTATGAATGAGGTGATGTCGTTATGAGGACGTGTGATGTCCTCTTACTGAAGTGATGTCGTTATAAGGACGTGTGATGTCCTCTAACTGAGGTTGTATCGTCATAAGGACGTGTTATGTCCTCCGAATGAGGTTTTGGGCATGGACGCATCGGTGTCCTAAGTCGGGGATGTAAGTGTTTGCGCCTTGGGGAGCAAGCACTCATGCTTTAAGTGTTTTGATTTTGGGAGGCGTGTTTTGTGTTTTGTCCGCTGGGGAAGAGTTCGGGCTTACAATGGCTGCTGGGGGGATGAATTGTTTGTTGTGAAGGTATTTATGCCTTAGGATGTGTGTTTGTAGGCATTTGCGCCTTGGAGTTTGTTTGTGGAGGCGTTTGTGCCTTGGGATTCGTGTTTTGTGGGCATTTGTGCCTTGGGGTTTGGGCTTATGATGACGGCCGAGAAAGGCAAGGAGTATCTAAGTTGAGTTTCTTTGAAGGTGTATATACCCTAAGTGAGACTGTTTGGGGGTGTCTACCCTTTGTGAGACTGTTCTAAGGCGTCTGGACCTAAATTGAGACCTAGTTCAGGAGTATGACCCTAAGCAGAGACTATTCCAAGGCGTCTGGACCTAAATTGCGACCTAGTTCAGGAGTATGACCCTAAGTTGAGACTATTCTAAGGCGTCTGGACCTAAATTGTGACCTAGTTCAGGAGTATGACCCTAAGTTGAGACTATTCTAAGGCGTTTAGACCTAAATTGCGACCTAGTTCAGGAGTATGACCCTAAGTTGAGACTATTCTAAGACGTCTGGACCTAAGTTGAGTTTGATGGTGTATTTTGTGGGTCATGTAAGAACTTTGTTTGTGGGAATTTTTAGAAAGGAATCATGCAGTGCTGGGATTCTTCTTTTATGTAGCGTTTATTATAGCTATGTCTTGCATTTGAAGTTCATTGACGTACCTTTTCTATGTTTACCTGCAGAAGGAGGCGCCTTTGTGAGGAGGAAGTTGAGGACGTGGCATGCCTCTGACGGAGATAATGAGGATGTGGGGCGCCTCTGACCGAGATAGTGAGGATGTGGTGCCGCCTTTGTCTGAGATAGTGAGGACGTGGTGCCGCCTCTGGCTGACTTGTTTAAATCTTTGAGGATGTGGGGCACCTCTGACCGAGTTGTTGAGGTGTTGAGGACGTAGGGCGCCTCTGACCGAATTGTTAAAATGTTGAGGACGTGGGGCGCCTCTGACCGAGTTATTGAAATGTTGAGGACGTGGGGCGCCTCAGGTGCTGTACAAGGAGAGGAAGGATGGCTCGTCTTCTCTTTCCTTCTTCGTTCTTACTCCTGTGGACTTCTTGGATTATCCGGTCGAGGAAGGTGATGGGTTCACCGAGGATGATGAGGTGGCTGGCAGCGGCGCCGAGATGCAGGAGATTTTACCAGGCGGTGGTGCCGATGACTTAGAGTAGGACTCTTTTTTTTCTTTTCTTTTTTGTGCACTATCTGCTTTTTCGTTGCAGGCGTGGTGCTATGAGATCTTCCAGTGCCAGCCGTGGGACTGGGAGGATGAGGCCATGTTTGGTAATCCCGCCATGCTGTGCTGGGCTCATTCTTTGAGGAAGAAGAGGACGAGTCGGGGAAAGGTCACTGTCACATATAAGGATGTGCAGCAATACCTGGAGAGGGACAGTATGGAGGGGTTTTTGTTGTACCCTTGGACTCGGTATGATGAGGATAAGCTGGAGGGTGCCCCCTGGGTAACGCGGCAGCGGAAGCTTCTGTGGGGTCTTACTTGTGACTCCATGTACTTGGGGGAGAGGGTATTCTGGCAGCATGGCACAGGTGTGCCTCCTATGGCTCTGAGGGATCCGTCCTTCCATATGATGAGTCCTCTTGATATGGACGTGCTAGAGTATGGGAGGTACCGGGCTAGCGTGAGTGCCGAAGAGTTCGTCCTGGAGGGCGAGGAGTATGCGGTCCTTGTTAGGCGGAAGCTGAGGACACCACAGGTGTTGGCGAGGGAGAGGTAGACTGGATCGTCACGTCCTCCAGATGTCCTGGTGCCTAGGACAGACTTCACGCATGTTCGCGGGGACTCTTCGAGGAGGAGGGTGTCGGTGCCCATCCCAGAGCATGGTCCTGCTATTTAGCGGGTTTACCCGGACGATCCTGTGAGTTTGTTTACTCTTCTCCATCTTGCCATCTTTTCTGTATTTTTCTCTTTTGTCGAGTATTTTGGTATCTGAATGCGCGCTCGCCCGAAAATAAAATTTCGATTTAGAATAGAAAATGAAGGAGTCGCCACGCCATGCTTTTGGAGGTGCACTTTGAAAAACCTTTTGAAAGAGAATGGGTCCGGGGGTCAGGTTACGTGTTGGGAAGAACCGAGAGTTCACCCAACACGCCTCATCCATAGACGAGTCTTTCTAATTTAGACATCCAAATAATTCAAAAAATGTGCAAACCACAATAATGAACAAGTACGACAAACATGAATTTTATTGAATAGATGAGATCATTACAATTTGTAGACCAATTGTTTAGGGAGGCCACATCCCATTACAGCAATAAGAACAGATTACAACTGAAAACAAGTTCTCTGCAAAGGACTACTTATGTCGCGTGACACAGGACTCCTCATGTCCAAATGTGTCGCGTTATACCAATAGTCACCTTGAAGAGACTCACAACAAACAGGTTGCAGAGATCTCTAGATGAACACAAAACACAATTATAAACTAGATCTGATCATTTAAACAAACTAACTACAACTAAATGCTAAGCTAACGAGATAAAACAACTTACAACTGAAACATGGTCCCTGCAGATGGTCACGACATGTCGCGTGACACAGGACTCCTCATGTCCAAGTGTGTTGCGTGACACAGGTTTACCATCTGCAGGTACCTTACAAACTGAGAGACAGATTCACCAGATCCACAATCAAATCAAACAATTATACCAGAACCAATCAGAATAGCATGAATTAGATACGAATCAACCAAAGGAGTGTGGATATGGGAGATCCACACTCCCTTGAGAACCAAATTGCAACAATAGATAGATCACATCATGAACATGCAATTGGACTCAAGCAAACACAATTTAAACAGAGAGATTGCAGTTGCCACTTGATAATCTGAGGCAGATGGAGCCTGATTATCAAGTGGAGAAGAAGGAAGCACAATAGAACAAATAGATGAGAGAGAGAGAGAGAGAGATGTTACCCTTGTAGTCCTCAACTTCTACACCAAGTTAGGTGCAAAAGCCTTCGATTCAGCATCTGAAAAGGAGATCCAAACACGAACTGAGAGCTGAATTGAAGTATGCAAGGTGTTTGGGGAAGTAGGAGGATAATTGGGTTGAAGGTATTTGAAGGGTGAAGGAATAAGGGAGGAATTGGGTAGTTTTGGTGAGGGAGGAGGAGAGAGAGAGGTTCTGGAGCAATTTGGGCAGAGTAGCTTTAGGGAGTCAAAACTGAGAGGGGTAGGGTCTTATTTATAGATGCTGATCATGGTCATCCTATGTTGCACGACACTCTGTAACCACTTTCCAAGGCTTCGAGTTGTCGCGTGACAGGAGATGCCACCAACCGTTTTTGGCGCCAAATCTGATTCTGGAACCTTCTTTGGATAATACCTGAAAAGTCCAAAATATATTTATTCCTTTTAGGTCCCTTGGCCTGAGCAAAGTACAAAAAAGTACTTCCTTCGCTAGAAACTTATGAAATGTTTCCGGAAGTCTCGGGATGGATCGGAAATTTACCAAAATGCCCCTAAATGCAATTTTATCGTATTAAAATGCATCTGGAAAGGTCGCGAATTGGATTGGCGTACTTACAGATCCCCTCGGCAACGTCACTTTTGGAGAAAATGAGGTTGTCGATAAAATAAGACCCAATCCCAATGAGCGGCTGGGGGATAAGGCGGAGGGCTGAACGGTGATCTGGGGAATCGGATGGTTGGACCTTTTGTGAGAAAGGATTCCTACATATCCCAAGTGGGAATCAAGCCGGTCGTAGTTCGGAAACGACTATGTGGTTGTTACCCACTACTCTGACTGTGCGGTTGTCACCCAGTACTCAACTGTGCAGTTGTCACCCAATACTCGACTGTACGGTTGTCACCCAATACTCGACTGTGCGGTTGTCACCCAATATTTGACTGTGTGGTTGTCACCCAATATTCGACTGTGCGGTTGTCACCCAATACTCGACTGTGCGGTTGTCACCCAATACTCGACTGTGCGGTTGTCACCCAATACTCGACTGTGCGGTTGTCACCCAATACTCGACTGTGCAGTTGTCACCCAGTACTCGACTCTGTGGTTGTCACCCAATACTCTGACTGTGAAATCTGTAGCTGCCGGAGGGACTAATGCTATTGTTTATGCTGATGGGGATAGATGTAGCTGCCGGAGGGTCCTATGCTACTAACTGCTGTTGACGGTTGCCGGGTGGCCATTCACGGGACGATCTTTTGTCGACTGTTGGCTTTGAGGTCTGGGACCTTGCCTGCTATGACGGGAACTTTTGCTTGCTGGGGGGACTCAAAAAGACACGGATTTCTTTTTTTTCTCGGTCGTGCTTTGAGGGGCAATCTTTGAGATTTGCTCAGTTAATTGTTGTACCTGCGGGGGAAAACAACACTCGAAGCACTACAAGGATCAAAGTGTTAATCACTAAAGCACAGGGGGTTTCTGGAAATTTTTGGCCTAGAGACATAGTTTGTCGCACGACCGAATAAAGCCCATGAACAGTCTTTTATATTACGAACAGTCTTCACTTTTTGAAATACATTTCAAAGGGAGGCAGGCGGTTTTGAGAGAAAAGATCATCCATCTACACAATTTCGAGTGAAATCAAGAGAAATTAAGGTATCGATTTCGCTCTTGGCTAGCAATCATGCCTCCTAGACCATGCCCCACAAAGAAAGGGCCTCTCCAAGCTCAAATGGCTACTCGGAGGAAGAATGCCCAGAGGAATCAAAGACCGTTTATCCCTCAAGCGGTGCGAGAAGAATTTTATCCTCAACTCAAGGAACATACTTCTGCACCGGGGAAGAAAGACACGGTAATTCCAAAACCCTTGCTTTTGTCTGTCTTAGAACAATTGATTTTGGGCCGAAAAGTTTGAGTTTTTTTTTTTTTTCAAAAATCTGAGTTTGCTGCATAGCTTATGAGAAATCATGAATGTCTGTTAACATTTTCAAACCCTAGTTTTTCTTGGAAAAGGGAAAATGCTAAATTACAATTATTGACGTGCTTCTTTTGAGACATTGAGATATCCATACATGTGTTGTGTTTACCTGCAGGAGTTGCGTACCCGGGGTTTCCCAGAGGTTGTTGGTCAGCTGTGGGATCTCTTGCCCGATAGTCAGGAGTTAGAGCACTCACCTAAGGGTTTGATATATGTTGCTGGGCTTGGCCGGTTCTTTGAGATGGCGAGGGCCATCGGGGATACCCAGAGGAGCGCAGGGTTGGTGAAGGCGTTCCGAGAGTTTTGGTGGGAGACTACTCATTCTTTCCACTTTTCCTGGGGAGAGGCGACGGTTACGTCGTACGATTTTGCCGCTATCACAGGCCTCCCTTTCACTGATGAGCCTTTGTATTTAGAGGAGCCTGCTCTTGAGGATGATCCACAACCTCCCACTGAGGCTTACTTCATGGAGCTGATTGGTTTTGTTCCCAGGGGCAAGAAGGGGAACAGGTACGAGCTTGGGGAGCTTCACGGTTAGATTGTTGAGCAGAGTAGAGATTATCCAGCTGAGGTGGCAGATACTGAGGAGGATAGGTTGAGGGCTCTGAGATTGGCTAGGGCTTTTGTTTGGATTGGTTTTTCTGATATGTTGTTCATCAATGCCACGTCTTCTGCTTTGATCTCTTTGTTGTAGCTTTTGAGAGACTGGGGTGTTGTTGGACCTTATCCTGGGGAGAGGCCAGGCTTGCTGAGCTGTACTTGGCCCTGGACGATGTCAGCAGGGGGGAGGCTAAGTCCTTCAACTGCTGCCATTTTGCTTTTGAGGTATTTCCCAATCTGAGTCGATCTTTTGCATAATTTTTCTTTATGTCTCCTTTTTTTATCTGATTTGCTTCGATTTCTCTTTTCCAGGTCTGGGCTTATGAAGTTATCGACTGCTATGCTTGGCGGGTGGGGGAGGCGTACCCGGCCACTACGTTT
The DNA here is from genome assembly GCA_022495995.1 of Adenophora triphylla var. japonica. NCBI lineage: Eukaryota > Viridiplantae > Streptophyta > Magnoliopsida > Asterales > Campanulaceae > Adenophora > Adenophora triphylla. Next base: position 400,033 of record JAFEMH010001147.1, on the reverse strand, counting down.
CCTGCCATGAGGCGCTGGGTGAAAAATGCGCGGCAGAAGGTCCGGACAGCGGACACCAAGGGACGTGTGACTGCCTCTTACCCTGACACCTTGATCTGCTTGCGAGGGACTCCCGAGAGTCTGAATTTATTTCCTTGGGGGGACCGGTATGCTGGGGTTGATCTGGAGCATGCCCTACAATTGACTGAGTGCCGCAAGTTGCTGGTAGGATTGTCTGGGGATGCACTGTACCTGGGAGAGCGATTTTATAGACAGCATGGCCCTGGTAGCGCTGCTAGAGTCCCGGTTGATCCTCCAGCTGATATATGGTTTCCTCGGAAACTAGAGGACGTCGCTTCTTTGATCCAGGGGGAGGCCACGTTCAATTATACTGTGGATGATGGAGATTATGGAGTTTACGTGGCGACGAAGTTGAGGTCTCCAAAGGTGGCTCCGAGACATGATGCTCAGGGTGCGGGCCCTTCTACTGGTCATGTGGCAGATGCACCTTTGCCTCCTCCTTTTGTTGATTTCCAGGATGGGGATCGTTTGAGACGGGCTCCCCTTGATACCAGCAGGATTTATCCTTATTTTCAGCTTCCAAAAGGAACCCGATCTGTAAGTACCATCTCTCTTTTATTGTTGTGGACTGTTTACATCCCTTGACCTTGATCATGATTAGTTTCTGATTCTTCTTCTGTTTGGTTGTACCAGGTCTCAGCTGACATTTACTGGAGCTTCGCTTGATATTATACCGGATACATGGACATGATGGAGCAGCTAGAGAGGAGTGCACGATACTGGAGGGAGCGGTGTCTGGCTCGGGGCTCTGATGATGATGATTCTACACCCAGCTTGCCTAGCAGGAAGAGATCTCAGACCGATATGGCTGCTGAGGACACACATAAGCCCAGGACCAAGACTGCTCCTTGTCGTCCACCTAGTCCCGAGTATGAGAGTGATACTACTGGTGATCCTTACGAGATTGAGACCACATCGATCCCTACTGTCCATGAGCTCTTTCGAGACGACCCCATTGTTTATCATGATCCTGTTGCTGATCCGGATCTTGAGGAGGGGGATGCAGATGGAGAGGGCAGTGATGATGCTGATGATGATAGCTCCGACGATGACGATGGTGCCTATATTTCTGAAGATGATGGCTCGGAGTAGCCCCTTGTATCAAAACATTGCTCTTTTGATTATTGTACTCCTTTTTGGAAAGAAACAGACGAACACTCTCTTTTTTTTTACTTTATTTACTCTGCATTTTCCTAGACCTAGTACATTATTGCTAGCTTTTTATATTGTTTACGCGAGCCTGCTTTTGGGAAGAATAGGAAGGGAAGGTTTTTTTTTTCGAATGGTTTTGGCTTTGATATAACTTTTGGTTTGAATGAACTGGCATGTGTATGAGGGTTTATATGCATTTGAACTGGATGAATCCCTCTCCCAGGCTTATTTGTAGAATGATGGTTTTGGTTGTTTGCAGCTTGTGACAAAGTCGGGGCATGCCCTGGCACAGATCAGATTGCAGATTACTGATGTCTGGTGTTGGACTCAAGATGTCGCACGACTCAGGACAGCTGGGGCACCTTATGTCGCGTGACACAACAAGTCATGCAGACAGGCCTTCCACTCTAGGTTTCCACATTATTCCAAGACTTCTCCCTTTTGCCTAGGGCGTGAGACTGAGCAGCCCCACTATGGAGTAGGCTTTTAAGTAACCAATCCATCCCCGAGGATCGAAATTATAAAGTTAGCCCCAGTGCTCTGTACAAATGAAACCATCAATCTTCTTCTTTGGCCAAGTCCCAATCCGACATTCAGCTTCATTGCAATCAATACATCATGTAACCCAAGAGGAGATCGTTCTTCGAGCTTCGGCCAATCAGTCAGCGGACAAAACTTAGGAATGTTTTATGTGCAGGGGCGTATTTTTCGAAAGGTGGGAATGGTTCCTAAACTTGTGTATGACATTCTCGTTTTTTGGGTTTGACTCTTTTGGGAGAGTATAAGCATCACAAGGTATTGAAAAGTGTATGGAAACCCCTGCTGACAGCAAGACAGTGTTTAGCTCTATATCCCTAAAATGCAGAGAAGAAGACTTACCAAGACACTTGAAAACCTGTCTTATTCACGATGATCACAGGGCTGCTTAAAAAACCCTTTATTGATGTTTGGGTTAATCAATCGCCAAAGCCGATATGAGCAAATATTTTTTATCAATCCTGAGGAGAAAGCCCACTAATATCGAGATCAAATTCGGAAAGACGGAACGAAGGATCTGTGAATAGGGACGGCCCTTGAGGAGACCAGATTTTTCGAGATTTGATTGTGATTTCGACCGAACCAGTAATGGTTGCCTACGTTCCCCTCCTTGGGAGGAGCTCAGGTCGCCGTAGTTTGGCTTATCCCGAATGAAAAGAATGAATGTTGGAATTCGAGGATCTGAGGATCATTTAGGATTTTGAGAATTGAAAGAACATGTCCTCTGGGAGTGTCGATGGGAGACACAGATGTGAAGCCCCAGTGGGACATTCACGGCAGGTGTTTGCGGAGGAGAAATGAAATATGCTCACATGCAACGTCGAATGAACGGATAGAATTTGCACAATCTTCTCTTGACGGTCCTTTGAGCCGGGATGGTCTTGGCTCTGCTTTAAGCAATAATCTGTTTTAGATCTCGACGATATTGGAGTGAAACTGCTATCCAGTAGGAACTGCGACTGGGCTTCAGGGTTTCGATCGACCATCGGGTAATTTGGGAAATCGTGACTGTAACGCCCCGAGCCTGAAGACCGGGTCGGAACGCTATCAGATTTGACGGACTATCCCCACAAACCACCACAAGTCTTTCCAGCACGTGTTGTCCTCACTTACGTGCTCACTGAGAAACTTCCCAGTGGATCACCCATCCTAGAATTTCCCCAGGTCAAGCACGCTTAACCTTGGAGTCCTTATAGGATGAGCTTCTGAAAAGAATGTGAGGACCCCGACCCGGAACCTACATGTGTCCCGAGCTGGAGCGTCCCCGAACTAACCCAAAATTTCCTAAACTTTTAAAACTTTGATTTAACTTTCAAACATAAACACAATTAACGTAACTATTTCAAAATAACTCTACTCCTCTCCACATTGGAGAAAGAGTTGACCAACTTTGAAAGTATCCACCTGATTTAGTTACAAAAGATATCGGTTATAATGTAGAAATTAAGGTTTATAAATACAAACTCCATAAAGGAATTTTACCAAAATACACTTTCTACGCCAACCTATACATACCTCGACAATCCCCAAAATATCACTTCCAAACTCCTCTCCGCCCTTACTTGGCCGGTCCGCCTGTCTCGGGATCTAAAAACATTAAAGGGAGAGGGGTGAGAAAAAATCTCAGCAAGCTATTATGAATGCAGCAATATGTCAAATAAGATGCAACACATAACAAGTTGCATATAACACATTGGAAAAGCTGTAAACACTTTACATTACCTCGGTTTACCTTTTCCCGTCTGAATAATTGTCGTACAACATTGAGAAATAAAACCCCAATCTTAGGTGAGCTGCTTAAGCAATACTCACATCTTATAAGACCCATGTCTCAGGGAACCATATAAGATAGTAGCAACTCTGTAAGGCTTTTGGCTCAATACAGATGCTATAACCCCGACCTGTGGCCACAGGAGGGGACGGTCACAGATATAACATAATCCAATCACATTAGGTCACACTTCCATAATTGATCGTATTATGTTATACCCCCAACATCAGCTGATTAACACATTATCAAGCACATAATAGTTACTTGAAATATAATCCACAAAGGGGATAAGCAATATAGCCACATGGTAAAATATACTCATGTTCAACAATATCATAGTGCAACATTTAATTAATACACTATGCATAGAACCATCAATGAATATGAAATCAAATAAGGTAACAAGGCATCATTAGCCAACCTTTCATAATCAATATACGACAATATATGGCCTCAATAAAGGTCCAAGCTCAATTTACCAAGTTGGAGTCACATTTAATAAGGGACCAGATAAAATTGCCAAACGAATTCTGAGTCAGATTTAAAGTGCTTCCGTAATTCCATTTTAACCAATTTAGGCGTCATTAAGTGGCCCAAGTATTCTACTTCAACCTAGGTTAAAAGGATTAATTCATATCCCGGGAAAGTTAGGTTCCACTACTTTAAATTGGTTAAGGATCATGCTAGGTGGTTGCTAGAAGAATTCAGCATGACAGGGAACTGGACGAACTTCTGTCGACATGGGCGACCGCCCAAGGAGGTATGGGCGACCGCCCAAGCTAGGAGTAAGAGGAAGGGCAGTCTCTGAGGTCATGGGCGATCGCGCAGGAGGTCATGGGCGACCGCGCAGGAGGAACATGGGCGACCGCCCAAGGTATATGGGCGACCGCTCAAGCCCACTTGGGCGACCGCCCAGGCTTAGAAGGAACTGAAGGCCAATTGCTGTGGTTATGGGCGGCCGCTCATGCCCCCTATGGGCGACCGCCCCAGAGGAATTTTCCCAGATTTGCAGCTGAACCAAAATCCAAACCCAAGCTTACTCAAATTTGTGAACCTAGAAGGCTTACTAACCCCATACCTCTCATACTAAACCATATAAGCCCAAACTAATTTAAACTTAGATCATTTACCACTTGATTCTCCACCCATTTCACTACCACATTTCAAGTTTAACCTTCTTAATCTAATTCAACCCATTTTCTTACACTCTTAATCAACTTACTTAAACAACAATATCATTCTATATCATTAACCAATTTTTCAACTCCAAGAAGGTTTCCAAAGCATCAATTAACCATTATAATAACAATAACAACACCAAATAGTTCATGAACATTAAATAGAAGGGAAGGTCATAATAACTCACCTTAGAAATATGAGATGGATTAAAGATTTTCTTAGCTTGATAAGCTCCCCTAGTTGCCCTGAACACAAAAGTACACCCGGATTGCCAAATAGAGAAGAATTGAATGCCCTAGGAACTTGGAATGGGAGGCTTTCATGGAAGAGCTTCCATGGAGATTTTTGGGAGGAAGGAAGAAGAAAATGATGAGGGGAAAATGAGGAGGTATGGGAGAGTTTGAAAATAGGGGAAGTAATGAGGGAAAAAGGGTCATGGCCCCCCATGACTTCATTTAAAGAAGTCTTTCAACAATAAGCAATTAGGTCCTCCAAGTTATAAAGTAGTAAAACTAAACCCCCTACTCCACTTTCTTTACCCCACATACCTTAACCTCATTTCATACTTTATCTATTTTCTATTTTTATACTTCCCCCAAGATGCTTTATTTAATTTCCCTTGCAATCCTAAGGTTTTAAAATTATTTCCCAACCATCTCATCTTAACATAAGAAATTAAAGACATAAAATGAACACATAAAGTTAACATTAATATTAAAAGCATATAATATGATACTAAAATTAGTGCCTAGGGTTAGGGTCGTTACACTCACTCCCCCTTAAAGAAAATTCGCCCCGAATTTTAAAAAGACTTACTTGGATGCTCAAACAATCAAGGGTATTTCGCTCTCATTTTCGACTCTAGATCCCAAGTTGCTTCCTCAATGGTATGATTCTTCCATAGGATCTTCACTATCGGAATGCTCTTAGTCCTCAACTCCTTAACCTGGAACTCTAAGACTCTCAATGGTTCTTCAACATAAGACATATCCGCTTGAATCTCATCGGGGGAGAACTCAAAATATGGGAAGGATCATGACAATACTTCCTCAACATCGAAACGTGAAATACATCATGAAGCAAAGAAAATGAGGGAGGTAATGCCAACCGGTAAGCCAAATCCCCAATCTTTTCTAGAATCTCAAATGGACCAACAAACCTCAGAGCCAATTTACCCTTATTACCAAACCTCTTAATTCCCGTCCTCGGAGAGACTTTCAAAAACACGAAGTAACCCTCTTGAAAAGATAAGCCCCTCCTTCTATTGTCGGCGTAGCTTTTCTGCCTACTCTGAGCCATCTTCAATCTATCACGAATCACCTTGATCTTCTCCGTTGAATCTCTAACCAAATCCGGGCCCCAAAGCCTTGCTTCACCAACCTCGTCCCAGCACATCGGAGATCTACACTTCCTACCATACAATGCCTCATACGGAGCCATCTCAATGCTAGACTGATAACTGTTGTTGTAGGCAAACTCAACTAACGGTAGATGATCTTCCCAAGACAATTGAAAATCCATCACACAAGCCCGTAACATATCCTCAAGTATCTGAATAGTTCTCTCGGACTGAACGTCGGTTTGAGGATGAAACGCCGTACTAAAACATAATTTAGAACCCCAAGGCTTCATGCAATGCTCTCCAAAATTTAGAAGTGAATCTCGGATCTCTGTCGGAAACAATGCTAACCGGAACCCCGTGAAGTCTAACAATCTCCTTCATATACAACTGAGCTAACTTCTCCATCGAGAACTTGGTTGACACCGGAAGAAAATGAGCCGACTTTGTCAATCTATCCACAATAACCCAAATAGCATCCATCTTCTTCGCGGTAAGAGGCAAACCCGAAACAAAATCCATCGAGATCCCTTCCCATTTCCACTCCGGAATATCAAATGGTTGAAGTAGTCCTGCCGGTCTCTGATGTTCTGCCTTGATTTGTTGACAAGTTAAACACTTAGACACATAATCCGCAATTTCCCTTTTCATCCCATTCCACCAATATCCACGCTTCAAGTCTTGATACATTTTCGTACTACCCGGATGAATCGCAAATTTGGATTTATGACCATCCTCTAGAACACGCCTCTTGATTTCCGGTGATGAAGGAACGCAAATTCTCCCTTGGAAGGTTAAAATCCCACCTCTATTCAACGCAAATTCCCCGACTTTTCCCTCTTGTACTTGATCTAAAATTTTCTTCAACTCCGGATCACTTTGTTGAGCTTCCTTCAAATCTCCATACAATGTAGGAACGGCTCGCACATTCGCAATTATTACTTCACTCCCCAACTCTTGGTACTCAAAGCGGTCACATAAGCCTTTCGGCTAATCGCATCCGCTACAACATTGGCCTTCCCCGGATGATATGAAATTACAAAATCAAAATCCTTCAAGAACTCTAACCATCTTCTTTGTCGGTTATTCAACTCCTTTTGGGTAAACAAATACTTCAAGCTCTTATGGTCGGTGAAAATCTCGAATCTCGCCCCATAAAGGTAATGTTTCCACTTATGTAACGCAAACACAATCGCAGCCAATTCCATATCATGAGTAGGGTAATTCTGTTCAGCCAGTGATAACTTCCTAGAGGCATACGCAATCACTTTCCCATTTTGCATGAGTACACATCCCAACCCCGCCTTCGAGGCATCACTATAAATAACAAAGTTGTCACAACCATCCGGAAGGGTAAGAATAGGAGCCGTTGTCAACCTCTTCTTCAACTCATTGAAACTTGCTTCACATTTGGAATCCCATACAAAATATACATCTTTTCGAGTCAACCTTGTCAACGGAGTAGCAATCCGAGAAAAACCCTCAATAAACCTTCGGTAATACCCCGCCAAACCAAGAAAACTACGAATCTCGGTCACAGTCGAAGGTTGCTTCCAATTGACCACGGCTTCAATTTTTGAAGGATCCACGAAAATTCCCGAATTCGACACTACATGCCCCAAGAAAGAAATTTGCTCAAGCCAAAACTCACACTTGCTGAACTTGGCGTACAACTGCTTCTCACGAAGAACGGATAGGACAATCCTCAAATGATTTTCATGCTCCTCCCGGGACTTAGAATAAACAAGAATGTCGTCTATGAACACCACTACAAAGCTTTCAAGATACGGCTTGAAAATACGGTTCATCATATCCATGAATACGGCTGGAGCATTAGTCAACCCGAAAGGCATCACAACAAACTCATAGTGACCATATCTAGTTCGGAAAGCTGTCTTGGCAATGTCATCCGGTCTAATCTTCAACTGATGGTATCCGCTTCTCAGATCAAGTTTAGAGTAGATAACGGAACCTTGAAGTTGGTCAAACAAATCATCTATATGCGGAAGAGGATATTTATTCTTTATGGTGGCTTGGTTCAACAAACGATAATCAATACATAACCTTAAAGTACCGTCCTTCTTCCGAACAAATAAAACTGGTGCTCCCCACAGGGACACACTTGGGCGAATAAAACCCCGGTCTAACAATTCTTGCAACTGAACCTTTAACTCTTTTAATTCAGCCGGAGCCATTCTATAGGGTGCTTTAGAAATAGGTGTGGTACCGGGCACTAGGTCAATACAAAACTCTACCTCACGATCCGGAGGCATAGAGTACTCACTTGAAAACACGTCACTAAATTCATTAACAACCGGGACATGAGCTAACTCGGGGGACTTCTTATTGGAATCTACCACATAAGCCAAGTACCCCGCACACCCCTTAGATAGCATTTTTCTAGCCTTTAAAGCAGAAATAACATGCAAATCGAACATAGATTTGTCCGCATCAAATATAAAAGTAAGCACATCAGGCATAGCAAATGAGACTCGCTTTCTATGACAGTCTACCAAAGCATGACACTGACTCAACCAATCCATCCCAAGAATCACATCAAAGTCACGGATTGGTAACTCGACCAAATCCACCGGCAATACATGCCCACATATAGTCACATCACAACCACGATATATCAAAGAAGATGCGAGGCACTCCCCTATAGGAGTAGAGACCTCCAACACATAAGGCATAGATTCAGGCAATTTATGTAATGAAAATGCAAAATGAGATGCCACAAATGAATGGGAAGACCCGGGATCTATAAGAATGCGGGCCTTAACTCCTGAGACAGGGACTATACCTCTAATGACAGCATTGGGATCGACTTCTCCTCTACCCAAGGCGAACACTCGACCTTGCACTCTATCCTTGGGTTTCCCGTCGATATCTCTCTTCACACCACTACCTTGTCCCCCTTGTCCACTACCCGAAGCTTGCTTCTTTTGCCACCTGGGACAATTCTTCCGAAAATGGCCTGTTGCCCCACACTCCAAACATTTGCCTTGCTTGCTCCAACACTTATCCTCTGAATGTCCTAGCTTCTTACAATATCCACACAATGTCACAAACTGGCCTGGAGTCGAACGATTTGTCGGAGCCGCCACATTTCCTCCTCTACCTGCTCCCGAAGCTGATGTCCTTGGCTGCCCTCTATTCTGTTCAGAACCTTGACCTTGGAATCTATTTCTACTTCCACCTTCAGATTTACCACGATGCTCCTCTATATCATTCTCAATCCCGTACGAGCCCCTCTTGGGTCCACATTGCCCGGGGTTTCGATCCAAGTAGGCCTTGCCGGGGACGGCAAGGATCCTAAGTGGGGGAGATTGTAACATCCCCAAAAATGTGTGTGCCTGATATGTTTGATATGATTTGATTAGTACTACTCATATCACCAAGATGCATCTTCTTTTCAGAAGCTCATCCTATAAGGACTCCAAGGTTAAGCGTGCTTGACCTGGGGAAATTCTAGGATGGGTGACCCACTGGGAAGTTTCTCAGTGAGCACGTAAGTGAGGATAACACGTGTTGGAAAGACTTGTGGTGGTTTGTGGGGATTGTCCGTCAAATCTGATAGCGTTCCAACCCGATCTTCGGGCTCGGGGCGTTACAGTGACCTCTTAAGGTGAGAGATCGGCTAGGCTTTTTGCTGACTGAACCTCTAAAGATGAGAGGTTGACTTTTGGGCATGTGTTTGGGATTTCTAAGGGAAGGATATCTGTGGTTGCATCTTTGCTGCCTCTAAGGATGAGAGGTCATTCTTGGCTTTGGCTAAAGGCAAAGGTAAGGGTAATGGGAATGTCCTCTAAAATCGAGAGGACGGCTTGGGATTGGTCAAGGTAAGTGAGGGGACATCCGTGCTGTCTTTTTATTCACCCTGAGACTCTTCTTGAGTAACGACTGAATCCTTTGACTTTTGCTTCTGAGAGGATCGCTAGGGACTATGCTCTCTTTCTCTTCTTTTTTTTTTATTCTTCTTTTTCTTATATATATATTTTTTTTGAGCTTGGAGACGGTCAATCTTTCTTTGAATCACGGGAATCTCAAGGATAGTCCCTCTTCTTTTGGCGATGGCTGAATGGGTTTCAAAACATGCCGATCTTGAATTGAAAGGGTATTGTTTAGTGAGGGTGAGGTAAAGGTTTTCCTAGGGGTGAAAGGTTTCAACCGCATTCCCTACCGGATTATCCGAACGAGATCAAGTCTTCATTGCTTGCTTAAGCTTACTGGGGAAAATTCATGCAAATTCATTGAACAACGAAACGGTGAGGACGAAAGAAGATATGTGAGCATATAGGAAACAAGGTGGGGAGTTGGTGAGCCCCAATCAGAGAATGATATCAGTTGATTTTCTCACTCCGATTAAATTAAACATCAGTCATTTCAAAGCATTAGTCAGTGCGCAGCACGAGTGATTATGTAGAATAAAACCATTTCAATAAAATGTAACGTGGGTGCACAAGTAATGTCTCGAGTCTAGCAAGAATACAAACAAATATTTTATTATTGAAATAAAAGACTCATAACATGGATTTAATAAGCTCAATTCATAAAAACAAACATCTGCTAGCAGGATAAAACAATCTAAGATCCTATGATGCCTGACTGACTGACTCCTTCACATGGGGAAACTTTGGAACTGCTGAAGAGGATTATCGGCCACCTTGGGAGGAGCTTTCTCAATTCTACCCTCATCAACCAGCTTTTGAATTAACACTTTTAAAAGGGAGCAATCGTTGGTGGTGTGACCGCGATACTGATGGTAGTAATAATACTTGCTCCAATCCAAATTCGAATTAGGCTTGATGGGACGATAATTGTCAAGCGGCTTTATCATTCCTCTTCGCATCAACCCATTAAAAGCTTCCTCGGTTGTTATTCCCAAATCATCAAATTCTCGCTTCTTGCGTGGTGAGAACTGACCATGACTCTGGACACCGTTTTCCTCCTGAGGGTCCATCTCGATTTTCCCTTTGTCAATGAGTTCCTGGATGATTACCCTCAACTGTTTGCATTCACAGGTGGTATGTCCCGAATATTGGTGATAGTCACAATATTTGCTTGGATCTAGGTTTTTGTTGTGATAAAGAGGGACATAATTAACTAGTGGCTGAACTAATCCTCCGCTCACCAAAACCTTGAGAAATTGATTCATAGGCATCCCTACCTTTCCCCAGTACGCTTTCTTCCTTTCCGTCTGAACTTTCTTTGGAGGGGACTCGGGTATTGCCGTCCCTTGCTGGATGGGGTTCATAGCTGGAATAAAAGACATCTGATTCACAGTCACATATGAGGTCGGTCCTGAATGCTGATCATGCGGGGATGATAAGTTGAAACCATATGAACTCATTGGCGGTAGAGAAACATTCCCTTGAAGGGGGGCTTGATCAGAGTGAAATGCCAGTGATCCTTTCTGGTTGGACTGGCCGTTCACAGAATGGTACGATCCTTGGGAATCTGGCTGATACTGACTCTTAAAATCTAGTTGATTGGGAAAACTGAAAGCCCCAGGGATCGGTTGTTCCTCCTTAATATGCGTTTGGACCACGTGAGGTATCGGGGAAAGAATCTTATCTTGTACATCCTCATTCACCCCTTTCATTACATTTCCATTCCCATAATCAACACTGCTAGCCTTGATGATTTCTTCGTACGACCCATCTTCGTGGCAAATTATCGTGACTCCTCGGATGCGCATTGCTTCAACAAATCTAGCGTGAGTTTCTTCCTCTCGGGCTTTGGCAACTTGGGCAAGCAATTGATCCTTGCATTCATGAACCATGGCGGCTTCAAGAGCAGCTCGCAACTCTGCTACCGAAAGATCATTCATGTCCAACTGGCCCGAAGTGAGAGGAATTCCATACTGAGCGGATGGCATATCTCTTACACCAGACATCTCGGATAGCGGAACAGATAGGAATCCAACGACCACAGAAAATCAGAACATGCACCCAACTCGTCACCACTACAGAGGGTAGATACAGGTTTATAAGGTTGGGAAAGAGGAAGAGGAGATACGGGAGAGGGAGAAGAAAAGAGAGAGAACAGACTCACGCAAACAATTATTTATCTCTAAGTATAAATCGGTGATTTAAATCCTAGGAATGGTTGGGAAAGGAGAAGCCTTTATTTAAGCACACTACACCTTGGGGAAGCCTAGGGACGCAACGTTCGAATTACACTAAATGCTTTGCATTTGAAATTAATAATAGGTAATGATACCTAACCAAGACCTAACACGACGTGGGACGGACGAGTAGCCCCAATTTCTAGAGAAATTTGGGCAGCATAACGGGTATTCTCGGGGAATTTCCAAGAAAAATCCGGCATGACCTCTCGTCGGTGCATGGTGACAATGCGGCATGATATCTCGTTTAGGACACGCCACGGGAGTGACATGTCCTCACATGAAATCATGTTGCATTGACAACATGCCCACAAGGTGTGAGGTTTTGGGGAAAGGTATAAGGACCTATTGGAAATTTCAAAAACAATTCATTGTGGTGTAATTAAAACGTTGTATCAAAAACCAACCGTGGGTAAGGTTTAAGTGTGGCGCCACCTATAACGCACTAGGGGAATGGGTTTGACATTAGGCGCTCAAACGTAGGTGAATATTATCACCGTCCGCGATGCCTTCAATCGCACCCGAGGGTTCTAAATCTACGTGGTGTAGTGTGCGGATGACTATCTTCTTTTATTTTAAAAAAAAACAAAAAATTTTATTTATTTATTTATTTTTTAAAAGAAGAAAGAGAAAAACACACACAATCTCACAGGGAATAAAAAAGGGAACAACAATCAACTGAGCAAACTTTTGATTCAAGGGACTGCCCTCAAACCAAAACCTGAAAGCTGTCCAGTGACTATTCCTGTCGCGTGACACAAAACAGCAAGGAATAAAGTTGTCGCACGACCAGGATAGCCACTGAACCAGAGCTCCTGCAAAACTGGGATTAGCCCCTGCCTTTTCTTGGCAAGGGATTAAACAAACCAATAAAGCAACACAACAAAGACACAAGCAACACACAAAAGGCATACAAGTTGTAAGATCTCATAAAATGAATGTATCGCACAAGATTATCAAGGACGCACATAAAATGAATACATTGGATGTCTAAACGAACGAAAGCATGACCCTATTAATTTTGAAAAAACAGGTTTTCCAAAAAGTTATCCCCAGCGGAGTCGCCACTGAATGCGCGCTCGCCCGAAAATAAAATTTCGGTTTAGAATAGAAAATGAAGGAGTCGCCACGCCATGCTTTTGGAGGTGCACTTTGAAAAACCTTTTGAAAGAGAATGGGTCCGGGGGTCAGGTTACGTGTTGGGAAGAACCGAGAGTTCACCCAACATGCCTCGTCTGTAGACGAGTCTTTCTAATTTAGACATCCAAATAATTCAAAAAATGTGCAAACCACAATAATGAACAAGTACGACAAACATGAATTTTATTGAATAGATGAGATCATTACAATTTGTAGACCAATTGTTCAGGGAGGCCACATCCCATTACAGCAATAAGAACAGATTACAACTGAAAACAAGTTCTCTGTAAAGGACTACTTATGTCGTGTGACACATGACTCCTCATGTCCAAATGTGTCACGTTATACCAATAGTCACCTTGCAGAGACTCACAACAAACAGGTTGCAGAGATCTCTAGATGAACACAAAACACAATTATAAACTAGATCTGATCATTTAAACAAACTAACTACAACTAAATGCTAAGCTAACGAGATAAAACAACTTACAACTGAAACATGGTCTCTGCAGATGGTTACGACATGTCGCGTGACACAGGACTCCTTATGTCCAAGTGTGTCGCGTGACACAGGTTTACCATCTGCAGGTACCTTACAAACTGAGAGACAGATTCACCAGATCCACAATCAAATCAAACAATTATACTAGAACCAATCAGAATAGCATGAATTAGATACGAATCAACCAAAGGAGTGTGGATATGGGAGATCCACACTCCCTTGAGATCCAAATTGCAACAATAGATAGATCACATCATGAACATGCAATTGGACTCAAGAAAACACAATTTAAACAGAGAGATTGCAGTTGCCACTTGATAATCTGAGGCAGATGGAGCCTGATTATCAAGTGGAGAAGAAGGAAGCACAATATAACAAATAGATGAGAGAGAGAGAGAGAGATGTTACCCTTGTAGTCCTCAACTTCTACACCAAGTTAGGTGCAAAAGCCTTCGATTCAGCTTCTAAAAAGGAGATCCAAACACGAACTGAGAGCTGAATTGAAGTATGCAAGGTGTTTGGGGAAGTAGGAGGATAATTGGGTTAAAGGTATTTGAAGGGTGAAGGAATTAGGGAGGAATTGGGTAGTTTTGGTGAGGGAGGAGGAGAGAGAGATGTTCTGGAGCAATTTGGGCAGAGTAGCTTTAGGGAGTCGAAATTGGGATCCAAAACTGAAAGGGGTAGGGTCTTATTTATAGCTGCTGATCATGGTCATCCTATGTCGCACGGCACTCTGTAACCACTTTCCAAGGCTTCGAGTTGTCGCGTGACAGGAGATGCCACCAACCGTTTTTGGCGCCAAATCTGATTCTGGAACCTTCATTGGATAATACCTGAAAAGTCCAAAACAGATTTATTCCTTTTAGGTCCCTTGGCCTGAGCAAAGTATAAAAAAGTACTTCCTTCGCGAGAAACTTATGAAATGTTTCCGGAAGTCTCGGGATGGACCGGGAATTTACCAAAACGCCCCTAAATGCAATTTTATCGTATTAAAATGCATCTGGAAAGGTCGCGAATTGGATTGGCGTACTTACAGTATCTCTTTGGCTGAGCTTCTCTTTGGTTGTTTACTTGCACAGGTCTCGAGGCAGTCCTTGGACGTGCTGACCTGCCGATATGTGGGGTTGAGGGCTTTTATGAAGAAGCTCTTCGGGAAGCTGTCCTGCGGATCTTTGCGGAGTGCGGCAGCGTTTGAGCAGATGCCTTCGAGGAGGTCTGTGGATATTCCTTCTTTGAGGGCTGAGCCAGGTCCACAGCCCGAGGCGTCGGTTCGGGAGTGGCACATCTTTGATATAGGGACGTCTTCGGGGGCCCAGAGGCAGTAGATCCTTTATTAGCTCTTTCCTCCGCCGGGCGCACAGGGTGAGGGTTCGTCCTTGCATCTCTTCTTTGATCCTTTCACCGAGTTTGATCCTTCGGAGCACTTCGAGTACTTGCACGAGGAGGAGATACAATATTCTGATGACGAGGATGTGACTGCCGAGTTTTCTGAGATGCCAGATTTCTCGTTTGTGGAGGTTGTTGATGATGAGTCGGAGTAGGGCTCTTTTGTTTTCCCTCTTTACGTTGTTGTTTTTTTTTTTGTATTTGTAGAACAACAGACATTTTGTACCTGTAATAAATCACTTATATGTGCACAACAATGTATTCTATTTGAGATGTAATGACATATTTGTGATTTCGGGGATTGACCTAGGAATTGTTGCTAGCATATTATTTTTTGTGCATGTCACATGAGCTGGGAAAGCATTTGTGGTTAGTGGAGGCAGAGACAGCTTTGGCAGGTTTTCTGGGCAGTTGGGGGCTGAAGCAGCTTTGGCAGGTTTTCTGAGCAGTTGGGGGCAGAAGCAGCTTTGACAGTTCGATGAGCGGCGGCAGGAGTGATGTCTCCTGGGATGTGTTTACTTTGTGAGTGATAGCCATTCTTTTCATGGTCAGCCTCCTTGGGATGTGTGCCAGCGCTTTATCGGACGCGGTTGGCCACAGTTGAGCGGATGAGGATATCGTTCCTTTGGCTTTGGGGGAAACATTTCACGGCATAGATCACTCGCCGATGGGGGATCGGTTCATGTATGGAGGGAAGCCCCTGCTTTTCTTGCATTATGGTGGAGAGAGAGAGAGATTTCAAGCTATGACAGTGCCTCTGACATCCTTCAGTCCGTGGACGTTTGCTCAGCGAACCCTTGTCTTGGATATGGATCAGTCCGCGTGGGAGAGGTAGATGGCTCGACTTGGCATGCATCAAATCCGCTGGTGGGTTCCTCATTGGGGCGTTGAGACTAGGAGGGCCTTTCAGGAAGGTTCCTATGTTGTCAGGGTTTCGGGGTTGTCTTGTCTTCCTTCTACATCATGTTGCTTGTTTCTTGACAGTTTGGGATGAGGCAGGAGCCTTTGCTGGGCTGGAGTGACATGGCTACAACCTTAGGAGTGTAGAAGCTTGGGTTAACCCTTGAGATATCACGGGAGACACTTTGTTTGACTACGAGACTCGAGTTGACAGACTGGCGGGGAGAGGTCCCCTTTTGCAGACTCGTAGGGAGGAGATCCGAGCCGAGGCACAGGCGAACGATGCTCTAAGAGCGACTGGTTTGCTTGACATGACGAGGAGGATTCTTGATCTCGGAATGAGGGAGACAGAACTCGCTCTTGTGGAATGAAAGAAGACTCATTGAGGACGAGGGAAGAAAGGAAATAGTGACGAAGGGCCAAACGCGAGTAGCATGGAATGACCTTTTGAAACACTGAGTATCCATTCATTGTCATTGCAGACACATTGATTGTTAAATGTTTTAAGTTGTCTTTTATCATGTTGTGAATCGAGAGTAGACCGTGCTTGAACTCATCAAGAAGTGTTTTAACTGTGATGATTTGTGATTTACTTTTGAAGCTTTGTCGAGATGCAAAATATGTTGCTTGCTTATTGTCTGAGCCTTGATGGTGCCCAATTTTTGGACTTTTGTCTATGCTTTAAACCGAACCAATGAAGGCTGCCTACGTTCCCTTTGAGGGGCTCAGGTCTGCGTAGTTCGACCCTCTTTTTGTGAGAGAAATGACTTGTAATGTACACTCGCAAGGGCGTATATATTATTTTTGAAAAGGTGGGAACGGGTCCCCTTTTGTGTGAATGCCTCATTTGATGTAGGCACAAAAAACATGCTTTTGGGTTTGACTCTTTTGAGAGAGTACGAGAACTAAAAAGCTTGTAAAAGTGTATGGAAGCCCTTGCTGACAGAAAGGTAGTGTGTTAGCTCTATTTTTCCTATTTTGTAGAAAAAGAAGACTTGTCAAGACATCTAAAAACTTGATTTGTTCATAATGATCAAATGCTTGTTTAAAACCCTTTGTTGATGTTCGGGTTATTCAACAATTAAACTTGATATGCTTTGATTAATCATGAGGAGAAAGTCAATTGGTATTAAGGATCGAATTTGGTTTGGTGTGAAAGAAGGTTTGTGTAAAGGAGAGGTCATTGGTGAGACCGGGTTTGTGGATTTGTATGTGTTTATGATCGGACCATTTCTGGTTGCCTACGTTCCCCTTAAGACAAGGAGCTCAGGTCAACGTAGTTCGGGGATGAACCGTGATTGGCTTTGGGGCCAGGGCATGAATATTTGTGCGGCCTTTGACGAAAAGGCTCGGAAAGTTGAATGATGAGGCACAGGCCTTGAGGTGATTCCTTGACAAGTCGTATTTGACGATAGTTTCAATGAATCCATTGCTTCTTGATCGTTGCTCTCTAGGGGAGAGGAAGAATTTGAATATCGCTTAAGGACTTATGATGCATTTTTGCCTTCGCCTTCTTTTATTGAGCTTCTGACTAGCGGTGCTGGGTCCTTGGCCTCATTTTTTTTTTGAAGCTCTTGCTTGAGCTTTTTCTCTCTCTTTTTTTTTAAGCTTCTGCTTGAGCTTGCTTTTTTTTTTTGAAGCTTCTGCTTGAGCTTTTTTATTTTTTTTTGAAGCATGTGAGGGCAAAGGCAAGCCCCTAGGTTGTTGTTGACATGGGGTCAATCTTTAATGCTGAGTGACCTTTTGTGGTCCTTTGATGTTGCCGCCGTCGTTGACTTGGTCAAGGTGATGGTGGGGACATGTTTTGGAAAGTGTATGGCTTGATGGAGGCCTTTGTGTGGGGTATGGTAAGGTGTATGGGGAGCTATCGATTGACTTTCTCACACCAATTAATCAAAGCATTAATCATTTGTGGCATTACTTGTTGAGCAATGTAAGTGATCACATAGAACAAAATCATTTCATTAAATGTAATGTGGGGTGCAAAATAATGTCTTAAGTCTAGCAAGAAAAGAAAGAAAACTTGCGTATGGAAAATTAAAGACTTAATTACAATGTCCGAGGAGGACTTGATTGAATGAGAACAATACTAGAACCTCGAGGTTTGAATGCATGATTTTTTTTTAGAGTGTAGAGGGGGGAGAAGAAGACTCGATATTCTTTGGGCGAAGTATCGACGGAGAATTTTCCGATTTGCGTCTCTGAGGGCTCTTCTGCAGTTCCCAAATTCATTTTGGTTAGAACCTTCTCGGCAGCTTGGGCCCGATTTTCCTCTCGTTTGACAACATGCTTAAAGATTTGTTTAATGTATTGTTCATTTAATGTGTCTGCATCTTTATCAAGTGAATCATTATTAACTATTTTGATTAGTTAATTTATCATTTGTTAAAGTGGCAATGAGGGGATACTCAGAAAGGTAGAACTTTTATTCAAAGCATAAGGGAGCGCGATTTTTGTTACAAACGCATAATCTTTAGGCGTAAGGCCGTCAGACGACTCGAGAGACTTAAACTTAAACACGACAGACTCTGGATTTCTTTTTTTTCTTCGAAGCTAGACTGTAGGAGACGAGGGGTTAATCCAAGCTTCTCGACCTATCTCTTCTTGCTGGTTGTGGGTCCGCCTTTGTGAAAGTTATGCCGTTTTTGATGCTGCCACTTGGTCGGCCTGTCTCGAACTGCCTTATCTCCGAGGAGGGCTCGATCCATCCCTTGGTGTGCCCCGATTCCGGAGAGGAATGTTGGGGAATAACCATTCTTGGATTCTTTCTTCCGAATTCTTCATTGCGGAAGCCCCAGGTTCCGTCTTCACGTCCCCAATCATCACGGGAATTTGCAGAGGACTTATCCACCAAGCTTACCCCATCATTTCTAGGGAATGGGTTTCCGACTGTGTTGGGACAGCGGGGGCGTTCCAACTTTCCCTCTTCGATTAGCCCTTGGACTACTTGTTTTAGCACGAAGCAATCGTCGGTTGTGTGACCGGGGTAGTTGTGGAAGGCGCAGTGCTTTCTCCTATCCATGTTGGGCTTGAGAGTCTTTGGCTGGAAATTCTCGAGAGGTTTGAGAATGTTCCTCTTTACTAGTGTCTCGAGGACTTGGCTTAGAGGCATTCCGAGGTTGTCGAAGTGAATGAAAGGTTGCTTCTCGGAAGAGTTGTTGCTTCGTTGGCCTGTGTTCCCCTTGTTCACCTCATTGTTCTGGGGGATCGGATTTTCGTCTGTATAGGGGCCGCAGGGGCGCTCTAACTTTCCTTTTTCAATTAATCCTTGAATTGCTTTCCTCAAAACTGTGCAGTTGTTGGTTGCATGCCCGCGGTATTTGTGAAAAGCACAATGCTTGGTTACATCCCAGTTGGCATTGGGGAATTTGGGCTGGTAATTTTTCATAGGTTCGAGGAGACCTTGATTCACTACACGATCGAATACCTCACTCAAGGGCATCCCAAAATTTATCATAGTGTTTTCGTTGTCTCGGGGGACCACCATTTCTTTGTAGTGCTCCATTCTGAATATAATGGACTGCTCCGGCAACATCCCTCCCTTTGCTTGGGGCAGATATTGGATTGGGCGGGACTTCCTAGTAGCGGTAGGAAGAAACGGGAGCCGCTACTGCTTTATGGAAGTTCAAGGTCTTTTTGAACTTGGTCCCGGCGTTGACTATGGCATGGAGGTCGGGATAAAAGTGAGTCCTGACTGATGCTTTGAATATTCTCATTTTTTCGTCCTCAGGTCGTGACTTCATGATTTCGGAAAGCTTCCAGCTCTGTTCCATGTAGAATTCTCCCGGTAGTTTTGTCTGCCTTCTGTTCTGTCAACATAACCACATGCGGGTCAATAGAAACCTCTGGACTGCTGGAACCTGTAACTAAAGGTTCACTGACGGAGGGAACCATGATAGGGGGTTGGGCAAACAGGTTTTGAGGGATTTGAGGCCATGAAGCAGCTGGAGCCAATGCAGGCTGTCCGAAGTAATGGGTCGGAAAAGTTATGTGGGGGAAACCTGGTGAATTTTAGGCATATTGAGAGAAGGAAGTGAACACGGGAGGATTTTGAAGGTCATTTGGATCTGTTTGAGATGGTCCAGCGCTGCGCTGGTGATATTGAGCTTGCGGCGTAGAGTCGGGAAATTAATTGTGCTGCGGTTGACAGATCGGAGCTGCTTGACCGAGGCCCGAGTGAAGCTCTGAGCGGGAGTTGCTTTGTATTGCTGGGTTCCCGTAGCTTTGTGAAGGAGTGATCTGCTGATAGCTTTGGGAAACCGGGGGAATAGGTATTTCTTCGTCTTCTATGAGGACAAAGGTTCCATCGGGTTGGGGAACCGCGACGGTTCTGCGACGGCGCATGGCATATTCGATCCAAGCCTGCTGCTCTTCTTGGCGTTTCGCGAGAGCCTTGAAAGCTTGCCAAACTTCTTCCATCGTTTGGAAATTTCTCGGGGGCGGGGTTTCGTTTCCCTCACTGTTATATGTTGACCTTGCCATGGGGAGTTGATGGACTGCCCTGGTGGCTGTACTGGGAAGGATGTGGGACCTTGCGGCTTTGACACTGGAAGAACAGTTCCTGGGTATTCTCGACCACTCTCGGTTCGCTGGAGGGGTGACGGGTAAGGTTTAGACATGGGAAGGCCTTTTTGGATTAAAGGGGGGAAAGCTCATGTGACATGCAGTTTCCGTTATTTATTTATGATTTTTTTGTTGTTTTAATTTACTTAAAACAGTGTTTTCTCAGAATCCTACATTGGTTGGAAAAGATTGCTCTTCTTTTTCGCAACTATGCTAGATCCTGGGTCAGTGGAGACCATATGTGCGGCTATAAGCCCCTCATTTTGCACCTGTATTTCGACATCCCGGGGTGGACAGCCCCAGGCGAGGGTCCTATAGGGCAAGCGGTTTCCACCGGCCTAAAAGAAAAATTGAACCTAAGGACCGAGCCTGTCATGTTCGCTTTAATGCGTTAGCCATGTGAATAGTGAGCCGAGCCGGCACCTGAGTCAAGATTTGGTCGAGAGTTCGGCATGACCTCTATTTACCTTGCTTGCACAAGGGATCTGTGACGTTAGGCGTAGGCTAGGTCATATTGTCATGGCTAACGTATTAAAGGCTTGATGACATGGTGTCATGTGGGCATGGATGTATATCCGGGACGGAGCATCGTCTGGGTATAGCTTCGGAAACCAAGATCGGGTCAAGATTTTAGCATGACCTTTCATCGTTTTGCTTGCACAAGGGATCTTGAGTTCCAAGCTTTGACCCATAAAATGGCTGGCATGGGATATGTATCTAGGCTGTATGACACGAACTGGGTAAAAACCAACCGAGTCTGGACAGAGTGTGACACAAGCGTGCAGGGTTGACACTGGCTAGGATGGGATGTTTGGAATGATCCCGTGCGCATCTAAGAGGCCTAGGAAGACCAAACTGACTGTAACTGAGACCACCCCGGGTTGAGGGTTGTAGTGTGCAGTGTACCGAGACAGCAAGTGCACGTAGCGTGCGGTGTACCGAGGCAGCAGTGCGAGTAGTGTGCGGTCACTAAAATTCTTTTTCTGAGTAAAACAGAAGTTTTTGAAGAATTTTAAATGTATGTACACAGATGTATATTGATGCATTTTTTGTATTTTTTTTTTGTAAAATAAAAAGTAAAGCACATGCACACACACACATCAGTTAAAGAAAGGGGTAAAATGAAAGTTTGACCCTCATCATCGTTTTAAAAATCTTTTGTTTTTTGTTTATAAGTTTTTTAAAGCAAAACTCCCCAGCAGAGTCGCCAACTGAAATTACCCGGATCCGGCTCGCGCGCGGACCTCGGCATCTCGCAATGTCGGGAGGTGTCTCGCTGCGTTTTCGTTCGTAGAGTCGCCACGCCATTTTGATTTAGCCCAAAACATTGAAAAAAAAGGCTTAGTTTAAAAACTGTTGTTGTGTGATGAGATTTTTGAGTTCGGAGGTCAGGTTACGCCTCGGGAAGAGAATGTTAGAGCTCACCCGAGTCGCCTCGTAAAAATGAGTCTTTCGGTTCCCCTTCTTTCTTTAAAAGTTGTGTGTGTGTGTGTGCTTTTAAAAATGCATGATTTATATAATGTCTACACTACACGCTATGTATTGAAATGTATTGAAATAGTGTTGGAAGGAAGCCTTACCAATGGCGTCGGGACGTGCCGGTGTCTGCGGGCAGAGCTTCAGCGTGCCTCGGGATTGTCAGGTATGTACTCGGGCAGAGTTTCATCATGCGTTGGGATCGCAGGGATCATTTACTGGACTCAGGCAGAGGTTCGTCGTGCGTCGGGATTGTCGGTTGCGCTCGGGCAGAGTTCCGGCGTGCGTCGGGATCGTCGGTTGTGCTCGGAAAGGGCCAGGACACCTCGGGATGGACCGGAATGTCTCGGGATGGATTGGCAGGGCTTCGGGATGGATCGGCAAGGCTTCGGGATGCCTCGGGAGTGCCTCGGGGCAGCTCGGGACCGTCTCGAGAGTGCTCGGTAGTGCTCAGCAGGGCTTCGGAGTACCACGAGGGGGCTCGAAATGCCCCGGAGGGAACCGAAAGGGATCGGGATTGCCCCAAAGGGTCTTAGAGAGGAAGCCTGAAGGCTAGGAGAGAGAGGAGAAGAGGGATGTGTGTGAAAAATGAGAGTGGGAGCCGTCTATTTATAGGGTCCAGATTCTGGCAAGGTATGTCGCACGGCACTGGCAGCCATTACCAGTTTTTTGGTTTTCCTGGATTTAAGGGAATATCGTGGACTTTAAGGGGATTTTGTAATTATAATGTTCCTTGGCAAGGTATGTCACACGGCACTGGCAGCCATTACAAGTTTTTTGGTTTTCCTGGATTAAGGGAATATTTTGGACTTTAAGGTGATTTTGTAATTATGATGTCTTCTGGCAAAGTGTGTCGCACGGCACAAGCTACCATTTTCATATTTTCCAAAATTCCTTAAAAGCCCTTTTGTACTTTTTTATCCCAGAATGCCCCCCTTGGTTTGGTTGGTGTTTTTTGGTGTTTTTGAAGGCTACGGGTGTTCGAGATCACATTTGTGTGAGCCTGGGGTGTTTCCTGTACGCTTGGAAGAGAGTGATCCATATTGGGGTACTTACAACCACGACAAATTTCGAAGTCAAATACTTTGTGGACGGATTCGCCGGATACAATCAGATCAAGATGTCCGAAGAAGATCAAGCCAAGACTGCTTTCACCACTCCGTGGGGGACATACTGTTACACGGTCATGCCGTTTGGTTTAAAGAACGCTGGGGCTACTTATCAACGGGCAGCAACTGCCCTCTTCCATGATATGATTCACAAAGAAATCGAAGTGTACGTCGACGACATGATCATCCACTCCAAAGGATCAGACATGCAACACATGACAGATTTGAGAAAGTTCTTCAACAGACTCAGAAAACACTCCCTGAGATTGAACCCTGCAAAGTGCACCTTCGGTGTCAAACGAGGCAAAGTACTGGGGTATATGGTCACATAAAGAGGCATTGAAGCAGATCCCAAGAAAATCAAGGCCATCATCGACATGAAGCCACCGCAGACACTGACAGAAGTGAAAAGTTTCATGGGAAGACTTCAATACATCAGCTTCTTCATCAACCAACTAACATCTCTCTGCGAGCCAATGTTCAAGCTAATGAAGAAAAATACTGACATCAAATGGGACTCCGAATGTCAGGCAGCCTTCGAGAAAATCAAGACATACTTGGTGAATCCCCCAATCCTATGCCCGCCACATGAAGATAAGTCAGTCCTCCTATACCTGACAGTGACTGACACGTCAATTGGGGCTATGCTGGCGCAAGAACAGAAAGATTCCAGATGGAAATGAACTCAGCTACTCAGCATTAGATAAAACTTGTACCGCCTTGGTATGGGTAGTCGGGAAACTGAAACAATACATGCAGTCACATTCAGTGCTCCTGGTCTCCAAGATGGACCCCGTCAGATATCTCTTCGACAAGCCATCTCTATCAATGAGATTAGCCAAGTGGTCATTCTTCCTGGTTGAATTCGACATCAAGTACATGACTAGAAAATCAACAAAGGGTCGAGTAATGGCAGATCAACTGGCAGACTTCCCAAGCAGTGAACTCAAGGGTCCTGATCCGCAGTTTCCAGAAAATGGAATCTTCTCACTCAACAGTGCAAACCGCTGGAAACTCTTCTTCGATGGGGCAGCCAACAAGAAGGGAAATGGTATTGGAATGCTCCTGGTCGATCCTAAAGACGAGCACACTCCCATAGCCATCAAACTAAATTTTGAAGCAACCAACAATGCAGCAGAATATGAAGCTTGTTTAGCCGGCCTAGAAGCCGCTCTCGAACTCAACATCAAAGAAATGGAAGTATACGGAGACTCATCATTGATCATTAATTAAGTGTCCAACAAATGGAAGACAATAGACTCTGGCCTCCAGAAGTACCATGCTGTAAGTACGTCAATCCAATTCGCGACCTTTTTAGATGCATTTTAATATGATAAAATTGCATTTAGGGGCGTTTTGGTAAATTCTCGGTCCATCTCGAGACTTCCGGAAATATTTCATAAGTTTCTCGCAAAGGAAGTACTTTTTTGTACTTTGCTCAGGCTAAGGGACCTAAAAGGAATAAATCTATTTTGGACTTTTTAGGTATTATCCAAGAAGGTTCCAGAACCAGATTTGGCGCCAAAAACGGTTATGGTCGCCTTGTGTCACGCGACAAGTCGAGGCATGGAAAGTGGTTACGTTATGCCGTGCGACACATTGAGGCCACTAACTGCAGCTATAAATAAGACCCTACCCCTCTCAGTTTTAGATCCGAATTTGAACCTCCCAAAGTCACTCTGCCAAAATTCATTCAGAAACTCTCTCTCTTCTGCTCCCTCACCAAAACTATCCAATTCCCCCACCAATTCCTTCACCCCTCACCTCTCTTCAACCCATTTCCTCTCTAACTTCCCCCATAGACTTCAGATCTTCCAATCCAACTTCCAGTTCGTGCTCAGATCTCCATTCAGAAGCTGAATTGAAGGCTCCTACACCTAACTTGGTGTAAGAGTTGAGGACTACAAGGGTAACTAGTCTCTCCTTCTCTCTCTCTCTCATCTATTTGCTTAATTACTCTCCCTTCTTCTCCACTTGATAATCAGGCTCCATCTGCCTCAGATTATCAAGTGGCAACTGCAATCTCTCTGTTTAAATCGTTTATACTTGAGTCCAATTGCTTGATTATGATGTGATCTACTTAGATTGGCAATTTGGATGTCAAGGGAGTGTGGATCTCCCATATCCACACTCCTTTGATCAATTCGTATCTAATTCATGTTGTTCTTATTGGCTTTGATATAATTGTTGTGCATCTGTTGGATCTGCATCCCAGATTGTGAGGTACCTGCAGATGGTAACCTTATGTCACGCGACACATTTGGACATGAGGAGTCCTGTGTCACGCGACATGTCGTGACCATCTGCAGGGACCATGTTTTAGTTGTAATTTGTTTTAGTTGGTTATTTTAATATTCAGTAGTATGTTCATGTTGTTTAGTGCCTAGATCTGGATCTAATTGTAGTTTTGTGTTCATCTAAAGTTTCTGTGATCTGTTAGTTGTGAGCCTCTGCAAGGTGACCATTGATGTCACGCGACATACTTGGACAAGGGAGTCCTATGTCACGCGACAGAAATGATCCTTTGCAGAGGACCTATTTTCTTTGTAATCTGTTCTTATTATTGTAAAGGGATGTGGCCTCCCGGACAATTGGTCTACAAGTTGTAATGATCTTGCTTATTCAATAAAATCCATGTTTATCGCACTTGCTTATTATCATCGTTTGCACGTCTTTTTGAATTATTTGGATGTCTAAATTAGAAAGACTCGTCTACGGACGAGGCGTGTTGGGTGAACTCTCGGTTCTTCCCAACACGTAACCTGACCCCCGAACCCGTTCTCTTTCAAAAAGGTTTTTCAAAGTTCACCTCTCAAAGCATGGCGTGGCGACTCCCTTTTTTTATATTTTTCACAAATTTTGGGCGAGCGCACATTCAGTGGCGACTCCGCTGGGGAACTTGCTTTTTGAAAACCTGTTTTTTCAAAAACTAAGAGGGTCATGCTTTCGTTCGTTTAGACATCCAATGTATTCATCTTATGTGCATCCTTGATAATCATGTGCGATACATGCATTTTATGAGATCTTACAACTTGTATGCCTTTTGTGTGTTGCTTGTGGTTTTTATATGTTGCTGTACTGGTTTGTTTCATCCCTTGCCAATGGGAGGCAGGGGCTAATCTCAGTTTTGCAGGAGTCTGGTTCAGTGACTCTCCTAGTCGTGCGACAGCTTTGTCCCATGCTGTTCTGTGTCACGCGGCAGGATTAGTCACTGGACAGGTTTCAGGTTCTGATTTGAGGACAGTCCCTTGAATCAAGAGAAAGATTGCTCAGTTGACTGTTGTTCTTTTTTCCTTCCCTGAGAGAGTGTGTGTGTTTTTTTTTAATAAATAAAATAAATAAATAGAAAATTTTGTTTTTTGTAAATAAAAGAATATAGTCATCCGCACACTACATCACATAGCTTTAGAGCCCTCGGGTGCGATTGACGGCATCGCGGACGGTGATAATATTCGCCTACGTTTGAGCGCCTAATGTCAAACCCATCCCCCTAGTGCGTTTAGGTGGCACCACACTTAAACCTTACCCACGGTTGGTTTTTGATACAACGTTTTAACTACACCAAAATGAGTTGTTTTTTTTTGAAATTTCCAATAAGTCTTTATACCCTCCTCAAAACCCCGCACCTTGTGGGCATGTTGCCAATGCAACATGGTTTCACGTGAGGACATGTCACTCCCGTGACGTGTCCTAAACGAGAGATCATGCCGCATTGTCACCATGCACCGACGAGAGGTCATGTCGGATTTTTCTTGGAAATTCCCCGAGAATACCCGTTATGCTGCCCAAATTTCCCTAGAAATTGGGGCTACTCGTCCGTCCCACAGCGTGTTAGGTTTTGTTTAGGTATCATTACTTATTATTAATTTCAAATGCAAAACATTTAGTGTAATTTGAATGTTGCGTCCCTAGGTTTTCCCAAGGTATAGTTTGAGTAAATAAAGGATTAGCCTTTTCCAACCGTTCTTAGGATTTAAATCACTGATTTATACTTAAAGATAAATAATTGTTTGCGCGAGTCTGTTCTCTCCATTTTTCCTCCCTCTCCCGTATTTCCTTTTCTTTCATTACCTTATAAACCCATATCTACCCTCTGTAGCGGTGACAAGTTGGGAGCGTGTTCTGATATTCTGTGGTCTTTGGGTGCCTATCTTCAAAGCATTTCTGATAAAGCTTTTATCTGTTCCGCTATCCGAAATGTCTGGTGCAAAAGATTCGCCATCCGCTCAGTCTGGAATTCTTCCTTCGGGCCAGCTAGAATTGAATGATCTGTCGGTAGCTGAGTTGCGAGCTGCTCTTGAGGCCGCAATGGTTCGTGAATGAAAGGCTCAATTGTTAGCCCAAATTGCCAAAGCCCGAGAGGAAGAGACTCACGCTAGATTTGTGGAAGCAATGCGCATCCGGGGGGTTACGATAATTCGCCACGAAGATGGGTCGTATGAAGAAATCATCAAGGCCAGCAGTGTTGATTATGGTAGTGGAAATGTAATGAAAGGGGTGAATGAAGTTGGACAAGATAAGATTCTTTCCCCGATACCTCATGTGGTCCAAACTCAGATTGAGGATGAGCAGCCGATCCCTGGGGCTTTCAGTATTCCAAATCAACTGGATTTGAAGAGTCAATACCAGCCAGATTCCCAAGGGTCATGCCATTATTTCACTCAGAAAGGATCAATGCTATTCCACCCTGACCAAGATCCCCTGCAAGGAAATGTTTCTCTATCACCAATGAGTTCATATGGTTTCCACTTATCATCCCCGCGTGACCAGCATTCAGGACCGACTTCATATGTGACCGTGAATCAGATGTCTCTCATTCCAGCTTTGAACCCTATCCAGCCAGAGACGCCAATACTTGAATCCCCTCCAAAGACAGTTCAAACAGAAAGGAAGAAAGCGTACTGGGGAAAGGTGGGAATGCCTATGAACCAATTCCTCAAGATTTTGGTGAGCGGAGGACTGGTTCAGCCACTAGTCAATTATGTCCCTCCTCATAACGACACAAGGCTAGATCCGAGCAAGTACTGTCACTATCACCAATGTCAGGGCCATACCTCGTACGAATGCAGACAGTTGAGGGTGATTATTCAAAACTTATTGATGAAGGGAAGATCGAAGTTGGTTCTCATGAAGAAAACGGTGTCCAGAGTCATGGTCAATTTCCACCGCGCAAGAAGCGAGAATTTGATGACCTGGGAATAACAACGGAAGAAGCCTTCAACGGATTGATGCGAAGGGGAATGATAAAGCCACTTGATAATTATCAACCTACCAAACCTAATCCGAATTTGGATCGTGGCAAGTACTGTTACTATCATCAGTACCCTGGGCATTTAACCAACGATTGTTCCGTTCTAAAGGTGCTTATTCAGAAGCTGGTTGATGAGGGAAGAATTGAGAAAGCTCCTCCAAAGGTGATCAACAATCCTCTTCTGCAATTCCAAGGATACCCCATGTGAAGAAGTCAGTCAGTCAGGCATCGTAGGGTCCTAGATTGTTTTATTTTGTTTTGCTAGCAAGTGTTCCTATGGTTTGAATCTAGTACATCCATGTTATGAGTCTCTTATTTCAATGATAAAATATTTGCTTCTATTCCTTCTAGACTCGAGACATTATTAGCACACTCGCGTTACATTTAATTGAAACGGTCTTATTCGAAATGATCACTTGTGCTGCTCACCGACTAATGCTTTGAAATGACTAATGTTTAAATTAATTTGAGCAAGAAAATCGACTGATATCCTTCCCAAATTGGGGCTTACCAATTCCTCCATCTCGCATCCCCTGTGCTCACATATCTTCTTTCGTCTTTCACTATCTCGTTATTTGATGAATTTACCTGAATCTCCCGCGAAGTAAGCGTAAGAAAGCAATGAAAGCTCAATCTCGTTCAGACTATCTGGTAGGGGCTGCGGTTGAAACCTTTCACCCTTAGGAAAACCGTTACCTCGCCCTCACTAAATAATACCTCTTCAGTTCAAGATCGGCATATTTGAAACCCATTCAGCCATCACCAGAAGAAGAGGGACTATCTTTGAGACTCCCGTGATTCAAAGAAAGATCGACCGGCTCCAAGCTCAAGAACGACGGAAAGCAATAATCCATCCTGGGGACTAGTTGAAATGCTCCTCTCAAAAAAAATATAAAAAAAAGAAGTCAAAATAAAAAAAAGAAGAAGAAAGAAAGAAGAAGAAAAAAAATAGAACGTAGTCCCCAGCGACCCTTTCAAAAATCAAAAGTCAGAGGACCCGGTCGTGACTCAAAGGGAGTCTCAGAGCCAATAAAGAAGCAGCACAGATGTCCCCTCGTCTACCTTAACCAATCCCGAGCCGTCCTCTCAATTTTAGAGGACATTCCCATTATCCTTACCTTTGCCTTTAGCCAAAGCCAGGATTGACCTCTCATTTTTAAAGGCATTAAAGATGCAATCACAGATTTCCCTTACCTTAGAAATCCCAAACACATACCCAAGAGCCAACCTCTCATCTTTAGAGGTTCAACCAGCAAAAAGCCTAGCCGACCTCTCATTTTAAGAGGTCATGACATCCCGAATTACCCAAAGACCGGTCGAAATCCCGAAGCCCAGTCGCAGTTCCTACCGGATGACAGTTTTATTCCAATATCGTTGAGATCTTAAAACAGATTAGTGCTTAAAGCGGAGCCAAATCTATCCCGGCTCAAAAGACTGTCAAGCGAAGATTATGCAAATTCCGTCCGTTCATTCGACGTTGTATGTGAGCATATTTCATTTCTCCTCCGCAAACACCTGCCGTGAATGTCTCACTGGGGCTTCACATCTGTGTCTCCCATCGACACTCCAAGAGGACACATTCTTTCGATTCTCAAAAATTCTCGAAGGTCCTCAAATCCCCGAATTTCACCGTCCATTCTTTCCATTCCGGATAAGCCGAACTACGGCGACCTAAGCTCCTCCCAAGGAGGGGAACGTAGGCAACCATAAGTGGTCCGGTCGAAATCACAAACAGATCTCAGAAAAATCCGGTCTCCTCAAGGACCATTCCCGTACACCTTCCATCCTTCTAAATTTGATCCTCGATATCAGTGGGTTTTCTCCTCAGGATTAATTGGAATATTTGCTCATGTCGACTTTGGTGGTTGAATAACCCGAACATCAATAAAGGGTTTTAATCAGCTTCGAGATCATCGTGAATAAGACAGGTTTTCAAGTGTCTCGGTAAGTCTTCTTCTCTACATTTTTAGGATATAGAGCTAAACACTGTATTTCTGTCAGCAGGGGCTTCCATACACTTTCCATACCTGGTAATGCTTATACTCTCTCAAAAGAGTCAAACCCAAAGCGAGAGTGTCATACAGAAAATCGGGATACATTCCCACCCTCGAAAGATATGCCCCTGCACATAAACATTTCCGAGTCTTGTCTGCCGACTGATTGACTGAGCTTTGAAAAGCTATCTCCTCCAAGGTTACATGATGTGTCGTCTGCAATAAGGCTATATGTGTCAAACTGGGGCTTGGCCAGAGGAAGAGAATGATTTGTGCACTTGTACGGTTCTAGAAGATGGTTCTATAACCCCGACCCTTGGGAATTGATTTGCTACTAAAGGCATACCTCATGTTGGAGCTACTGAGTCCCATACCCTAGGCAAAAGGAAGAAGTTTTGAAATAATTGGAGGGCTTGTCAGCATGACTTGTTGTGTCACGCGATAGAAGGTGCCCCAGCTGTCCTGAGTCGTGCGACATCTTGTGACCAACACCAGACATCAGCAATCTGCAATCTGATCTATACCAAGACACGCCCCGACTTTGTCACAAGCTACAAATGACCAAAACCACCAGCCTGCAGATAAGCCCGGGAGAGGGATTCATTCAGTTCAAATGCATACGAGCCCTCATACATATTTCATACACAATGGACCCAAAGCAATTCCAGAAACTTATGTATAAACCCGGCAAAGCCGACCTGTCAATGCAATAAATCGTACACCTTTCCCTTCGTTCCCAGAATGAACAGACTCATGCAAACAAGCTAACATAGTTTAATCCTTGCTAACAAAATAGCATAGTTAGATTGTAGTGTTTCGAGTGTCATTTTCCCCGCAGGTACAACAGTTAACTGAGCAGACCTCAAAGATTGTCCCTCAAAGCAAATCCGAGACAAAGAGTCTGTGTCTATTTGAATCTCCCCAGCAGTACGCATCAAAATCAATAGCCCCACCGTCAACCGTCAACAAGAATCCGCTGCCTAGAAAGCAAATTTCCCATCACAGCAGGCAAGGTCCCAGATCCCAAAGTCAATTGTCAACAGAAACCATCCCACACCCAGCAACCGTCAACAGCATTTAGTAGTATCAGTCCCTCCAACAGCTACATCGATCCCCAGCATCATAAATCATAGTATCAGTCCCTCCGGCAACCGCAATCATCAGCCGTAGCATTAGTCCCTCCGACAGCTACAGGTAAGCACAGCACAGGTATGAAAGCACATCTCAGTCAATTTCTTTCCTAAAAAGCATCAGTCGTGTCCTTGGGTGATGCCCCTTACAGTCGTGTCCTTGGGTGACGCCCCTTACAGTCGTGTCCTTGGGTGACGCCCCTTACAGTCGTGTCCTTAGATGACGCCCCTTACAGTCGTGTCCTTGGGTGACGCCCTTACAGTCGTGTCATTGGGTGACGCCCCTTACAGTCGTGTCCTTGGGTGATGCCCCTTACAGTCGTGTCCTTGGGTGACGCCCCTTACAGTTGTGTCCTTGGGTGATGCCCCTTACAGTCGTGTCCTTAGGTGATGCCCCTTACAGTCCTGTCTTTTGGGTGACGCCCCTTACAGTCGTGTCCTTGGGTGATGCCCTTTACAGTCGTGTCCTTGGGTGACGCCCCTTACAGTCGTGTCCTTGGGTGACGCCCCTTACAGTCGTGTCCTTGGGTGACGCCCCTTACAGTCGTGTCCTTGGGTGATGCCCCTTACAGTCGTGTCCTCGGGTGATGCCCCTAACAGTCCGAACTATGATTTGGCTTGATTCCCTCCCCGGGATACGTAGGAATCCTTTCTCAAAAGGTCCAGCCATCCGATTCCCCAGAACACCGTCTAGCCCTCCGCCTTATCCCCCAGCCACTCATTGGGATTGGGTCTTATTTTATCGACAACCTCACTTCTTCCATAAGTGATGTTGCTGAGGGGCTCTGTAAGTACTCCAATCCAATTCGCGACCTTTTTAGATGCATTTTAATATGATAAAATTGAATTTAGGGGCGTTTTGGTAAATTCCCGATCCATCCCGAGACTTCCGGAAACATTTCATAAGTTTCTCACGAAGGAAGTACTTTTTTGTACTTTGCTCAGGCTAAGGGACCTAAAAGGAATAAATCTGTTTTGGACTTTTTAGGTATTATCCAAGAAGGTTCCAGAACCAGATTTGGCGCCAAAAACGGTTATGGTCGCCTTGTGTCACGCGACAAGTCGAGGCATGGAAATTGGTTACGTTATGCCGTGCAACACATTGAGGCCACTAACTGCAGCTATAAATAAGACCCTACCCCTCTCAGTTTTAGATTCGAATTTGAACCTCCCAAAGTCACTCTGCCAAAATTCATTCAGAAACTCTCTCTCTCCTGCTCCCTCACCAAAACTACCAGTTTGTGCTCAGATCTCCATTCAGAAGCTGAATTGAAGGCTCCTACACCTAAATTGGTGTAAGAGTTGAGGACTACAAGGGTAACTAGTCTTTCCTTCTCTCTCTCTCATCTATTTGCTTAATTACTCTCCCTTCTTCTTCACTTGATAATCAGGCTCCATCTGCCTCAGATTATCAAGTGGCAACTGCAATCTCTCTGTTTAAATCGTTTATACTTGAGTCCAATTGCTTGATTATGATGTGATCTACTTAGATTGGCAATTTGGATGTCAAGGGAGTGTGGATCTCCTATATCCACACTCCTTTGATCAATTCGTATCTAATTCATGTTGTTCTTATTGGCTTTGATAAAATTGTTGTGCATCTGTTGGATCTGCATCCCAGTTTGTGAGGTACCTGCAGATGGTAACCTTAAGTCACGCGACACATTTGGACATGAGGAGTCCTGTGTCACGCGACATGTCGTGACCATCTGCAGGGACCATGTTTTAGTTGTAATTTGTTTTAGTTGGTTATTTTAATATTCAGTAGTATGTTCATGTTGTTTAGTGCCTAGATCTGGATCTAATTGTAGTTTTGTGTTCATCTAAAGTTTCTGTGATCTGTTAGTTGTGAGCCTCTGCAAGGTGACCATTGATGTCACGCGACATACTTGGACAAGGGAGTCCTATGTCACGCGACAGAAATGATCCTTTGCAGAGGACCTGTTTTCTTTGTAATTTGTTCTTATTATTGTAAAGGGATGTGGCCTCCCGGACAATTGGTCTACAAGTTGTAATGATCTTGCTTATTCAATAAAATCCATGTTTATCGCACTTGCTTATTATCATCGTTTGCACGTTTTTTTTTTTTGAATTATTTGGATGTCTAAATTAGAAAGACTCGTCTACGGACGAGGCGTGTTGGGTGAACTCTCGGTTCTTCCCAACACGTAACCTGACCCCCGAACCCGTTCTCTTTCAAAAAGGTTTTTCAAAGTGCACCTCTCAGAGCATGGCGTGGCGACTCCCTTTTTTTATATTTTTCACAAATTTCGGGCGAGCGCACATTCACATGCATATATGGAGGAGCTCATAGCTCAGTTCAAGGACATCTCTTTTCACTACTTGCCAAGAGACAGGAACCTCTTCGCAGATGCCCTGGCCACCCTAGAATTTCTTGTTGAAATTCCCGAAGGGAAATCAATAAAACCCTTCAGAATTGGAATACGAGAAACCCCAGCCTACTGATGTGAGATCGAAGTTGAACATGAACCGATCGACGAACCCTGGTACAATCAAATCTACCAGTACCTCCAAGATGGAGAAGCTTCCTTCACAAATGAAGATGGAAAATACAAAGAAGGGATCAAAGCCAAAAACATGATGGCTCTAAAACGCATGGCATCCCACTTCATCATTCTGGGGGGTATGTTATACGAGAAGCACCACCAAGGACCACTCCTCCGGTGTGTAAACAAAGAAAAGGCCAGCAAGCTGATTAATGAAGTTCACAACGGAACCTACGGTCCGCACATGAACGCCAGAGTCATCCTCCGTATGGGTTACTACTGGGTATCAATGGAAACAGACTGCATCCAGTTCATCAGAAGCTGTGACAAATGTCAACGGTTCTCCAACCTCAACCACATTCCTCCTCATGAGCTCTACTGCATGACTACACCATGGCCTTTCGCCACATGGGGAATTGACGTCATCGGCAAAATCACTCCACCAGGGAGCAACGGTCACGAGTTCATATTAGTCGCAGTCGACTACTTCACCAAATGGGTAGAAGTCAGATCATACAAAGTACTGAATTCCAAGAAGGTGGCTGAGTTCATCAAAGAGAACATCATGTGCAGATACGGGGTACCCAACGAGATCATATCCGACAATCGGACCCACTTTGAAGGAGATTGTGACCAGCTGTTGACCGAGTTCAGAGTTACACGCCACAAGTCTTCTCCCTATAGACCACAGACTAATGGTGCAGTAGAGGCAGCAAACAAGACTCTTTCAAGAATAATAAAAAAGATGGCCGTCCGAGGTCGGGATTGGCCCGAAAAGCTACATCTAGCACTTTAGGGATACAGAACATCAGTCAGAACCGCCACAAGAGAGACTCCTTATGCACTCACATATGGAATGGAAGCAATGTTACCAGTTGAGTTGGAAATTCTATCCCTCCGAGTCCTCTTGGAAAATGGAATCAATGAAGTCAAATAGCTCCAAAGCCGTCATGACGAACTAGCTCTACTCGACGAGCGGAGATTGAAAGCCATGGATCATACTCGTGCCTACCAAAGCAGAATGGTCTGAGCATTTGATAAGAAAGTCAAGATCTGAGACATCAGAGAAGGCGACTTGGTGCTTAAGGAAAAACCTCCTACACAGACCAATCCCCTCGGAAAGTGGGAACCTACCTGGATAGGCCCGTTCGTGGTACAAAGAATCTTCTCCGGAGGAGCCATGAAGTTAGCAGATTTGGATGGGAACCCTTTCGTCAACCCAGTAAACGGAAGCAAGCTCCACAGATACTTCATTTGAGGAAGAACACGAGTCAACTCTCTCTCCCCATACACCGCCAATCAGTAAAATCAAAGTGCTAAAAGAGTAATACCCAACTAGATACATTCCCGAAAATGATCTAGGTAAAAAACAGGGTCGCACTTTGTTGGATTTTGGGGTTACAAACGCAGCGGAAGATTTAACAATAACATCAAAACCCTAGCCCTAAATCCGTCTAGCATGAAGAGATTAGAAACTTTATACGAAATAGAATTTACATACCTTGAATGCGATTTGTTAATTCAAAATAGATCTTCAACAACGAACGCCAAATGAATCTCAAAAACTGTTGATGAAGGTTTTTGATCTTCTCCTTGTTCTTTACCTTGTGTTGAATCAACGAATGAAAAGGCTTCAAGCTTTTGGTGATTAACTTATCACCCTCTATTGGTAATCCACACTTGAACGGACCAAGAATGATTCTTGATTGATTGCTAGATGATCCCAATTATTGAAAATGATTTTTCAATAATCAATGGCAAAAAGGATTTTGATCTTTGATTCTAAATCTAGATCTCAATTTTGTGTTTCATAAACCCAAAATTACATGTGTTTTTGGCTGACCAAGGGTCCTATTTATACTAAGTATAAATCCCTAACTTTTAGGGGAGAATCCTAGTCAAAAACCAAAACCAAATCAGCAAAGGAATTGCAGTACGGACCAAATTTAGCCTCTGGCACGACTCGTCCCCAGGGGCACGAGTCGTGCCTTATGGCTAGATGTGTCGTGCTACATGATCTTCCTCATGTGGAAGACGATGATAATCTTCCTCATGTGGAAGACGATGATAATCTAAGGTACAAAGGATTCAATAACAAGACTATCATGAGATTTAATCATGACAACAGACCATGTCATAAATCTTTGTCAATGGCTTCACTGGAAAGAGATGTTACCGTAGATGTTACCCAACACCTTGGATAACACACTGACGGACATCACACACACACACCAAATAAAATAGTTTGTAAAAACTTTGTGCAGCGGAAATAAATAACACAAGATATAATTTTCTCAAGTTATATAAATATATAACTTGAGTGTGCCTAGATGGCGAAGACTTTATAATCAAGATAGAAAAATTACAAAGCCGAAAGTTCCCTATTGCTAATACAATGATGATGCTCTATGGAACTATATGAGACAAAGCACGAATCCTATCCTTAGCCAACACTCTCTTAAACACTCAGTGTTTAAGCTAGAATCACAAGGGAGGAAGGATTATGCAAACCAAAGAACTTTGTCTCTCTTGTGCTAAAGGTGTGTGTGTTTCGTATTTGGCATACTTCAAATGAACCACACCTAGCCTATTTATAGCCTTCAAATGCCTTGGAGGCTACTCCAAAATAACAGCCTTGGACCTTCAGATCGTGTGAGAGGAGTGGAGAATAATTCTTGGCTTGATTCCTCTTCATGCGCTAACTTCCCTTAAATGTAGCAACCGAAATCTTGAAGCCCAAGTCCTTGCTTTATCACCTTGTACTCTCTTGCTTTATTTGCATTGTACTCTTCTAATAATCAGCAACAACTCCAAGACTTGGTCTTCCCACGTTTTTCTTTCTTCATCAATTAATATGTACCAAGCAAAGTTATCCGTAAATCTCTCATTTACGAATAAATCTTTTAACAACTTCTTCCTTGTCTTTAGCATTTAATCCAGCCATGTATTAACCTGAAATATGGACCAACAAACACATATATCTTGCAAATAATATTAGACATTAGGATATAATTTAATATGGAAAGAATTATTAAATTACAAATCATTCCAGTTCGGGTAACACCCAACTGCCAGTGATAGCACCTGTGGTAACACCCACAGTCTGTACTAACAATCTCCCCCATAATTTATAATTTCTTTCCAAACTCTACAGTGCTGTTCCCTGCAAGATAATGTTAGCCATACTAGAGCAACTTACATAGTTATCAACTCCCCCATAATCAAAGAATTAACAACCACAATGATTTATCACAAAAGTACTAGTTATCAAAACATATTTTCCAAAATAAGTTTTCAAAATAACTAGCAACCTAAAGTACCAAAGATAAATCAAAGTTACTGAGCTACTTCATGTTCAAACAACCCTAAAAGTTTAAAAACCAAAAGCAAATAAAATAAACCACCAAAGTATTAAAACATGTTCCGAATTAAAACATAAAAGTAAATTGTTTTTCAACCACCAAAAGTACCATAACCATAAGAGCGGCAACATCAACCTTCAGGTGATGTATCGTACTCACTCTTCTCGCTCATCATCAGCTTCATCTTCCTCCTGTTCATCCCCTTCTTCATCTCCAGCATCTAAGGCAGCACCTTCAGAAACATCTGCAGCAGCACCACTAGTATCTCCACCACCACCACCACTCGGACCAGCTCCATCAGCACTATTATCTCCCCCGGTTTGGGAAGAAACCTGCCATATAAATTCATCAGTAATTTCCTTGAGCTTAGCCCATCCTTGCACAATCTCGGCAATGGTAGTAGTTTGTTTGTGGAGAAACACCAAAACTGTGGTCTTTGGTATTGTTGGTGAAGCATTCCCCAACAAATTGTACACATTAGCAAGAACATGAGCTGCATCTGTACCTGAAAAACTTGGAGATTTCGGAGTAACATTCGGGGTAACAGATTGTGTAACACCCTTAGCAGAAACCGCTTCACTTGACCCAAATTCATTTATCTTTGACCAAGGAAGATCACCAGTGTACCTTACACTCTTAGTGTTCTTCTTAGTCAGCTGAGTATCTATAGTATAGAGATCAATACCTTGGGTGTACACATCCGACTCCTCAATGGGTATTTTCTGAGCTTTCAAGACTTGAAAAATCAAGGAAGGGTATGGAAACATTGAAATGTCCTTTCTTTTACCCCATGAAGCCAAGTGCCTAAAGATTACTCTTCCCAAATTCACCCTTTGATTTTTCCCCAACTTGTACAAAATATCGGCTTGTTGCAAAGTCACATATTGTTCATTGGTTGTAGGAACCCAATTAAAAATGCAAAGCTTGTGAAGCACGACAAAGAGTGAAGTGAGACGGGAAGCAAGAAAATGAACTTTGGTTTTGGGATTCGGGTTCTGTGGCCATTCATGCACGACATTATGAGAGATAAACCTAGCAATTTCATCCTTATGAACAATAGGACCATCATCATCCATATTTGGGAGTCCTAAAGTTTTGTTGATCAAAGAAGGTGTAATAGAAAAATTTTGTTCCTTAAAAACACCTTTCCAAATTGATCGAATTTCTCATTATCTAGGTTGGCATGAAGGTTGGCATAGAAATTTTTGACAATAGCTTCAACAAATTTCGAAGGGTGCAAGTTAGCTTTCAAAAAATTTCTATCCTCCAAGAACTGAAATACACCATGCTTTTTGAAATCAACCTCGTCAATGTGCTTTTCTTTGAGAATTTTCGTGTCACTATGTTTCAACCAAAACTCCATATTTTCTTTTCGATAGAATTCCAATGAAAAGTAATGTTTTGGAAAAGCAACATTCACATCTTCAAACTCTTTCTCAAGAAAATCAGTGGACTCAGAATAGGCAAACTCACTGATAGAAGACTTCGAAGCTTTAGAAACAGAGGATGTTACCTTGGGTGTTGCAGCTTTCTGGGTAACATCTTTGACAGCAGACCACTTGCTTTTGCCTTTAATGTTTCTTTTCACAACTCCATACAAGGGATCTTCTTCCTCAATCTCCAAATCTTCAAATGTCTCAACAGAATGGCTCTTTTCAGCATCGGCATGGAAGTCTTCATCTGAAACATGAGCCGAGGAGAGACCAAGAGAGGATTCTTCAGAAACTTCAACTGGATCGGAGGATGTGTTGGATTTAGAAGAACCTTTGTTCCTCATTGAAGTGAGCCTACTTGAGCTCCTCTTTTTGACGGGTTGTCCCGAGGGTTTGTGAGCAATGGCCTTTCTTTTGGACTTTTTGGTTGATGGAACGGGTGGAAGAGGTGGTAGTGTCACAATGGGGTTGCACCATTGTTGTCACCAAGGGAGGATCATCAACCGACATTGTCATTGTCGGAGACACATTGAGAGGGGTGGTCGAAGTGTCCATTAAACTAGGAACACTTGAGCCAACACCCGGAGATACCTCCAAAGGGGCGGATTGCTTCTTGGAAGGGGTTGCCATGGTTAGGGTTTAGAAAGGTTTAGGAATTTAGGAAGGTTTTGATTTTGGAAGGTTTGAGAGAGAGAGATTGACGGTGACAGAGGGAGTATATAACGCCTAGAGAGAGAAGGGGGAGGAGGCGTTGGCTTAGAGAGAGATAGGGAGAAAAAAATGGGAATTTAAATTAGGATAGGATTTTAATTGATTAGACTTATCCCATCTCCTATTTTTACTCACCTAATTAACCTCCTCCTATTTTCTTAGCCACACAAAAAAAATAATTACATTTGAAATTTACTCCCCCTATTTTCTAGGCCACAAAGAAAAATCAAGTACAACCTCCTCACACAAAAATTAACATCCGGCCATTATTTTGAATTTTTTTTTTTTATTATTTTTCAAATTTTTAATTTTCAGATTTTTTAATTTTTAAGTTTTTTAAATATATATAAAAAAACGGAAATAAAAATAATAAACAAATACAAATATACCAAGTCCATATGGTTTTTGAAAATCAAATCCCTAGATTTTAGGACTTAGTTATTTGAGTTGTTTATTAAAGGTAAATTGGTTAGTTTTTCAAACTTTTAAAACTCTTAAACAATAAAAAGACTTTCAAAGTTTAAAAATTTAAATAACATAACCGAAAATAAGGAATAAAAAATAATATAGCACATACAAATATGTTAATGGCAATGATGGTAACATCTATGATAACACATATGATAAAAATCCCTTGATAAATATATTCAGTTTCAAACACTTGAGGCATAACAAGCATAGCCATTTTCAAACACTTTAGGCGTAACAAGCTTGTAAGAACATGAGGCATAGCAAGATAAAAAAATCTTTACACTTCTTTAGACAAGGAAACATCGTAGTAGCGAGCTCCGTGCCCCGAGTTTTATTTCAAGTGTAAAGTTTCATTGATTTATGCCTTTCAAGTAGGGCACACTATAGTAGCGAGCTCCATGTCCCTAATACTAAGCATAAATCACTTCATACATTCTCATTGGCAAGAGTGCATCGTCGCAGCGAACGCCGTGCCCCGAGCTCGAGAGAATAGTATGGTATAAGAATTGCCTCTTTGCCTTTTATTTATCACATACCAACATTAGTGACTTTGTCACTTTGAGCACAAAGGGAGTTTTATCAAGTGTGTTATTCAGGGTGTTATCCTACCACAACAAAAAGGTCAGCATGTGCAGCCGTGAGAACTCTCAAAGCTCAGAGAACTATAAGAATCCTTACAGCACAGAAAATAAAACCAAACAAGCAAAAAATATGCACTAGTATACATGTGTTACCCCAGGTGTTATCAGCACCCATGGTAACACCTTACAACAGAGGACATTTTTTAGAGAATACAAAGACCAAGAGATCTCTTTAGACTAGAGAATCTATCATGGTCTAAGGGTTTGATGAAAATATCAGCAAGTTGATACTTTGTATCAATATGCTCTATATTTATTATCTGTTTATCTACCATATCTCTTAATAATGATGACGGATGTCAATATGTTTGGTACGGGAGTGTTGTACAGGATTTTTGGAAATATTAATAGCACTCAAATTATCACAGTATAAGGTCAAAATATTACTATCAAGACCATAATCATCAAGCATGTGTTTTAACCAAATTAGTTGTGAACAACAACTACCAGCTGCTACATATTCTGATTCAGCCGTGGATAATGAAACACAATTTTGTTTTCTACTATACCATGATACTAAATTATTTCCCAAGTAAAAACATCCCCCCACTTGTACTTTTCCTATCATTCATATCCCCTGCCCAATCCGAGTCACTAAAGCCGACTAAATTAGTATTAGTATATTTACTATACCAAATCCCTAAATCACTAGTTCCAGATACATATTTAATGATCTTTTTCACAGAATTTAGGTGAGACACTTTAGGATTGGATTGATATCTAGCACATATACACACACTGTACATCAAATCAGGACGACTAGAAGTAAGGTAAAGGAGACTAC
Organism: Adenophora triphylla var. japonica; assembly: GCA_022495995.1. Classification (NCBI taxonomy): domain Eukaryota; kingdom Viridiplantae; phylum Streptophyta; class Magnoliopsida; order Asterales; family Campanulaceae; genus Adenophora; species Adenophora triphylla. The sequence continues at coordinate 358,505 of JAFEMH010001147.1, read as the reverse complement.
CTATCATGGAACGATATAGGGTTGGATCAACATCTTCTCCCACTTGATCTTTTCCAATCTTGAGAGAAGTGCCCATAGGAATTTTTGAGCTCTTCGAACATTCCAACCCAAACTTCTTCACCAGGTTCCTTGCATATTTGCTTTGGGAGATGAAAATCCCTTCACTTGATTGCTTAACCTGCATGCCTAGAAAGAAGTTAAGTTCCCCCATCATGCTCATTTCAAATGTTGATGTCATAGCCTCTACAAAATCATTTAAACAAGTTTTTGATGTAGAGCCATATACTATGTCATCAACATAGATTTGAACCACGACAAGTTCTTTTCCATGTTTAAGAATGAATAAAGTCATATATGCTTCTCCTCTAGTAAAACCATACTCTAGTAAAAAACTAGTTAACCTACCATACCATGCACGTGGAGCTTGCTTCAACCCATAAAGAGCTTTATCAAGTCTATACACATGGTCTGGTTGAAATGGATCTTCAAAGCCTTTTGGTTGTTCAACAAAAACTTCCTCATCTAAGTATCCATTTAAAAATGTTGCTTTGACGTCCATTTGAAACAATGTGATTTTAAGAAAACAAGCAATGGCCAATAAAAGTCTTATTGACTCAATTCTAGCCACGGGTGCAAAGGTCTCGTCATAGTCAATACCTTCCACTTGTGTATAGCCTTGATCCACAAGACGAGCCTTGTTCCTAACAATGTTTCCATATTCATCGGTCTTGTTTTTTGAAAATCCATTTTGTCCCAATAACATTAGTGTTTGAGGGACGGGGTACTAAAGACCAAACATTGTTACGAGCAAATTGATCAAGTTCATCTTGCATTGCTTGAATCCAAAAATTATCTTTCAAAGCTTCAATCACATTTTTAGGTTCTACGGATGAAGTAAAACAAGAGTATGTTACCTTTGAGTATGTGGTAGACATACACACATACCTCACCATGTCACGGTAACTAGTGGGATCCTTACGTCTTGTTTGTACACCTTCATTCACCTCCCCAATTACTTGAGTAGTAGGATGATCCCTACTGATTCTAGGTGGAGGATCTCTTCTCACATTCTCGTGAACCTCAGTTTCAACTCCTTCTTGATCTTCATTCGCTGGACTGGAATCAGGTGCAATCTGAGGTGTTATCTCATCAATGGTAACACCCTGCTCAGTTTCTGTGTTACTATCAGTGTTAACACTCGTTGTAACACCTGTGGTAACACCTTCTGGACTGACTTCTTCCAACAGCTCCAAGGGTGTCTCTTGAACACTTTCTCCTGCAATATTTGAGTGATCATCAAAAACAATATTCATAGATTCTTGGATGGTTTTTAACCTTAGATTAAATACCCTATATGCACGACTATTTGAAGCATATCCAAGAAAAATGGCCTTATCACTCTTAGAGTCCAATTTTGCTAAGTAGTCCCGATCATTGAGAATGTAACACACACAACCAAAGACATGAAAATAATGAACTTTTGGTTTCCTACCATTCAAAATTTCGTATGGAGTCATGGTTGTGCCGGGTCTTAGAAAAACTCTATTGGCCGTGTGACAAGCCGTATTTAGTGCCTCTGCCCAAAATCTTTTCGAAATTCTTTTTGAAAATAACATCACACGAGTCATTTCAAGTAAAGTCATATTCTTCCTTTCAGCTACCCCATTTTGTTGAGGTGTTTTTGGAGCTGAAAATTCATGGTGAATACCTTTTCTTTCACAAAAATTTGAAAAAGAAACATTCTCAAATTCCCTCCCATGATCGGACCTAATTCGAAAAATTGAAGCACAAAACATGTTTTTGATCTTAGAGTGCAAGATTTTGAACTTTTCAAAAGTCTCAGATTTTTCCCTTAAAAAATAAACCCAAGTAAATCTTGAAAAATCATCAACAATGACATAAGTATATTTCTTGCCTCCAAAACTTTCTATCTCAAGTGGACCCATTAAATCCATATGCAAGAGTTGAAAACAATGTGTCGTACCAGTGTGTTGCTCATTGTGTTGGGCAGCACTATGGGTAACACGAGTTTGTTTCCCTTTGAGACAATCCTCACAAACAATTTTTTGTTTAAGATCAAGACTAGGAATGCCTTGGACAGCATCTAGGTTAACAATCTTTTCTATGTTACGAAAGTGAACATGTCCCAACTTTTGATGCCACAATGTAGTGTCATCAAGTTTTGCCGAATGGCATACTTGCTTGTCTTCAACAAGATAACAATTATCACTAGATCTTGTACCTGTCATCACACAATTGTTAGTCTTGTCATAAACTTCACAAGTATCTTTATTAAATTTCACCTCTAAGTTGTCATCACAAAGTTGACTAATACTAATTAAATTAGTTACAAGCCCATCAACATGTAAGACATTCTTTAAGGTTGGAAATCTAGACACATTTAGTGTCCCTCTCCCAATGATATTACTCTTGCTCCCATCACCATACGTTACACTACCCCCATGGATCGTTTCATAGTCTTTTAAAAACAATTTTGTTCCTGTCATATGACGTGAACACCCACTATCAAAGTACCAATAACCTTCAATATTTATTTTTAAAGCAATGTAAACAACATCACATCTTAGATTAGCTTTTGGTTTCCACACCTTTTTGAATTTTTTCCATTCTGACTGGGTGTGTTATCCTGTGTGCTGGGCAACACCTTAGGTAACACCAAGGGACTGGACAATTTTTTCGAAACAATATGGCATTTATTTTTAAAATGTCCAGGTGTGTGACAATATTGACACACCTTCCCTTTGTCACATGGTTCTATTGAAGAAGAATCTTTATCATAAAAACGTTCTTTAACAAAACAATTCTCATTATCATTCCTAGACAAAGTAGAAATAATACTATTCAAAGATTCTTGGAAACCAATACCTGCTTTGAGAGGTGTACTCAAGTTCAAGATCTCATCCAATTTGATAGATCCAGTGTTGAGCTTCTTCAAGGTGGTTTCGGCTAGAGTCAAATTGCCCTTGACTCTTTCAAGCTCGATTTCTCTCTTGGTTGCTTGAATCTCCATATGAGTCACATAGGCCTGGAGTCCTTCGTTCTTCTTGGTTAAGGACTTAACCAAATTGTTATCTTTCTTCCATTCCACGAGTAACGCCTCGTAAAGGTCTTTTAACCCGGAAATGAGGTCATCTTTGCTCTGCTCATCCTCTTGTGTACTTCCTGTATCAGGGTTAGAAGAGCTAACAAAACAAACAGCATTATTATCACATAATTCATCATACCTGTCGGGTGTGATCACAGATGTTATCTCAGACTGGATAACACCTTGGGTAACACTGTCCTTTTCCGTGTTACTTACTGTGACAAACATATTTGTTTGATCAGATTCTACCTCCTGAGATGGTCCTTCATCCTCATCGTCACTGAGAGAAACCCATAGGTTCTTTCCTCTCTTCCTTATAGTATTTGCACACTCATTGGAATAGTGACCCCAACCCGAGCAAGCATGACATTGAATGGATTCAATGTGTTTTGGATCAGACTTTAACTGATCTGATGATGCTCTTCTTGGGTTCAACCTTGGGTTAGATGGGAAAGTCCTTTTTGGCATCGAATCATAAACCTTGGTTTGCTTCTCCTTTGCTTTCACCTGCATTTTTTCATTGTTATACTTTCTAACCATAGAATTGTATTTTCTAGCAAGTAAAGCAACACTAGCATTCTCATCAATTTCTTCAAAAACCTCATCTTCATTTTCTTCCAAAGAACTCGAGGTTTGAGTTTTCAAAACAATATTTTTCCCCTTAGATGCTTCACTTTGATCTAGGAGATTTAACTCAAAGTTTTTCAAAATACTCATTAGAGAATTGATATCCATAGTTGAAAGATTGTGAGCCTCTTCAATAGATGAAACTTTCATATTAAAACGCTCGGGAAGGGTTCTAATTGCTTTTGAGACAAGTTGTTTGTTGGTAAAAGGTTCACCCAACAATTGACACTCATTAGCAATATCAAATAATTTTTCAAAATAAGAAGGAATAGTTTCATTTTCACCCATCCTTAATCTTTCAAATCTGCTAGTAAGACCCGTAAGCTTAGTTTCACGCACAATGCCATCACCTTCACAAAAATGTTGTAAAATGTCCCATGCTTCCTTTGCAGTGGAACTATTTTGAATAAGTTTGAAAATATGCATATCAACCCACTAAAAAATGGCATTAAGTGCCTTTTCATTGAAACTAGCTTGGTTGATCTCTTCCAAGTTCCATTCTGATTCAGGTTTGACTTGAACGTCACCATCCTCATCAGCAGGTAACATTGGTAAGGAGTAACCATTTGTTATAGATCGCCATGCTCGAAGATCAATTGATTTGATATGCGAGCGTAGACGAATCTTCCAATAACAATAATTCGAGCCAACTAACACAGGAAGACGCTTATGTTTAGGATTAGCCGGATCATAAGCCATGACACCTAGACCAAGCACTTAGTATCGTCAAGTGACCTGCTCTGATACCAATTGAAATTGTCAATGGCTTCACTGGAAATAGATGTTACCGTAGATGTTACCCAACACCTTGGATAACACACTGACGGACAGCACACACACACCAAATAAAATAGTTTGTAAAAACTTTGTGCAGCAGAAATAAATAACACAAGATATAATTTTCTCAAGTTATATAAATATATAACTTGAGTGTGCCTAGATGGCGAAGACTTTATAATCAAGATAGAAAAATTACAAAGCCAAAAGTTCCCTATTGCTAATACAATGATGATGCTCTATGGAACTAAATGAGACAAAGCACGAATCCTATCCTTAGCCAACACTCTCTTAAACACTCAGTGTTTAAGCTAGAATCACAAGGGAGGAAGTATTATGCGAACCAAAGAACTTTATCTCTCTTGTGCTAAAGGTGTGTGTGTTTCGTATTTGGCATACTTCAAATGAACCACACATAGCCTATTTATAGCCTTCAAATGCCTTGGAGGCTACTCCAAAATAACAGCCTTGGACCTTCAGATCGTGTGAGAGGAGTGGAGAATAATTCTTGGCTTGATTCCTCTTCATGCGCCAACTTCCCTTAAATGTAGCAATCGAAATCTTGAAGCCCAAGTCCTTGCTTTATCACCTTGTACTCTCTTGCTTTCTTTGCATTGTAATCTTCTAATAATCATCAACAACTCCAAGACTTGGTCTTCCCACGTTTTTCTTTCTTCATCAATTAATATGGACCAAGCAAAGTTATCCGTAAATCTCTCATTTACGAATAACTCTTTTAACAACTTCTTCCTTGTCTTTAGCATTTAATCCAGCCATGTATTAACCTGAAATATGGACCAACAAACACATATATCTTGCAAATAATATTAGACATTAGGATATAATTTAATATGGAAAGAATTATTAAATTACAAATCATTCCAGTTCGGGTAACACCCAACTGCCAGTGATAACACCTGTGGTAACACCCACAGTCTGTACTAACAAAGTCCAGTACTCGTTCTATAGCAAGTACCCATAAGTGTAATGTGCATCTCCATGCATATAATCATCTCCATGATTATCCATTACCAACTTATACTAGTTGTTCACAACAACTAGGGACACAGTTTAATATAATAAACGTGCAAAACATATAATGAACCAAATAAACATGCTCTATAATAAATGATAAAGATGATACATAACGGTTCAAGTTAAACATAAATATAGCCTAGGGCATTACACCAACAATCTCCCACTTGCACTAGGCTCCATCTATGTATCGAATACCCATGACCTAACATAACCATCATGCTTCTGCCTGTGCGAGGGTCTTTGTAAGTGAATCCCAATGTTATAATCGGTTGATACTTTGCATATCTTAACGTCTTCTCATTCTTATGAATTCTCGAAAATCGTCTAAGTGTGTGTTTGGATCGCTGTTGTGACCTTGGTTACATTGCTTGCACAAATGGCACCACAATTGTCAAAACAAAGTTCCACCGATTAGTGATACTTGGAACATTTCCAAAACACTAAATGAACTTTTGATCCAAACTGCCTCTTTTAGCTGCATCAGATGTCGCTAAAATTCGGCCTTAGTTGTAGAATTGGCTACAATTTTCTGATTGGAACTCTTCCAACAAAACCGCACCTCCAATAAGCATAAACACAAATTCTAATTGCGATTTTAAATTAACTTTGTCAGTTTGGAAGCTAGCATCTATGTAACCTTTACAACAAGATTAACTTCCAACCTTTCAAATACCAAGAACGTATCCTTAGTTCTTCTTAAGTACTTAAGGATCATCTTGACTACCATCCAATGGTTCACATCAGGATCAGATTGGTATCGACTCGTCATGCTTATAGCATACGAGACATTGGGTCTAGTACAAATCATGGCATACATGACAGATCCAAATGCCAGAGCATATGGAACTTCATTCATTCCCTTTTGCTCACCAGTTGTCATAAGACAATGAGTATTGCTAAGAGAAACACCATGACCCATTGACAAGTTACCTTTCTTAGATTCTTCTAAGAACCTTGTCAATGTGAAAACTTTGACTCAAATCAATTTTTCCTTTTAGATCTATCTCTATAGATCTTGATGCCAAGGATGTAAGCGGCTTCACCCATATCTATCATTGAGAACCTTTCCTTGACCAAGACTTGACAGTCTTAAGTGTCGGAACTTCGTTTTTCCAATGAGTGAGATATCATTGTAATAAAACAATAGAAATAATACGTGTCATTTAAATAATGTCTTTTACCTTCCAAAACGTTTGATTTGTTGATCGTCATTTAAATATTGCATTTACTTTAAATGTCCGAGTCAAGAAATTGACTTGTCGATCGTCATTTCATTACTGTCAATTACTATAAATATATTTATTTTAAAAGTATTTATTATTGTCATTTTATTAAATTAAAAAGGGTAATGTTATAATGCCCGATTTAAATCAAAGAAATGATTCGCAAATTTCCTCTAAACTCATCTCCTTGGAATGAATGTTACAGAGTCGAATAACGGAAGATTTTGAAATAACATATTCACACACACACACACACACACACACACACACACACACATATATACATATATATATATATATATATATATATATATATATATATATATATATATATATATATACATACTTGTATGTAAGATTAGTGAGAGATTATTATGAGAGAGAGAAACTGATAGAAAATTCTTTCTATTCCAAAGAAAAACCTACTTACAACTGAAAGGAAACTCTCTATATGTAGAGAGAAAATATACTTGTCCAAACATGCTAGGACAAATAACTTTTACACAGTAAAAAGAAAACAAACAACTTTTACAAAAGTAAAGAAGACATTATTGATATCGGGTACTCATTGGGCCCCATCGTCACATCACATAATGAATACAGAACAAAAAAAAACTTTAATACTACTTTTAATAAAGCAAGATGCTTGTTGTCTAAAGAAAAAATTATTGCTTGAAGTGGGCCCCATTTGCCGACATAAATATTCCTTTGAATTTCATCCCGTGATGTTGTTGAGATGCTGGAACTTTGTTGCTAAGATGGTTACTTTTCGTCTTTGCTGATTTATTTTTATCAAATTGTTTAGAGAATATTCTAAACTGGTCCTCTTTCTTCTTTCTTCCTCCATTTGGATATTAAGAAGTTTAATTTTCTTCTTAATTGTCTTCTCTCGCTTTTTAAGCTAGTCAAAGATCAGTTTAATCAGAGTCATTTTATCTTTATTGACTGGACCCTTTCCTTTAGAATTTCTATGTTGCTGCGATATGGACTCTATTAGAGCATCCCATACATCCTCTGGTGTAGGTTCCTCAAGCTGAGTTTCGCCTGCCAGACAATTAAAAGCATTAGTGGAATCCATAGATCCCTGAGATGAAACAGTCTTCAAATATTCATCATCACCACCCTTTGAGGATTGAGTCGGGAAGGTGTTGAGGAATTGATTTTTCATATAATCCAGAACTCGAACCATGATTTGTTCTTCTGATTCCTTTAGATATTTCTTCTGGAAATAGCTTCTCATATTAGACATAGCTGATGGTTGGAAGCTGTGTTCCTTGGGACCCTTATTCTGATCACCATTAATAACAACTTTAATATTAACTGTTATTTTTTGGATATCTTCTGTACCCATCTTATTCCACCATTTAAAAAAGAAATTTCTTTGTATCATGGAAATATTTATTTTATCAAAAGCGATGGAAATTGTCCATCTCCAAATCCATGGGATTTGAAATTTTACAAAAAAAATAAGAAAGGACATTGTCCAAAAATCAATTTCTATGTTTGCAATTTTAAAATTAGTGGACTAATGTCACATCATGGATTATATAAATCCATAATTTCCTTGGGTAATATTTCCAAAGAAGGGCCAAATTTTGACCACCATTCATAGACCCAATTTGGAACTGGGTTTTTCAGAATTTCTGGATTTATTGTAAAAAACCAAGAATGTTTATTCTTGTGGTTTTGGTAATAAAATACTTTTGAAAAAGCTTGGATATAATCCCAATAATTAAAGTAAATATATTTTCCCTCAGCTATTCTTATAGCTTTATCTCCATTTGGATTCAATCCCCATTCTCTTGGGAGCAATATCTTATTGATATGGCATTTGCTGAAATTTATAAAATTTTCAGGATTATTATTGTTAAAGTGATGAGTAATACTTACTGATTCAGTAACTTTCAACAAGATTTCCAAATTTGGCTGGCTTGCCCATGTAGGCCTGGATATCCTTTTGTTTCGAGATATCTTGTCTTTATTGACCACCCATCATTATGGGCTATCTGGATATCTTCATCCTCAATATACATAATCTTTTCTGTGATAGGATTTTAAAATATTCATGTTCCTGAAAATTCTCAGTAACTGCTATTTCCTTGTAAGATATTATCTTACTGAAGGAAGTGGAAGGAATATCTTCCTTTCTTGGTGTGCAGGTAATTGCTGCACATTCCTTGCCCTATTTTGGTATAATGTCCAGTCTCCTATAAGAGGAACAGTTGGTTCTTGATGAGGTAGCATATTGCTACTCCCATGCCCTCGACCACGGCCATAGCCGCGTCCACTTCCCCTATTAGGGGTTGTCATTCTCCCTGTAAAAATTCCCGGGTTAAATAATCAGCAAGAGAATTATTTTCTTCTTTTATATATTGAATATCAAACTCAAAGGTAGAAAGCTGAGCTTGCCAACCAACAAAAATTTGTTTTTCCACAAGGTTTTTAACATCCTTTTCAATAATTTTTTTTGCTGAACTATAATCAATTCTTAGCAAAAACTTTTGGTTTAATAAATCATCTTTAAATTTTGAAATACATTTAATAATAGAAAGCATTTCTTTCTTAATAGTCGAATATTTTGACTGAGTGAGATTCCATTTTCCTGATGTAAACGTTACTAAAACTTCTTTTGAAGTTTATGGGTCAATTTGCTTTAGGATACCTCTATATCCCATATTAGAAGCATTTGTTTCTACTATTTGAAATATTTTGGATTGGCTAAAGATAGACAAGGTAAGCATTTTACCTTAGCTTTAATTGTCCTAACCGCTTTAGAGTGTTCCTCTGTCCATGGTTTAGGATTCTTCTTAAGTCTAGAATACAGTATAGCTGTATCTTTTGCTAGATTTTCATAATAGTCTGAAATATAATTTAGACTTCCCAAAAATCTTTGTAATTACTTTATATCATTTATGATATCAGGGAATTTAGAAGCAAATTCAATACTTCTATCTATAGGAATAATTTTTCCTTGATTAATTATATGCCCTAAAAATCTAACTTGGGTTTGAAATAATTTCATTTTAGGTACAGATATAACTAACCCATTATGTATTATTAAATTTTTAAATGTTTTTAAATGTTTCATGTATTGTTTAATGGTTTTAGAAAATACTAAAACATCATCAATATATACAATTATAAATTCTGTATAGGGATTAAATATATCATTCATAATATTCTGAAATTCAGAAGGAGCATTTTTTAATCCAAATGGTACCACATTCCATTCAAAATGTTCAAAGGGGACAGTGAATGCAGTCTTGTATCTACCAGATTCATTAATTTGAATCTGTCAATATCCAGATTTCATATCGAATTTGGAAAATATTAAAGCATCGTTTAAATCTGTCTAATAAATCTTTTTATTAGGAATTGGATACCTGGTCCATTTTAACACTTTATTAAGTGGTTTATAGTTGATTACTAATTTAGGAACACCTCGTTCCTTTTCAGCTGATTTGTTTACGAAGAAAGTTGTACAGCTCCAAGGAGATTTAGATTTGCGAATTAATTTTTTCTCTAGGAGAGAATTTATCTCATTTTTACATAATTCTAAATACTCTCGATTCATTTGAGCTGGCCTAGCCTTTGCAGGTATTTATTTTTCATCAAAATCATCTATATAAGGTAAATAAACAAAATCCCAAAAGGCATTAGGTAAGTCATTACATACCTCATTATTGAATTGTTGTTCAATTAATTTTATTTATTTTGAATATTACTCTTTTTGAGTTGTTCAATTATATTTAAAATTTCTATTTCATCTTTTAGAAAACATAATTGTTTTTCTTTATTTAAAAGAATGTCCCTAACTTCATTAAGCATACGGGTTTGAGGGTCTGTTATAAATTCAAATATAATTTTCTTTCCATCTATTATGGTAGAAATTCCTGTTTGGTCAATATTATTTATTGGCATAATAGTATGAAGGAACGGAGTTCCTAATATAATTATGTGGGTAAGACCTTTTACCAAAATAAAAGATGTGGGTAAGCAAATATTTTGATTACAAATATAGGCATCTGATAATTTATATTTAACTCTTAATTTATCTTCTCCTGCATGGGTTAGAGATTGAGTTGTTTTTTAGAAATATTTAGTAGGAATTATTCCTTCTTGTAAACAATTTAAGTCAGCACCACTATCTACTAGTGTTATTTCATTATCTAAGATAAAATCTCTATTAATTACTAGAGTTATTCTGACTAACCATTTTTGTGATGTTACTTGTTCTAAAAGATTCAAGTATCCAATGTTAGCAGTATTACCGGTGGAAGTAACCTCTTGTACTCCCTTTAATTTTTCAGGAGATTTTGTTTCCAACAAGGTTATTCTTGTTGATAAAACTTCATTATTTTGTTTAATCTGAGATATTTCAGATTTTAATAGATTTATTTCTCTTTTTAAATCAACAATTGAAACAGGTGTTTCTTTTACATTAGATTGTTGAAATCTATGCAAAAATTCACTCAATTGGTAAGGTGCCTCTATTATTAAATGAGACTCCTTATTTTCCTTAATTAAGGTTTTAATCATTTTTTTCTCTTTAAATCAAGATCAGTAATTAATTCTATTACTTTTAATGCCTTTTCTTGATCGGCATTTATTACATTAAATCCATTCATATCTACTATGGATTTCCAATAATTGATTTCATTGCACTGACAATCTTTGTTGTCATGGGAGGATGATTTTGAAGAAGTTTCATAATTTAATCCTAAATCTTCTTTATTAGAAGATTCTTGTTCTGACTCAGAACTAATCAGCATTACTTTTTCTAATTGTGAATGTAATTGTTCATCTTCTATTTCATTAAGGCTTTTTTAGTCCAACATTGATTAGCATAATGACCAATCTTACCACATTTGTGACAACTTATATCAAGCTTTTTTGCTTTTCTTTTCCCTTTAGTAGGCATAAATGGTTTTTCCTTTTGCTTGGGTTTAGCCTTATAATAATGCCTTTTATAATTCTTTTTGTAAGGATTTACATAATAATTTTCTTTATTTTTATAAGATTTATTTTTCTTATAAACAAATTTTTGTTTTTTTCTTGATTTTAGTATCTGTGGGCCTAAGAGGTTTTCCTAGGTCAAAAGCAAATTGTTCAAAGAATTCACCAAGTTGATGTTTTTCTGATATTCTATGCTTTTTAATTGATTTTTTAGCTTAATGTCATTACACAAAGCTAATCCTTCATTTATACAACTATTAATTAGTTGTCCATAAGTTAAATCGGAATAATTAATATTTATTCAATCATTCTTTATTCTTAGGAATTGTCGAACCTTTTCAGCAAAAAGATGAGGAAGCTCATCTATAAATTTAGATTTCCAATGAGTTGAATTAGGGTTTGTTAATTGATATATCCTAGATAAAAATGTATCTTTATACCGTCTGAAATGGGTTAAAGAAGGACATCTAAGGTTTTGGAGAAGTGTTTGCAACTTCTCTCCTATTGGGGCTGTAGTTTCTACAAAATGTTGTAGAATAGAAAGACACAGAGTATATACTGCATCTTCTTCTCCAGTAGTGGTTATTGTTGCACTACCTAGTTCAGCTTTTACTAATTTTTTATGGTTCAGAATTTATGTTCTTTGAATATGAATGAGATAATTATCCCACCAACCTCTCAATTGTCCTACAAAACCAATGGTTATAAAGGACGCTATAGAACTATCACTATTTCCAGATTGTTTACAAACAATAGAATACATAATGATTCTATATATTACATCTATTATTTATTTATCATTTAAACCATCAATATTCCATTCATAAATGGCTTTTCCTGAGTAGGAATTCTGGAAGGGCTCAGGTTCTTCAAAAAGAAGATCTTGAGGAGAGGGTCTCTTGTAATAATATTTTTCAAGAGGTTTTGAAGCATAGATTGGATTCACTTCACTATTATTAGTGTTTAGATTAGCAAACATATCCGTTAATTGATTAATATTATATATATTTTTTTCAGGATTCTGAGTAAGTCTCAGTCTCAGAAGGTTCATAATGACTCGATGTCCCTTCTTGGGACATAATGCTAAGATGCAGATCTTTAGGTTTTTGTTCTAGTATTTGAACAAAGTCATTATTAGTCTCCATTTTAAATCCTTTAATAGAGACTGGAGGTTGAATCATGGGAGCATCTGTTTGGACAGTTAGAGATGACTCAACTTGATTTGATTGATTTAATTGTTTTAATTTATCAACGATTAATTTTTGTTGATCCATTTGTGTCTCAATAATATTTTTGAGAGATCTTAAATCTTGTTCAAGAAATATAAATTGATCTCCTAAACATATCAAAAAAGTGTTGGTATAATTTTGAGATTTAATTATAGCATTTAATTCTTTAATTGTTACTTGTGCAGTTTTAATTTTCTTCAAGTTTAAATAGGCAGTTGCCTCTGTATTTGCATTTAAACAAATTGTTTGTTCAAGAGGAAAAGATGAATTAACTGATTCTCCTATTTTTTTCCTCCAAGATCTTTGAAAGACTAATATTTCATTATTTATATTATTAATATAATGTTTTACAAACCAATTAACAAAATAAATGAAATCTTCATTTTTTTATAAATAATCATAGTATTTATCTTTGAAGTCTTTTAATTCTTCATCTGAGTATTTATTAAAATATCATTGACGAAATTCTTTATGTTCTTCCTGTTGAAATTCCTTATTAAGGATTTCTCTCAATTGACTACCTGGAGAATAATCAATCATTTATATGAAAACTCATTTCTGACTGAGTATGAGATTGCCTACTCTGGTTTTCGGATTTATAAATTCCTTCTGGAATTTTATTCTGGCTTATTCTTATTTCTTCTACAGATTCTAAATCTTCTCTTATTTGAGAAGTTGAAACTCTGGCTGACTCATTAGGAATTGTATAAAATTCACTTGAGGTTGAATACCTAGCAGATGTTGTTCTAGGTAACCTTATAATTCTTTGAAAATTAAATTTTATTTCTACATCTCCTTCAGATGTTTGAATTATTTGATCTATGTTTTTATTTAAGATAGGTTCAGGCTCTATTTCCTGAGGAAGAGACCAAGTCGTCAGGAAGTTTATTTCGTCCCACCTAATGAACCTATTAGTTGCTATATTTGAAGTTAATAAATTTGTTTGGACTACAGTAGTAGTTCCTGGAAAAGATATTTGTCTCACTTTTGGATTTAAAGTATGCAAAACTTTATAATAAATTCTATAGCATATTGCTATTATTTCGCTTTCTGGTTTAAAATTATAATCATTATTATTAATTGTTAGTTGCATAGCATCTAATAAATTACTATCAGATAATGATAGGTTTAAATTAGGCGATACATCAAAATAAACTGGTCCATGACATGGACTAGTTTCTATTAACGCTGCTAAAGAAGGTTTGAAGTCTTACATCTATCATCTCTAAAATATGACATTATACTGGAATTTACCCCTAATAATGTTAAGGGTTTAAATGCAATTTGCACTAATCCGATATGGATAAATTTATAATTCCTAAAGGGAATTAAATCTTTTTTACTCAATAACCTAATTGTTTGAGTAGTCTCGGATATTCTAAAAGTTTGCTCTATAGTTTTTATAGCAAACCTAGATCTCATATCAAATAAACCAATATTATAAATATGGTTTGAAGGAACGGAAGGGATTACCCATTTATTTAATTTATCCAAATTTTTTGGATATTCTACTAATTCTGCATTTTTTATTAAATCTTCTTGATGATCATTATCATCCATATTCATCATTAAAAACAGCTAAGTTTGTTGTGGTTGGCCGAATAACATATTCAAATCTAAGTATGTCTTATTAACTTGTGAAAGAAATGACATAAAAGTACAATCTTTTTGGTCATCTTTGCAAACGAATTACTCGTTTAACTATCAACCCGAAGGGATAGACGGAAAAATTCCTCAAAATCAAAGATGTGGAATATTTTTAGCAAAAATTTTCTTTTTCTTTTTCATCCCAAAAACAACCTTTTTTACTCACGGCTTAATAGATGAACTTTTAAGAAAACACTAAAAATATTTCTATTCTTACTCTTTTTTTTTCTCATACTTAGCTTCGTCTGCATATCCGGCCACCCACAATAATTTTGCTAAAAATTGCCATTATATATTTAAAGAAGAAACATTTAAATAAAAGGAAGAAAGAAGAAATTTATACCTTACTATATATATATATATATCATGTCATTATTTCACCAATCAAAATATCTATCATTTTAAACCCTCCATCCAAACTTATTTTTAACTAATTTTCACACACACACACACACGCATAGTTTTCGAGAAAGGTAGAAAGACTCGTCAATACGATACTCAGAGTCTGGCTCGTCATCCGAGCACTCAACATACTGCCTCGCAGCAGCAGGATCCGTGGTAGACAAATAATCCATGAAATCATCAAAGCCAGAGTACGAGAAATGACGGCCCCGCGCCTGTGCTCCCGAAGACTCCCCATGCTCGAATCCCGAGTACAAAGAATGGCGAGCCTAAAATCCAGCAGTCTCACCAGAGAACTGACTAAAGCCCTGCCCAACATCTATACCACCAGCCGTGGAAGCAGATGAGTCTCTCGCAACGGATGGTCTAGAAGGCATCGGCTCATGAACAGCCGCGTTCCTTCGAGAACTACACTGCAAGAAGTCGAAAAGCCTCCTGGCAAAACCAGTCACCCCATCCAGACGTCTGACAGCCTGATCGTAGGTACGGCCAGAAACCTACAAACCAGGAAAGCCATCAAATATAGAAAGGACAGCACAGATGCAACATTTGCAGAAAGCTACTACAATACAAAAAAAGCAGCAAGATACTCACCGAAGCACTGGGTTCAACTCTATATGGAGGCCTCGCGTGCTCAGGGATGGGAATCATCAACCGCCTGCAAGAACCACCAACGCCCTCATATGCAAAACGAGTGCGGAGGAGCGGATAATCTCTAGGATGTGTAGGGTCCTCACCCTCTCTGGCCAGCACCTATGGGCTCCTCAGCCTCATCCTCCGAAAGATGTCATAGTCAGCCTCCTCAATGACATTCTCAACATGAGGCACTCCCTGCCTATACCGCTGCAACTCCTCCCCAACTATGGACAAAGGAAACAGCATGTGAAGGGGAGGATCCCTCGGAACCAAGGGACCAGATCTCGGAGCATACTGGCAAGACACCCTCTCACCAAGATACAGGACGTCACAGTGAAGCCCCACTAGCAGCTTCCGCTAGCTTGTCACCTCCCTGGCAGCATTCACAACCGCCTGATCGAACCGGCTTCACCAAGTCAAGTTGATCCTCGGTGAAAAGTCTCAGTCCTGAGCCAAAGAAACCTCCTCATAAGTCACCTGGGTGCTCTCCCTCGACTTCACTGGCTTCCTAGCTGCCTTCTGCCAAGTCAGCATAGCAGGGAACAAAGGAGCATACTCCTCCCTAGTGCTCCACCGATGCGGATGGAACACTTCAAAAAACCACACCTGAAAGACGCCAGGAAAGTTATGTCAGCTACAAAGCAGATACAGACAAGTACAAGCGAGACACGAAAGAGAAAAAGAAAGAGACTCACATCTAGCACAAACTGGAAATAGTAGAACGAGTTATCCTCCCCCCGGGAATACTTGTCCAAGGCGAAGAAAAGCTCGGCCAGACCAGCTTCTCCCCAGGCAAGCCCTCTCACTGCCTCCAGATTAATAAGGAGCTGAGCAAGGCAAACTGGCATGTCGTATCATCATTGGGAAAAATGGTTGCTGACAGAGCAAACCACAAGAACCCCCTGGCCAACCGATCAGCTGTCATCCTCTCGGAGCCATCCAGATACTCAGCTATCCCTCTCCTCAAATGTGCCTCCATCGGTCCGTACCGAATACCAAGGCCCCTAGCATCCGTGATGTCTAATCCAATCAGTTCCATCAGCTGCTCCATGGTAAACTCATTAAACTACCCTATGGGATTGCCCCGGAATGACAACCCGGTGATGGCAGCAAAGTCAGTGGGAGTGATCGATGCCTCTCCCCACCTGAAATGAAACGTATGTGTCCCACCGATACTCGCTCAAAGCGATATGGATCACCTTGACCCTCTGTGTAGAAGCCACAGCAGCCACCGCGCTGATAAAGCCCCCCAGGCCGGAGTCAATCACCAACTGCCGTGGACTCCTCTCTCTATCACGAGCCACGTTCGAGAACATTTCCCATAGCTCACTGACAGCCTCAACATCTCCCCTACTCTTAGTAGTGGACATATCAACCGACCCTCGCCCCTGCAGGTAAACAAAGCAAATGTATGTTACTACAAGATAACGTACACAAAATGTACATGCACATGTCAAAATCGCAAAACATATCAACACAAAGATATAGTTCAATCATTTTTCTAAAATATCTCCGTCCCACGTCAGAATATTAACGGTTCAAGTTTCAAAAATCCCGTTTCATTAACGGTTCATCTTCCTAAAATATCTCTGTCCCACGTCGAAATATTAACCGTTCAAATCCCAAAATTCTCAAGTCATTCAGAAAAACCCGGAACTTTCAAAATCATTCGAAAAACCCGTCAAACCCGGAACTTTCAAAATCATTCAGAAAAACCCGTCAAACCTGGAACTTTCAAAATCATTCGAAAAGCCCGTCAAACCCGGAACTTTCAAAATCATTCGAAAAATCCGTCAAACCCGGAACTTTCAAAATCGTTTCGAAAAATCCGTCAAACCCGGAACTTTCAAACACTTACAAAATTACTTCGTCCCGAATTAAACTCACTTTAATTTTGGAAAACACCCCTAGACATGGAATTTTTCTACCAAATTTTGTACGTTGTCTACCCATAACATCAATTTCACTAAGCTAAAGTCAATTTCAACAAAAGGGCATCGCAAGGTCAAAAGCCTCAAATCGGGCACCAAGAACCCTAACTTAATTCAAATCAAATTCCAAAATTTCAAGAATTCAAAATTCTAAAGTTCAAAGGAATTCAAAGGATGCTTACCTTTCTCGCTATCCCCTCCTTGGACTTATGGCTATCCCGAGCTTTGTAAAACTCGATCGGATCCATAGGAAGATTGGTCGTTCGAACTGTCCTCCTAATCCTCTTCTTCTCGTTGTCGGTCCTTCTATGTCGACCCCTCCGCCCCAATCTTGCTTCCATAGCAATAATCTCTCGAAGATTTCAACAAAGATCGAAGAAAAATGACAATTTTTTCTCTCTTTCATATCTCTCTCTCGGCCAAAAGCTCTCAATTTTCTCTCTTTCTATCTAATGGCCGACGACTTCTTAAAATTTGGTCAAAATGAGGACGTGGTCGGCCGGCCTCTTTTACAGGATAGGCCATTTTGGCCCAAATGCCTAATCAGCCCCTCATCTTTTCAAATTTGACACTTTTCCTCAAAATTAAAAAAATTCCAGTTAGACACTTCTAATGCCCTTCTCCAGAGGTTAAATTCCAGTTAGACATTTCTAACGCCCCCTCTCCCGAGGTTAAATTCCAGTTAGACATTTCTAACGCCCCCTCTCCATAGGTTAAATTCCAGTTAGACATTTCTAATGCCCCCTCTCCCGAGGTTAAATTCCAGTTAGACATTTCTAACGCCCCCTTTACCGAGGTTAAATTTTAGTTAGACATTTCTAACGCCCCCTGTCCCGAGGTTAAACTCCGGCCATCAATCATAAGCCCGACCATCCCATTTCAACGGCAATCAATGTAAGCACGTACAACAAACTCTCTCCGGCCATCAATCGTAAGCCCGACCATCCCCTTTCAACGGCAGTCAATGTAAGCCCGTACAACAAACTCTCTCCGGCCGTCAATCGTAAGCCCGACCATCCCATTTCAACGGCAATCAATGTAAGCCCGTACAACAAAATCTCTCCGGCCGTCAATCATAAGCCCGACCATTTCAGCGGCAATCATTGTAAGCCAGTACAAAAAACTCTCTTCGACCGTCAATCGTAAGCCCGACCATCCCCTTTCAACGGCAATCAATGTAAGCCCGTACAACAAACTCTCTCCAGCCGTCAATCGCAAGCCCAACCATCCCATTTCAACGGCAATCAATGTAAGCACGTACAACAAACTTTCTTCGGCCGTCAATCGTAAGCCCGACCATTTCAGCGGCAATCATTGTAAGCCCGTACAACAAACTCTCTCCGGTCGTCAATCGTAAGCCCGACTATCCCCTTTCAACGGCAATCAATGTAAGCCCGTACAACAAACTCTCTCCGGCCATCAATCGTAAGCCTGACCATCCCATTTCAACAGAAATCAATGTAAGCCCGTGCAACAATCTCTCTTCGGCCGCCATCGTTAGCCCGAACCCTCCTCCCCAGCAGGATCCTAAGAACATCCTTCTAAAAGGAACGTCAATCAATCTCCTCAGATCCTAACTGGCTTTATTAGAACTCTGGACGCTTTTCCCCAGTAATGTGTCAGTCTCTCCCGAGATCACATTTCGTTCCTAACCCCACTGTTAGAACGTCAATCCTTACGTGTTGTTAAAAAATGACAGTTTAACACAACCATTCCCGTAACTTTCTGCCAAATCCCCACCATGAGATCCTACTTTCTCATATCCTTTCAGAAAGATCAGTCTGAGGCGCCACACGCCCTCATCACACTTAGGTTTAGACGCCTCCAAATAGTCTCCCTTAGGTTAAGAAGCCTTTAAATAGTCTCTCTTAGGTTAAGACGCCTTCAAATAGTCTCCCTTAGGTTAAGACACCTTCAAACAGTCTCCCTTAGGATAAGACGCCTTCAAATAGTCTCCCTCAGGTATAGATGATATGACATAATTTATACTATATATTTCCTATATTTTCGTCCCTATAATTCTTTATTTTCATGTATTTAGTATAGATTTAATGTAATTTGAGTGAAATATGTATTGAGAGGATTTAGTGAGATGTTGTTGAGAGTTATTGTAATCCGAGATTATTTTAGTTGTTTTATTTCATATCCGGATGTAATACTCTCGAGGAGTCAAAGTCAAGATCTTGAAACGAAAGACTGGTTTGTAGAAATCCGAGAAATCCAGGGACCAAACTGTAATTGTGGAAAACTGGGGAGTAAACTGGAATTATAAAGTTCAGGGGCCAAACTGTAAATCTGGAAACTTGAAGGACTAAAGTGCAAAGCTGGAAAGTTCAGTGGCCAAAGTGAAAAATCAAAAGTTGGAAATGTTTAGGAAGCACGACTAGGGCACGAATCGTTCCTCAAATCAGTACGAGTGGAATTTTTGGTACGAGTCGTGTCACGACGCGAAACAAATCCAATCCAATCCAAGGTTGACTTTGACCAAGACTAATACTTGGAATATGACGTCGCTGGGCCTTTCCTTATTACGTTAAAAAAAATAATTCCTTTTCTTTTCCTTTTTAATTTAGGTTTTTAGGGTGGAAGTATATATACTTCCTTTGAGAACAATTAGAGGGATCCAACTTTTATACTTTTTCTTGAAGAGATTATTATTTTTCATGGAGAACTAATTCCTTTTGCTTTGGATTTAATTATTGGAACGTTCTTGATTTCAATTGAGGTTAATTTATTTTCATCTCATTTATCCTATTTATATTTTCTTCTGTTCTTGATTGATTGAATTAATTTCTAGGGTTTTGCAATTAGGCCGATTGTTAAATCTTGGTTCTTGATTTATTGCTAGAATCCCCTAAGATTATGTCAATTTAGGGTTTCACAAGTAGCAACGTTGTAGTACATGCATGTGTCATGGTGGATTGTGAAGTAGGAGAAAATAAACAACCTAATTGAAATAACATTAGAACGTGTTCTCGATCTTAATCTCTTAAATCGGTAATCAATTGATTTTGTGAATCTAGACTGTGTTAGTTAAGTTTAAATATTGATTAGGGTTATTAGTGAGTGTGTCACTGCTATTAACTAATATCAAAGGAAGAGATAGAGATTGAAATATATATCGTGATCGAGTTAATAGGATAAATTTGAAAAGAATTGACCGATGATATTTGAATGATAGACTGGGAATATAAATGATTCAAAGTGCTTTTCCTTAATTGTTTACAACCTAGTTTTTTTATTCTTGTCTTAGGAATTAATAAAAATCAAGCTTAGACCCCCAATCTTGTCAAGTGACAATTGTGCAAACTGATAACGGTTCTTCGAGTTCGATCCTGGACTTGCTCTAGCTACATTGTTGTGGTCAAGTCTTTGGTAAATTTGTAGGCGTGCGACTTTAGCCTATCAATAGACGCCTTCAAATAGTCTCCCTCAGGTTAAGACGCCTCCAAACAGTCTCCCTTAGGATAAGACACCTTCAAATAGTCTCCCTCAGGTATAGACACCTTCAAATAGTCTCCCTCGGGTTAAGACGCCTCCAAATAGTCTCCCTCAGGTTTAGACGCCTCCAAATAGTCTCCCTTAGGTTAAGACGCCTTTAAATAGTCTCCCTTAGGTTAAAACGCCTCCAAACAGTCTCTCTTAGGTTTAGACGCCTCCAAACAGTATCCCTCAGGATAAGATGCCTCCAAACAGTCTCCCTCGAGTTAAGATGCCTCCAAACAGTCTCTCTCAGGTTTAGACACCTTCAAACAGTCTCCCTTAGGTTAAGACACCTTCAAATAGTCTCCCTCAGGTTAAGACGCCTCCAAACAGTCTGCCTCAGGTTAAGACGCCTCCAAACAGTCTCTCTTAGGATAAGATGCCTTCAAATAGTCTCCCTCAGGTATAGATGCCTTCAAATAGTCTCCCTCAGGTTTAGACACCTTCAAAATAGTCTCAATCAGGATGAACTCCTCCTAATCATTCCCCACAGGTCGAGGCTCGTACGAATTTCCCTCGCACCCGTGAACTACGATCGGTTTGATTCCCCCGTGGATACGTAGGAATCCTTACTATAGGGTCCAGCCATTTGACCGTCCAGGTCTCTCCATAAGGCATCTCCCCGATTTGGGATCCTTATCTTTTTTAACGACCCCACTTCCTTCGAAAGTGACGTCGCCGAGGGGCTACTGTAAGTACCCAAATCCGGATCGTTACAATCCGTAAACTAGCACTTCCCAAGTTAACGAGAATCCGTTAACTTCTCCTTCCCGAGATTAACAAGACTTTCCAGGACTGCCCCGTGCTTCCAAATTCCAAAGTGTATTCATCCCATGTTTGTACACGTGAAAATATCACTTTCCCCGAAATACGCAATTTCTGGGACTTTCCAGGACTGTTCCAGACATTTATCCGAACAGTTATTTAGAAAACAGTCAAAACCGGGATTAACGGAGCAAAAACCCAATCTTAGTGACTAAGCTAGGGCACGTGGCACACATGCAAGCCTCCCCACATCTCCATCAATCAGATTCAAGGGTGAAAAGACAAAAATACCCCTGAAATTGAGTGACTGGCCGGCAGGCCTGTTCTTCAGGATTAATCAACAATCTTCTGCAATTCTCAAAATACCTCAAAAGGTCCCTCAAACTAAAGAGAGGACCGGACGGCCTGTTTTCCCATTTCACCCCCTATAAATACAGCCCCTCCCCTTCAGTAAATAAAGGTGAAAAAATATTACTCCTCATCAAAACCCCACGGTTCCAGCAACCAAAACCCCTCCCGAGCCTCGGAAATGCCTCGATTTGCGTTAAAACCACGTTTTCCAACCAAACACGAACCAAACACTTCTGAAACACCTTGTCATATCTCGTATACATCCTCCCAAGCTAAAGGGTCAACACCTAGCCATTAGTAACACTCTCACTCTCTAAACTCTGCTTTGCCTCGTTTTACGCATCATACGTTACTTTCGATCCGAACAAAGTTTCCAAAATGTAGACGAAACGCCATCTACGGGACTTGATACGTTTTAGTCCTCTATAATCTTCTCTCCCTCAAGAGAAGTAATTTAGGGTTATAACAGCGTTCGAGTCCCATTTTTACTTTTATGTCATTTACTGTCTGAACCGTTCGGTTCGTGATCGCACTTTTACCGTCCGAGCCATTTGGCTCGTTGATTGCTATTTACCGTCCGGATCTTTTGATCCATTGATATCGCACTTACTTTACGCTCTTTACAAATCCGAGTCATTTGGCTCGTCGATCGTACTTTTATCGTCCGGATCGTTCGATCCATTGATACCGCATTTCAATACTGTCATTTACAAGTCCAAGCTGTTTGGTTTGTTGATAGTATTTACTTTCAAATGTCCGAGTCACAAACTGACTCGTTGATCACATCTCATTTGCCATCATTTTCATCAAAATGGGTAACATCGTAATGCCCGGCTCAAAATCGGCGTTTGTCATTCAAACGCTCATTTCAAACTCAAAATCAACGTTTGTCATTCAAACTCAAAATCGACGTTTGTCATTTAAACGCTCATTTCCGACTCAAAATCGACATTTGTCATTCAAACGCTCTTTTCCAAAATCAACGTTTGTCATTCAAACTAAAGATTCCAGTTCATCATTCGAACTCCTTTTCAAACTCAAAATCGATGTTTGTCATTCAAACGCTCTTTTTTAAATCAAGGTTTGTCATTCAAACCAAGATTAAAGCTTGTCATTCAAGCTCATTTTCAAAAGCAACACGAACACACACATATACACGCACACTTTTTGAGAAAGGTAGAAAGACTCGTCATGCGAGGCATTTCGGGTGATCTCCATATACTCTTCCCGAAATGTAACCTGACCTCCGAACCTAACAATCTTTATTCAAAAAGCCTTTTCCTAAGTTTTGGCTACCAATCAAAACAACCTCCTTTTCAAAAAGCCTTTTCCTAAAGTTTTGGCTACCAATCAAAACGACCTCCTTTTCAAAAGCCTTTCCCTAAGTTTTGGCTACCAATCAAAATGACCTCCTTTTTCAAACCAGCCTTTTTCAAAGTTTAGGCTCATAATACAAAACGGCGTGGTGACTCTCTCTTTTCAGCGAAGCCCAGTGTGAAAGCCGCTCGTCGCGTTCCGCGCGCGATCCGGGTAATTCCAGTATGATTCTTGATTCATGTTTTTTCCATACATAGAAAAAATTTTGAAATTTTTTCACTTTGAACACACTTTAGTACCTCTTTCCATAAAACCTCATATTGGCTTGTTAGAAACCGCATGCTACTTTTAGGATAAACCGCATGTCATAAAACGTATGTTGTTTTTCAAATTATTCCAAGTATTAGATCTTATGCTGATAGTTTTTCTTTATTAATGTTAAACCGCATATTGTCTAAACCACGTGCTACTTTCTATGCTTATTCTCTTTTATTGCCTGTGTAAACTTTATAGTTCACTTAGGAATTGAGAAACCTTGATTTCTCAACCGCACTATTGCCAAACCGCATATGTGCTTAAACCGCATGTGAACTGTGTCTTCTTAAATATGGACCTAACTTAAAGAATTTTTTGTAGGATACTCACTTCTTTTTACCAGGCTGGGAGATAAGAGAAAAAGAATTGATGCAAGATGTTTTGGGCAGGGAGATGATTAAAAAGATGAGAGCTTCTGGAATTCTTCCCCTGTTCAACAAAAGGAAGAACTACACAATTCCCTCTTATGTTGATCAATTTTATGCTAATACAACTACTGGAGTTAGAGATTTAGGGAATGGAAAGCTAATTCCCTGCTTAACAGAAAATGTGCAAGGGATGGATGTCAACATAGATTATAAGGGACACTTATGAATTTCGTGTCCCCAAGGCTAAGGAAAGAGTGTCTCAAGAGGTTCAAGATGCAATCGCATCTAAAACAGCAGGTCTGCCAACCATAATTGGGAAATACAAGGCAGTTCCAAGAAAGGACTTTGGGGAGATGATGTCTCACTTGTGCTTCCTCACTAGAAAATCCATATGTGGCAAGAATGGCAATCACAACAACTTTACCAACCAGCAGTGGAAGTACTGCTCAGCCATTTTCTCAAAAATTCCACTTCATTGGCCCAATATTTTGATGAAGGAGCTGTCTGCCAATTTAGATCTTTACAAATCTAAGATAAGGGGAGTTGATCAAATGTGGAGGCCTTTCTGTAGGCTGCTTACAGCTATCTTTGGGAACTATGCTCATTTGGAGGAGCACAGGAAGCAAAATCTTGAGTTGATGGTGGATTGGTACTCAGGTGAAGATTTCTTGTTGTAAGTGTGGCCTTAAGCAGATGATGAAGATTTCTTTTTGTTCTTCCTCATTCAGCGGTTCCATAATCTCAGACATCTTCCAATTCAATCTCCTAGCGAATTTGGCGATAGGTTCGTTCTCCCTTTGCTTGGTGCTTTGGAAGTCCTTATTGTTGGTAACATACTGAATGTTTGCTATGTACTTGGTCATGAAGACTTTAACAATCTGGTTCCAGTCGAACCTCTGTTCTTCGGGCAGAGATAAGAACCATTCAAGAGCATGGTCCTTCAGAGTCAGGTTGAACGTATCAATCATGTGTTTCAACAAGTAAGTGAAACTAAGAAGTCTTCATCATATTTCCTTACTTTGAATTCATCACTCCTCTCATCCATGCCAACCCATGAATTTCAACCCCCAAACTTAGATTTTTGCATATTTTCACACTTGGGGTTGATCACCTCTCTTTCCTTTGATCACTTTCCACTTTAACATAAGAGAGGGAAAGGCTTTTCAGATTTTTCTTTTCTTTTGCTTTGCATTAATATATCACGAATAATACTATGCATTAGATAATTTGCTCAAGCCCCTCTTTTTAATACAATTCATAACCCTTTTTCTTTCTTTAGATTGCCACTTTCCACCCAACCCTTGATTTTCCAATTATAACCCACAATGTCCCATTCATTACCTAGTTTCACTTTCTTGAAAATGTGAGAAAATAGTGTATAAGGGTAAGATGATGTAGGTACAAAAGAAGGCGAATGGTGGTCTAAGATAATCTCTCACTTTGTGAGAGATTCCATTCTTTTTAAAGCATAAATGGGGTTCTAGTGAAAAATTTATAAGTGACTAGAAAGTTAAAGGATCATAAATAATGTTCAAAGAAAATAGCCATATAATCACTTTCCGAATAGCCTAATTGATGTGTTATTGACAGTCATGCAAACATGTTCTAGGGACCCCAAGAATGCCAAAGTGATCCTATAAAGGTCTCTTATGTTAGTAACAATGATCAAGAAAATAATATGGAAGTGAAAGGTGAAGCAATCATGCTTTACATGTCAATACAATTATATCCTCATATTGATAATAACACTTAGATTTTAAAATTATGAACTCTCAAATCATCATCAACTCTTGCCAACATCCCAAAATATGAAAAGAATAAAAAAATTAATTTTTTCTATTTTTTTGAAGGGTGACACTATATACACTCCCCTATAAACCCACAAACTCGGAGAGATATCTATCTCGAAACTCAAAACATGTTATCTCCTCATAGAAAAGAGAACTAAAATATGTCTTGGGTTCAAAAGATGATATGACACAACAAACAAATAAAATAAAGCAAATAAAACGTACCTTGTTGGGTTGCCTCCGAATAAGCGCATTTGGTTAAGGTCGTTAGCCCAATCGTAGTCCCAATTTCAGTTGTGATTGGAGGTGGCATCTTGCCTTTGGCCTTTTCTTTCTTTCCCTTGGCCCACCTCATACTTTCACGGGCCAAACACCCACCGCTTTCCACATGTAAGTACCATTTTTTTATTAGCTCGGGTGGAGCTCAAAGAACATTAGAGGCTCTTTTCTTCTTTTTCGTTATCTTGGGGGCCTTTCCCCCAAACTTATTTGGTGTTTTGGTCTTCACACATTTAGGAACATCTTCTCCATACAAATTTCAGAGGAGTTATCTTGATCATCAATGTTAGCAATCAAAGAACCAGAAATATCAAGAAAATAGCATTTCTCTATTTGAGTACATGAATCACTTTCAGCTTTTAGGGGAAAGAATGATTTTAATGGTGACACCGACTCCTTGTGAAAGCGGTCTAGGGGTGATACGGGTCGTCACTCAAAGAGTGTTCGTCGACCTTAATGTTACTAGTTGTAGTATGCATGTCCACATTATCCCTAGAATTCTCACTGTCACACAACATATTCTCTAATAAAGCACAATCACTCTCCTCCTGCAATGCTTCTTTCACCTCATCTATACACTTACAAGAATCCCCTTCATCAACCATAGGTCTTTTCAACATGTCCTCTATCGGATTCTCAACTCTCTCATCCGCCACCGACATGGACAACGTCCCATTCCCAACATGTATTATAGTGTTAGTTGTGGATATGAACGGACGTCCCAACAAAATAGGTGACTCTTTACACTTCTCCACTCTAACTACCATGTCCAACACAACAAAGTCAATGGGGAAAATCAAAGTCCCCACTTTGACTAACACGTCCTCCACAATACCCATAGGTCTCCTAGTAGAACGATCGGCTAAATGGAGGGTCATTGTGGTAGGATTTAACTCAGATAAGCCAAATTTCAAATACATGGAGTAAGGCAATACATTGACACTAGCACCAAGGTACAACATCGCCTTCACCTCACTAGAATCCCCCATATTAATAGAAATCGTTAAACTTCCGGGATCCTTTTGTTTAGGTAGGAGGTCTTGTTGAACTATGGCACTAGCAGTCTCTCCCATAATCAAATTTTCATCTTTCCCGTACCTATGTTTTTTAGAATTAATTTCCTTGAATTTATTTGCTTAAGTAGGGATGTTTTGAGTCACTTTAAGCAATTGGAGATTTATATTAATAGTGGAGAACATGTCCATTAATACCTTCATTTGTTGCTAAATTTTGAGTCTCATTAACTGATCGGGATACGGCATCGGTGATACATATGGCTTGAGGGGTATATGAGCATCTTTGGGATTTTCCCTCAATCCATTTGTACTCTTTTCAGCTTTTCTTTCATGAATAGGACGAGGAGGAGAAGAAGATGAAGGAGAAATTACCTCTTGACTTACCACTTTGCCATTTCGGAGGGTGGATATGGCCATCTCTTGTTGCCCTTGACTCGGGAAGGTACCGGGCTTGTGGCTTTAAAGGGCTTCAGCAAGTTGCTCTATTTGTATTTCAAGCTTTTTTTATGGCGGCATCATGTTGCCTTGATTCCTGTTGATGCTCTAATCTCATTTGATTCATGGCCTTTTCCCAAGGCTCTTTCTTTGGCTCAAATTGCCCTTATGGTGGAGGAGTGTGAAAGGGCTTATTTTGATCACCTCCCCATGAGAATTTAGGATGATTCCTCCACCCCAGATTGTAAGTATTGCTATAAGTATTATTTTGGGGTGGCCTTGGGTTGTACCCATTCAATGCATTTACTTGCTCATTATCAATAACAATTTGGGCACAACTAGGACAAAAGTTAGTAGCATGAGTATGTAAACCACATATAGAACAATCATCATGTATAGCATTGGTACCTGGAGAAGCACCATGAGTAGTTAACATATCAAATTTCTTATGTAATGCCGCTATTTTCCTATTAAGTTCATCATTCGTGCCCAATTCAAGCACACCTCTCACCTTCCCTCTAGTACTCTTTTGTTGGGAGTTAGCAACCAACATTTCAAACAGGTCTTGAGTCTCTTGTGAGGTCTTGGCTCCTAGAAAGCCAACAGCATCTGATAGGCTAAAGTCGCACGCCTACAAATTACTTACCAAGACTCGGCTACAAAACTGCAGCAATGACAAGTCCAGGGTCGATCCACTGAAGAACGGTTATTGGTTTGCACAATTGTCACTTGACAAGATTGGGGGTCTGCTTGATTATTATTAAATTCCTAAGACGGGAATAAAAACTAAGTTGTAAACATTTAAAGGAAAGCACTTTGGATCAATTATTTTTCCCGTCTATCATTCAAATATCATCGGTTAACTATTTTCACTTTTACCCTATTCACTCGATCACGAGATATATTTCAATCTCTATCTCTTCCTTTGATATTAGCTAATAGCAGTGACACACTCAATAATAACCCTAATCAATACCTAAACCTAACTGACACAGTCTAGATTCACAATATCGATTGATTTCGATTTAAGAGATTAAGATCGAGAACACGTTCTAATGCTATTTCAATTAGATACTTGTCTATTTCTTTCTTCTTCGCAATTTACCATGACACATGCATAAACTATAAAGTTGCTACTTATGAAACCCTAAATTGACACAATCTTAGGGGATTCTAGCAATGAATCAATAACCAAGATTCAACAATTGGCCTAATTGAAAAACCCTAGAAATCAATTCAATCAATCAACACAAAAGAAAATATGAATAGGACAAAAGATATGAAAAGATATTAACCTCAATTGAATTTCAAGATGGTTCCAATAATTAAATCCAAAGCAGTAGTAATTAGTTCTCCATGAAAATCAATAAAGCTCTCTAGGAAAAATAAAGTTTGAACCCTAAAACTGTTGTCAAAAGAAGTATTTATACTTCTTACCTAAAACCTAAATTAACAAGGAAAGAAAAAAAAAATAGTTTCCAAAACGTACACAAGCTGCTGTAATGATGACGTCATAACACGTGAGGGGCACGAGTCGTGCTACTTTGTACGAGTCGTGACCTTGCTTCTTCACTCGTGAATCGAGTCGTACTAAAAAAAATGCTCGTGCTGAATTGAGGAACGACTCGTGCTCCAAAGCACGAGTCGTGCCTTTTTCTGATCTTCCAGCTTCCAGCTTTTGCTGCACCTTGGTCCCTGAAGATCCACCTTTTTACACTTTGACCCTTGAGCCCTCATTGACTTGAACTTTCTGGCTTCCTTGGCATCTCCAAAACAGTTCTACCTCATATTACAATAAAAGTATCAATAATAACCTCTCCTATTACAATTTTTCCTCAATAATACAATGTATAGCAATTTAACTAAAATAAGATCAAAGTGTAACTAAATTGCTACAAAATGTCCGAAAAAACTGAGGAATTACCAAAGATAAAAACAACCTATCAAATTCCCCCACGCTTAGACCTTTACTCTTCCCTGAGTAAATTTCTAATTCCTCGCTAACTCCAGGTCTAAAACAGGCGTGCGAGGGGAAAGTGATTTCCCTAATCTCCTCTAAATCGACAAACTCAATCACGTCAACAAAACACATTCGGAGAATGAAAATCTGCTCCTTATTACTCCAATAAATGGTAATGACCTTAGTTTGATCCCAAAATATGTAAAGGGACATCCAAACTAAGGTCCTCTCTCAAAAAGCTAGGGGAACTTAAAATGACCTAAGCTTCCCCCATGCTATCCTTTCACTACTACTCCCTCAAATGAAGTCAATGTCCAAGCAAAGACTTACCTCGTGTACTACACCAACACCCCTTGTATCGCCAAAAAGAAATACGAGGATTTTCTAACCTAACGCCTCTAACCTAACCTCCTACGCCAAGAGTAAACAATCCTACCCGACACTCTAATCCTCCCTTATGTCTCCTCGCCGGTGATTTCAAAAGATATTTTCAGAACACAACCTCTCCTTTTGCCTAAGTGCCCTTTTGGGTTTTCACTTAGCCTCTCATTTTTTTTTTTTAATTTATTTTTTTATTATTTCTTTTTTCAATTTACAACATAAATCAACCTCCTCCCCCACGCTTAAATCTCACAATGCCCTCAGTGTGACGAACAAAATCATAACAAAGATAAAAATGTGAGGGAGAAAGGGGATAGTACCATCATCTCCAGCATCGCCAAGAGGACCTAGAGGGCTCGCCAAATCGGACTCCTCTCTCAGTGTGCCTCTGATCCATCCGTTCTACCCAACCTTCCATCATCCTCATGTAATCGTCTGGCACAGGCTCGTACACTCTAGGCTCGGACTGCTGCACGTAGGCCTCTAGTTGTTGCTGCCGTCTACCCATCACTCTGATTTCATCCTCCACTGATTCCAATCTGTCAGCTAATTCCTCTCTCTACAAATCCGCTCCTCTCAGATGCTCCTCAATCCGCTCATATCGGGCTGTGTGCGCCCTGTTCTGCTCATCTAAATACGCTCGCATCTCCTCCCATTGACCAAACGACCCCTGTTGGCTCGAACTGCTTGCACCCTCTCTCCTAGGCTCTTGCCTCTCAACATGTGGCTCCTCCTCATCATCCTCACTGTCAGGCATATCTCCTCTATTAATCGCCATCTGCCGCTCAGAAATATCAACCACCCCAGGCATTCGCCAGTCCTTAGGCTGATCCCCACTTGGGTATACTTCATTCCTAGCGCATCTCACTCTCAACCCGTTACCATATGTTAGCCATAGCGCATCAACTGACCCATCAACCCTCGAGAATGCATTGTGATATCGTAGTAGAAACTCATGATCATAAAACTTTGGGCCACCAACCAACCCCGCTGCATCAGAAGGACTCTTTATAAAGTGTCTGGCTAGCAGGGTAATCATCCCCCCAACCGGGGTATTCCCGCTACTCTGCCCCGAGAAACTCTCACACCTTCTAAAAAAATAATCAACCCAATCCAGTATTTGTCAATAGAGGGTAGGGCACACTTGTGAATGTGTGCCCAAATTTTCTTTTTTTGTGTTTTAGTTTGGATTCACTTGAGTTTGAAAATATCCGGTTTAATTTGAAAAACGGAGTCGCCACGCCATTTTGATTTCCTCAAAACTTTGAAAAAAAGGATTTAGGGTTTGGAGGTTAAGTTACCCCTTGGGAAGATCGGATCGTCGTTCACCCAAGGTGCCTTGCCGAAGCAAGTCTCCCAAGATTCCATTTTTCGTGCTTGCTTGCGTGCTTTCTTGTGTGCATGTGTTGAAAAGAGGGGGGGAGTGTTCCAAGTTGTCTTCCGGACGTATAAACCATTTAGTTGGTTATCGCTCGGGATTCCTTGGATTTTATGTGTTCGGGATTTTGATCCCGTCCTCATCTTGGACTTGTGATCATCGCTATTTGACCTTGGGTCTTGCGTGATCGAGAGAAGGACTCTCTTTTATAGTACGAAATGAGGTTCTTTAGAAAGGAGTGCCCTTAGCCCATCAATCCTACATCTTGAGATGATTGAGCTTATATAAGGACATACTATGCTCGTCTCAAGTGATAATCGGAGATATAGGGTTCAAGGTTTATCCCTTTCTAAAGAGATTGTGGCACCTTTAATGGAAGAAACGATGTAAAAATAGGATCTTTACACCGGTCAGCTCCAAAGGATGCATCAAATACCAATGGGGACATGGGGAATGCATGTTAAGGATAAAAATGACATTTTTAATGAAAA
Organism: Adenophora triphylla var. japonica; assembly: GCA_022495995.1. Lineage (NCBI taxonomy): Eukaryota > Viridiplantae > Streptophyta > Magnoliopsida > Asterales > Campanulaceae > Adenophora > Adenophora triphylla. Next base: position 326,604 of record JAFEMH010001147.1, on the reverse strand, counting down.
GATGACATTTTGGGTGTAAAGGATGCTATTTATTTTGCAAAGGATGCTTTTGGATATTAAAGAAGTGATCTTCGATGCAAAGGATGCATCTTTTATGTGTAAAAAAAAGAGGTTTTAGGTGCAAATGATGCACCTTTAATGCAAAGACTACATTTTTAATGCAAATGATGCAACTTTAATGTAAAGCAATGATTTTTAATGCAAAGGATGCATCTTTATGCATAAAAGAAAGGTTTTAGGTGCAAAGGATGCACCTTTAATGTAAAGAAATCATTTTTAAGTGCAAAGGATGCAACTTTTATGCAAAGATGACATTTTTATGAGCAAAGGATGCAAAAAGATATCATTTTTATAAGTAAGAGATGCTATTTTAATGCAAAGGATGCAAAGGGAGGGGGATATGATTTACATGCTTAAAGATATGACCTTTAATGACACTATACCAAGTCCCAAGCAAATATATAGTAATATGTAAAGCAAGGAGCAAATATATCACATATATACAAGTATAATGCAAGATAAAGGGGGTAAGAGGTTACCAATGGTGGTGACCTCTTTCTCTTTGGAGTTTGCCTAAGGAAGGGACCAACTTTTGGAGGCTTCAAGGAGGAGGGAGGTGGCTCTTGGCACTCTCAGCTTACTGAATTTTTGTAATGATGTTTTGATAGATTTTTTGTGCTGAAAATTCCTCTTTTAAAATGGGTAGAGGAGGCCTCTATTTATAGGCAGTCTGGAAATAGCCAATGAAGCCGTGCGGCCTGGAGTCCTCTCCTAATGCAGCCGTGCGGCATTATCCCTTGTGACTCAGCATCTTTCTAGAATCATGCAAGGTGGCCTTTCTAGAAGGGTTTTTGTATTAAGGAAAACGTGGTTTTTTAATTCCAAGTAATCCTTTCACCCCTTGGAAGGTTCGGAACAGTTCCCGAATTGCTCCTGAACTTTAGGAAAGTCCGGGGAATTGCCGAGAAACTTAACCGGAAGGCATGAGCCAGATTTGGGTACTTACAGAAGCCCCTCGGCAACGTCACTTGCAGGGCGAGTGGGGTTGTCGATAGAAAAGGATCCGATCTGGCGAATGCCGAGACGGATTGGGTGATCAAGGTGGTCGAGTGGCTGAACTTTTGGAAGGCTACCTACGTATCCCGGAGGAATCAAGCCATAATCGTAGTTCGGAATCCACTGGGGAAAGGGGGCGTCATATGTGACGAATTAGCTGAACCTAAAGTAGGCTACCTACGTATCCCGGAGGAATCAAGCCATAATCGTAGTTCAGAATAAGATCCGCTGAGGAATGGCGAAGAGAAACTGGTCTCTTGCTGGGGAAATAGGAGGGAAAGTGACCTAGGAGGTCAAGTGACTGATCCTACTGGGGATATGCTAGAAGATGGAAGTGACCGATGTGGTCGGATATCTGGACCTCCATGAGGGGCTACTTCACCACTGAGGAGTGATGAAGGAACAGGGTGACCAAAGTGGACGGATGGCTGAACCTTTTATGAAAGGCTCATGCACCACTGAGGAGTGAGGCATGAAAAGGGTGACCAATGTGGTCGGATGGCTGGACCTTTTATGAAAGGCTACCTACGTATCCCGGAGGAATCAAGCCTTGGTCGTAGTTCAAGTATCACTAGATAGTTAGGAACGATGTCTAGGATCCTTGAGGTTTTGACAATTAATGGAAGTTGTCGCCTGATTTGACAATTAATGGAGGTTGTCACCTGGTTGACAATTAATGGAGGTTGTCACCTGAGGAAACTAGAGCTTATGTCACTATCGAGGAGATAGAGGTAGCTAAAGTTTGGAGAACTTGAGCGTACTTCTCAATCTGTGATAGAGGTAGCTAAAGTTTGGAGAACTTGAGCGTACTTCTCAATCTATGATAGAGGTAGCTAAAGTTTGGAGAACTTAAGCGTACTTCTCAATCTGTGATAGAGGTAGCTAAAGTTTGGATAACTTGAGCGTACTTCTCAATCTGTGATAGAGGTAGCTAAAGTTTGGAGAACTTGAGCGTACTTCTCAATCTGTGATAGAGGTAGCTAAAGTTTGGATTTCGACAATTCGGAGGTTGTCACCTAGCGTTATTCCGTTATAACGGAAGTAACGGAGGCGACTGGGGAGAGAAATTGATTCTTCTAGGAGATAAGGGATATACTTGGGATCACAGCGTTACTCTGGTTAAGAAATAACGGGAGTTGTATGCCCAAGTGGAAAGTCCAGGGGTAAAGATGTAATTTCTGCTCAGAGCAAAAGAAGCCGCCCGGCATGAGACGAGGGCAAAAGAGGCCGCACGGCCAGAAGTTTATTTTCACCAGACTGTTTAAAATTGGATTTGAACGGGCATTGGGCATTGTTACCGCCTTCTGTTGCCGAGGAAGAGAGAGAGGAGGGAGAGAATTTTTTCAAAATCCTTCAATTCCCTTGCTTCTCTTGATCTAGATGGATCCGGAAGGGAATCTGATGCCAAGGCAAGCACAGAGGAACATCTCCTAGGTCGCTCGAAGGAGGAGGAGGGAGCTCGTTCGCACGGAGAGGAAGTATGACTTCAATACGCCTCCATCGGAGCTTTATCCCGACAAAAGGGAGCACAAGTCGACGAAATCTCAATCGGTTGGGGTAAGCATCCTTGATTTGCTCGATTCCGTCGATTTTGATTGAATTTTGACTGACTTAGGGCTTGACCCGAGTTTTAGGAATTTTTCGAATTTTCCTAGGATTTTTGATGATGATTTTGAAATCTTGATGATTAACCTATGAGGCTAAGAAGATAAACGAACATGCATGTGCAATTTATTTGAAAAATAATGAGAATGACCCATTTTTTTTCGAAAATAAAGTAAGAAGAATAATTGTCTAAAATGTGATGGAGTTCTTGCATGTGCTGGAACTAGGTCAATTCTTGATCATGGATGAGGAAACGGGATTTTGGACGATGAAAAGGATTCATGCATGCCATTTTTGAAAAAATTAATGCTTATGTGCAAATAATTTTGAAAATTGTGATTCTATGTTTTTTGAGAGCAATGTGCTTGACATGACGTGTTTCAAGTGATGAAAGACATGTTTTCTATGCAAAGGATGCTAGAAATTTTTATGAATGCTTTTCTTGTGCACTTTTGAATATATGCATGCTTTTGAAATGAGATGAAGGACTGACACATTTTTTTTGCGTTCTCCTACAGGAGAACAAGTCTAGGGGACCTTCCGAGATTGCTGCGAGGCTATGGGAGAGGATGACCGACTTTGAAAAGGATGGGGTGAACCCTAAGCAGCTAGTGAGGGCTACAGGCCTAGATTTATTCATTGAGGCTATTGGCAGAGGCATTTACGTGACCTCGAAGAGCAAGGGCTTGTCCAGGCCCTCTCGGAGTTCTGGTGGGACACCACCCACAGCTTTCACCTTAGCTGGGGGAGCTTACAGTGACGCCCGCAGACTTTACTGCTATCACAGGCTTGCAGTTCACCGGGAGGCCTGTGACCTGGAGAGACCATATCACGGCAGAGGAGTTCAGAGCTCTGGTTGGGTTTGTCCTTCAGCCTAAGGGGCTGGGGATGGAGACGAGGAATGTTGAGGTGGCAGTCCTGAACTGCATACAGGGATTTGCCGCCAATGAGGTGACTGCCCACCAGCTTGCGAGAGCTTTTCTGTGGTTGATGCTGTCAGTCACCATCTTTGCCAACTCTGGGACTTTGGCTATGCTGTGCCTTCTGGACTCCTTGGAGGATGTGGATGGGATTGGGACGGTCTCTTGGGGCGAGGCCGGATTGGCGGAGCTTTACTTCTCCCTGGATTTGTATAGCCGGAATAAGGCTGCTTCGATGGACTGCTTCTCCTTTGCTCTTGAGGTATTCTCACCTTCTTTCCTTTCTCTTTTCCTTTCTGTCTTTTAGACTTTATGAGAGAAAATGACCCTTCTATGTTTTGAACATGCAGGTCTGGTTTTGTGAGGTGATCAGGTTCTTTCCGTGGAACCAGCAGAGTGATCCAGGGATCTTCCCAGCTATGATACGCTGGAGGGGAGATGCGAGAGACAAGTTCACTGGGAAGACCCGGATCACTTTTGACTACAAGATGGTGAGACCAATCATCAACAGGGATGGACATGATGGAGTTGACTTCTACCCTTGGGGGAGGTACCCGGAGATTCTGCTAGGGGATGCCGTGGAGGCAACTAGGCAGAGGAGGTGGATGACGGGCCTGACATGTGATGTCATTTATCTGGGGGACCACTTTTCCAGGCAGCATGGCTATGTCCCTTCATTGGATGCCATTACTCCTCTCGATCCTCCAGCACGGATGCTGCAGTCCAGGGACTGGCCGGCGGATGAGATAGCGAGGTATCAGGCAGGTGTGGCAGCTGAGGAGTATTTTGACTTGGCTACCCCGTATGCTACCTTTGTGGAGGAGCGGTTGAGGACGCCACAGAAGCTAGTGAAGCTAGCTGTCACTCAGGGGTATGGGGAAGCCGAGCCTACTGACCCACCGATGCCTCCTGCTCATCTTTCTTATGTGGTCAACGGGGTACCGAGGAGGTTCAGGATACCTGTCCCCGACACGAGGGAGCCCCAGTATACTCTGCCACCTGATAGCACTGTGAGTACACTTTAGGGTCTTTTCCCTTTTCAGATTTCTTTGCTTTTTGTAATTCCAAGATTTTTTTGAGATTTTCTTCTCTTTTTTTTCAGGTTCCAGCTCGTACTTATGACGGCTTGATCAGGCAGAATAGGGGTTGGAAGGATGTGTGCCGGTCCCTTGTGAAGAAGCTGGCCTGCGCTTCAAAGGCTGCAGTGAACGTGCAGGAGCCCGTGCACAAAAGAAGGCACGTCGGGAGCACGGCATCCACCTCCTCAGCCTCAGAGTACTCTTCTAGTGCCATGCCTCGGGGACAGGGACCCAATTTCGGCATCCTGGAGCAACTAGCTGAATATGAGCATGAGAATGTCCATCTTTCTGATGTGAGTGACATGGAGGACTTGATGAGGGAGACGAGCTTCTACGAGCTGAGTAGTGACGAGGAGGGATCGGAGGCCTAAGAGGTCCTTAGAATCGATCTATCAGGAAGAAAACAAACAATGAACAGTTTTATGCACAATTTGTCTATTTTTTGCTTTATTTGGGCACCGATGGGGCGAAAACAATGTACTACTGTTTTATTTGCTTTTCTAGTTTATGCTTTATGAATTTGCATATTACTTGAGCCTCGGGGCAGTTTTTTGCTTGGAATTGGGGCTGAAAATGAGCCAAAATGATTTGTGATGACACATAACTGCATGGTTAGTGTTTGGATATGCTTTTGTACAGGTTTTTGTTGAAAAAGTGGGGTGAAAACTCCCTTTGGGCAGCAACTTGAGTTGCTGCAGATTTTTTTCTGCAGATGGCAAATGAGGCCGTGCGGTCTGGACCTGGGAGCAAATGAGGCCGTGCGGCTTACAGTTCTGTCTGGACTGGTCTTTTTCAAAATAAAACCAAGGCTTGGCCATTTCATTTCATTTTCACCCTAGACTTGTCCCAACTGATCCCAGAGCATATTTTTGACCTAAAGACATCAACTTTGATCATCTTGCAATGGAGAAACCCGTCAGATTGCAAAAGGGGAAAAGAGACCATTTTCTGTCCGATCTTCAATCTTGGGTGAGATATAACTTTCAATCTCACAAGGGGCTGTTCGATACTACCTTCAAGATCAGATATTTATGGCATTTGAGGGATCTCCCGCCCGATTGGGACCTTTTGAGGGCCGCGGCAAGATTTTGGGACGTCCGTAGACACGTTTACTGCTTTTCTTACAATGAGATTGTCCCAACCCATGAAGACTTCCGAGCCTTGATTGGGGGTCTAGAAATTGAGGCTATATCGATTCCTCTGATCGAAGACGTGCCGGTGGCGGCAAAGTTGGCATCTTTTCTGCACATATCTCTGGAAGATGCTGAGGGGATGATGATAGCTCCGGACAGGATTGACCTTTCTGATATCCCGAGAAGGTTTGGGTCTTCGGATATGGCTACGACCACGGTGGCTATGGATGCCTTTATCCTCTGCATATTCTCGTCTCTGTTCACTACCGAGTCCATGGGGATCTGTTATGGTGGCCTTTTGGACATGGTTAGGGATTGCAGGGCTGGGAAGGACATTGTCCCATTGGTTTTGGGTGAGACCCTGCATGGCATTGATAGGATGTCTAGGGGAGACCATTTCATGAGGTCCGGGAGCCCGGCCGTGTTGACTTTATGGCTGCAGGAGAGGCTTGGGGCTTTGCCAGGGGCTTTGCCGACTCAGTGCCCTTGGGTGATTTCTCGGAGGGGTTCGCCTAGGCAGCAGGACCAAGGTGACTGGGAGCTAATGATGGCTAGGTTATCCATTTCGGATATTCACTGGTGGGTACCTCACTGGAGGTTGCAGACTCGGAGGACATTTCAGAAGTCCTATGTGGTGAGGGTTCCAGGGTTTTGTCGGTCATCCTTCTACATACCCTGCTTGGTATCCAGGCAGTTCGGGGCCTTACAGGAGCCTTTGGGCGATTGGGGAGACATCCGTACCATGGAGGTGATGCCTTTAGACATGAGGGATCCAGCCAGCTTCTCATTCTTCTCGAGGGCTTGGACATATACTGTTTTTCCACCCAGGGCCATTCTCAAGAGCAGGAAAAGTACCATCTTGACCATGGCATACTTGGACTGGTATGAGAGGGAGATGGGAGCGACTCGGGTCATTTTGGGAGAGATACGTCAGGCTTTATTGGGGGCTGACTGCGACTCGAGTAGGACTCTGAGGGAGACTGAAGCTAAGGTGAGTCGTCATAACCAGTCGGGTGACCTTATCAGGGATATGGAGGCTCGATACAAGAGATTGTCTGAAGTCGCTCCCTTAACTGAGGCTCAGAGGGAGGAAGTGCGGACTCGTGCCCGGGTTGAGAAGGCACTTATTGACACGGGTTTGATGGAGGCTCCAGTGAGGATACCAGAGATCGGGATGAGGGAGACCGACATCATAGAGAAGAAGAGAAAGAACACTCGACGGGGTCGAGGTAAAGGGAAGAAGACCAAAGAAGACTCAGTGAATGACAGCTGATAAATCTTTTCTTAGGATTCCCTTATTGCCATTTTGCAAACACAGTAGTTTATTAGGCATTTTATTGTATTTTAGATCTTTGTAGCAGGTTAGCAGAGTCAAGAGTAGACCGTGCTTGAACTCATCAAGAAGTCTTTTAACTTGTAATTAACAAAGATATGATCTTAGAAATTAATCAAGACACATTTCATGGAAATTTCAGATGTCTTATTGATTGCTTAGGACCCGTTTTATGAAAACTTGATTGCCCTTTATTATTTATTGTTTAGACCGAACCATATATGGTTGCCTACGTTTCCCTTTTACAAGAAAGACTAAGGGGCTCAAGTCTTCGTAGTTCATTATGGTGAACTTTTGATATATATATATATTTTTTTTATATGCAACCCTGTTTTTTGCCTAGACCGCCCCTTTTACAGTTTTCAGCCTAGCTGGACATTACTCTTTTTGCACTAAGATTTTTTTCTCTTTTTTTTTTATGTGCAACCCTATTTTTTGCCTAGACCGCCCTTTTTAGGGTTTTCAGCCTAGCTGGGCATTACTCTTTTTGCACTAAGATTTTTTTCTTTTTTTTTTTATTTCTACTTTTTTTTTTAGACATAGTACCTTCGGAGCTTATCGCCGTTGACTGGGTGGACAAAGGGATTGCCGTCTAGGTCTGCAAGCTTCATGGCTCCTCCCGATAGTATCTTCTGCACCACATACGAGCCGATCCAAACGGGTTCCCACTTTCCCAGGGGGTTGTCTCTGGTAGGGGGCTTCACTTTCAACACTAAGTCACCCTTAGTGACGGGATTTCCAACTCCACTGGTAACACTGCTTCCAGGAGGACCCTTAGTGACGGGATTTCCAACTCCACTGGTGACACTGTTTTCCAGGAGGACCCTTAGTGACGGGATTTCCAACTCCACTGGTAACACTGCTTCCATCCCGTAGGTTAGGGCAAAAGGAGTTTCTCCTGTGGCTGTTCTGACAGACATTCTGTAGCCCCAGAGTGCCAGGTGCAGCTTTTCGGGCCAATCACGACCACGGGTGGCCATTTTCTGGATGATCCGTTCGAATGTATTATTGGCAGCTTCCACGGCTCCGTTAGTCTGAGGTCTGTATGGGGACGACTTGTGGCGAGTGATCCTGAATTCTGACAGTAATCTATTGCAGTCCCCTTCAAAGTGTGACCCGTTATCAGAAATGATCTCATTAGGCACCCCATATCTGCACATTATGTTTTCTTTGACAAACTGGGCCACCTTCTTGGAAGTGAGGACTTTGTAGGACTTGTCCTCTACCCACTTGGTGAAGTAGTCGACTGCTACTAACACGAATTCATGCCCATTGCTTCCTGCCGGGGCTATCTTTCCTATCACATCAATACCCCAAGTTGCGAACGGCCAAGGCGTCGTCATGCAGTACAGGTCATGAGGCGGGAGATGGTTGAGGTTGGCAAACCGTTGGCATTTGTCGCACGCCCGGACATACTGGACACAGTCTGTCTCCATGGAAATCCAGTAGTAACCCATTTTGAGGATCACTTGCATCAGGGCTCTAGCATTCATATGAGGACCGCAGGGACCATTGTGGACTTCGGTCATCAACTCTCTGGCCCTTTCCTGGGTGATACACAGGAGGAGTGGTCCCTGGTACCGCTTCTTGTACAGGCCGCCTCCTAAAATGACATAATGGGAGGCCAACCTTTTCAGGGCTTGCAAGCTCTTGGCTTTGACACCTGCTTTTGGTCTACCTTCTTTGTCTCTGAAAGCTGACTCTCCATCTTTGAGGAACTGGTAAATTTGATTGTACCACGGTTCCTTGATAGGCTTACGTCCCAAGTCTATTTCACAACAGAAAGCCGGGGCTTCTCTTCTACCCACTCTGAAGGGTTTTATGGCTTTTCCCTCGGGGATCTCTACCAGTGAGGCTAGAGTAGCTAGGGCATCTGCGAATCTGTTCTTTTCCCTTGGCAGGTAGTGGAAAGTCACTTCTCTAAACTGTCCAGTCAACTCCTCCATATAGGCATGATCCCGCTGAAGATTAGGGTCCACAGTCTTCCATTTGTTGGAGACCTGGTTGATGATCAGGGCTGAGTCTCCATGAGCTCCTTGACATTTCTTTCTAAAGCAACCTCTAAACCAGCAATGCAGGCTTCATACTCGGCGACATTGTTCGTGGCAGGGAAGTTCAACTTGAGGGCTATGGGCGTGTGCTCATCTTTTGGATCGACCAGTAGCATTCCTACGCCATTTCCTCTTTTGTTAGCAGCTCCGTCAAAGAATAGCTGCCATCGGTTCTCAGGCTCAACTACGAAGATCCCTTCATCTGGGAATTGGGGTTCAGGCCCGCGGTCCTCATTACTGGGGAAGTTCGCCAGATGGTCTGACAACGCTTGACTCTTGATGGCCTTTCTGGTCACATAGTTGATGTCATACTCAGCTAAGAAGAATGACCACTTTGCTAGACGCATCGAGAGGGAAGGCTTATCGAAGATGTACTTGATGGGGTCCATTTTCGAGACCAAGTTCACAGGGTGGGCTTGCATGTAGTGCTTCAGCTTACCGACTACCCAGAGCAGTCCTGCACAAGTCTTTTCACATGCTGAGTAATTGAGCTCACTTCCTTGTAGCTTCCGGCTGACAAAGTAAATGGCATTCTCTACCCGAGAGTCTTTCTTCTCCTGAGCAAGTATAGCCCCAACTGCCATATCGGTGATAGTGAGATAGAGCAGAAGAGGTTTCTGTCTATGTGGGGGGCAAAGCACTGGAGGATGTACTAAGTACGCCTTGATTTGGTCAAAGGCATCTTGGCATTCCTCGGTCCATTCTGTGTCTACATTCTTCTTCATGAGCTTGAAGATGGGCTCGCACAAAGTGGTCAACTGGTTGACGAAACGGCTGATGTACTGCAGCTTGCCCATAAAGCTTTTGACTTCTGTCTGGGTTCGAGGTGGCCTCATATCCATAATGGCTTTGATCTTTCGGGGGTCGACTTCGATACCTCGCTCCGTGACCATATACCCGAGCACTTTTCCCCTTGTCACTCCGAAGGTGCATTTGGCAGGGTTTAGTCTCATGGAATGCTGTCTCAGCCTCTCGAAGAACTTTTGCAGGTCAACAAAGTGTTGTCCATCCTCGCCTTTGGAGTGGATTATTATGTCGTCGACGTAGACCTCAATCTCCTTATGGATCATGTCATGAAAAAGCGTGGTCACTGCTCTCTGATAAGTAGCCCCGGCATTCTTAAGCCCAAATGGCATCACTGTATAGCAGTAAGTTCCCCACGGTGTGGTGAAGGTTGTCTTTTCTTGGTCTTCCTCGGCCATCTTGATCTGGTTGTAGCCTGCAAAGCCATCAACGAAGGATTTGACTTCGTAGTTGGCAGTGGAGTCCACCAGGATGTCTATGTTTGGCAAGGGGTAGTCATCTTTGGGGCTGGCCTTGTTCAGATCCCTGAAATCTACACAGCAGCGCACCTTCCCATTGGCCTTGGTTACGGTCACAATGTTGGACAACCATGTCGGGTATTCGATGACTCTGATGAATCCTACCCGCAGTAGCTTCTCAATCTCTTCTTTGACCTGTAGAGACCATTCTGGCTTGATCTTCCTCAGTTTCTGCTCTACTGGCTTAGCATCTGGTGCTAGAGGGATTCTGTGCTCTACTATTGAACTGTCTAGCCCCGGCATATCCCTGTACGACCATGCAAACACGTCCATGTATTCTCTGAGCAGATTGACCAGTCTGTCCCGTTCAACCCCCTGGAAGAAGTTTCCAATCTGTGTCTCTTTAATGTATTGTTCATTTAGTGTGTTTGCATCTTGTTCAAATGATTCATTATTAACTGTTGTTAAGTTTTGAGTTAATTTATCATTTGTTAAGTTGGCAATAAGGGGATACTCAGAAAGATCTGTCATTTCATTCAAAACAAGAGGAAAGATGACATTGGTTACATATTCATAATCCTCAGGCGTGAGGCCTTCGGATGACTCGGAGGACTGGAATTCAAAGATTCCTGACTCGACTGTATAGATGACAGGGTGTTTGACACGACTGGGTTGAGAAGGGCGGGGCACCAATCCAAGCTCCATGATCATTTGCTGTCGGCTGGCTATCGGCCCTGAGAATGTCTCCCAATTCTTCAATGGCATCTCTGTCTTAGTTACCAAAGTGCGGGGATCAAAAGGTTCTTCACCACCGTCTCCAATTACGGCAACTACCTCATCATCTGAGCTGAAGTCGATCAAATCAGGGACCTGTGCTTCTTCATCAAACAACTTTTGCAAACCCAACTCATTGTCTTCGCTACTGGCAGCTTCTATCTGGCTGATCTTCGGAAGAGCTAACTCGAAGGCGGAGAAATCCATTACCCCGGATGAGAAGTGTGCTGACTCTTTGACACTGTTCGAGTTTCCTTTAAAGACATACTCATTCTGAACGGTAGTGGTAACTCCAGAAATGTCTGGCAAGTCAAGGAACATTCTTCGAACAGGATTTGCTAGTTTTCCCCTAACTTTCTCAAGGTTTTCCAGAAGGGTTTTTCTCAAGGAGATCTGGCGATCACTTTCACTGTATTGGGTCCCACCTTTTGTAAAGTAACGGGTCAGAGACAAACTGTAGGGATGGAGATGGACCCCTTCACTTTGTTTTCCTGGAATTGTGCCTTTAGCCTTTCTATCATCCTGAGAGTTCGGTTTGTATCCCAAGCCATATCTGGTAGTCTGTTCCTTTACATCAATGATAGCATTGCGACCCTGGAGTCTTCTACCCAATCCAAGCCCCAGAAGGTAACCCATTTTTCTCATCATTCGCATGGCAGGGGGAATCTTGTCAGAGGTAGTAGTGAGGTCAGTGTATCACACTTGTGCCTTGGAAGAAGCTACAGAGAATCCGGTCAAGGCAAACCCTTCATCATCATGCTTGATTTCCAATATCGGGATACCTCCAGTGCTGGTTCCTTCCACCGTGACACTGTCTCCGTAAATAGTGGTGATAGTACCATCACTTGACTGAAATTTGGCACATTAGTGCAGAGTAGAGGCTACCCCATTTATCTGGTGGATCCAAGGTCGTCCCAGCAGAGCGGAAAATGAGATTGGAATGTCAATCACTTGGAAATCAACATCCATGACCTTTTTCCCAAACCACAACTTGAGAGTAGCAATCCCCAAAACTGATCGTGCAGTGGAGTCATAGGCCTTAATAGTCTGACTAGAAGGCTTCAAATCCAATAAGTCCACCATCTTTGCTGGCACTACATTCATTACGGACCCTCCATCAACTAATGCTCATGGCAACCGGCATTCTTCCAACTGGACTGTGATGTAAAGGGGTTCGTTATGACTAGCCCCATACTTTGGTAGGTCCAAGTCAGTGAAGGTAATGATGTTTCCGTAGTGGATACTTCCAATCATCTGGACGACCTCATCTGGGGTGACATCTATGGGCACCATGGTCTTGGCCAAACTTTCTTCTAGCTTCAGCTTATGAGGGTATGAAGAGGTTAACAGGGACCACAAGGAGATATTGGCCTGAGTACACTTCAACTGGGTCAGTGCCGGATCCTCTTTATCAGAGTCTGGCTTTTCTGCTTCTGACTTATAAGGTCTTTTGTCTGTTTTCGGCTCAGAGACGACATTTCTTTTGTCACCCTTAGGCTGCTCAACACTCATCTGTCCAGACCGAGTCATCACATAGACATTAGATTTTTCTGGGTCATCATTCCTACTTGAGGATTACTTCAGCTCTTTCACGGTTAGAGGCGGGCTCTTGCGGGCGTATGGCCAATTCTGCTGATTAATCTGATTAACCGCACTACCAGAGGCATAGGCGGCTTCCCGAATCTGATCCCAGGTCACTGGCTTTCTGACTTTTTCTGAGTTCTGACTCCCTAGTTGGCTTAGCAGCCGGCTGGTTTCAGCTTCACCTTCCTCATTCAAAGCCTTCACAGTCTCGTTCAAGCTTTTCAAGGTCAGCATACAACAGGAATTATCGTTTCCAGAACTTGGAAGTTTGCTAGTGGTTTCCTTGCCTGGACTTAGCAACCTTTTCAACAGAGAGGGGTCACATTCCTCATCACTGTCAAGCATATCCCTTCTTTCTCTAGGGGTCAACCTTCTGACGGCATCTTTGACATTGGCCAAACACTTTCTGAAGTGGGAGATTCCATCATCGAGAAGGATTTCTGCAGGGTCAAACCTCATGGCAGGTTCCTGTTCTTTACTGTCGGGAGGGTTTTCTGGGCTTTTTGGTTTCTGGGCTGACCATTCTTCCACCGTTCCTTCCGGTATTTCGACTGTGTCTTCCTCAGTATCACTACAATAACTCCCGTGAGAACTTTCATCTTGACTCTGATGACCAATGAGGGCAAAAGCAGGTCGGGACACTTGGCGCCATATAAGAGGTATCCTGGACTCTTCCTCTGACTTGGGGATCACCAAGAAAACATCACCGTCGTCAGAGGATAGGAAGGGGACCGGGGTCGCTTCAAAATTTAAGACTCTTTTTAGAGCTTTCATACACTCTTCTTCGGACAAGGTCTCAGGGGTGATTCTTAGCACTGCAATGGAGTCTACTCTTCCCGATGGGGGTTTAGCCTCAATGACGCTTACATGTTCTAGATCAGCGGGTGGAGCCCACTTCCCTCTTTCAGCTAAAGCTTCGATCAAGTTCCTCCATTCACCAACCAAGTCTTTGTAAGGAGTATTGAATTCTAGGATGTGGAATTCATACGCTGCCTCATCTAAGCTCGCATCCTTTTTCTCTTTTGAGCCTTCACACAGGCTACATACACACTTTGAAGTGATTCCATCTCCCATTCCAGGTCTGTGGTTTTCTACTTCATCTTGCCCTATGGGTTTCACTTCCGTCGATTCCAAGTTCATTCCTTCTACTGAACTGTCATCATCACTGTAAATCCATCCATTCCTATTCTCATTTATAGTCGACTCTTCACCGTATGCAGGAGATAGGCAAATTCACGAGGCGTTGACAAAGTTGGAAAGGTCGGTGATGCTTGGAATTCCAGGGTAAGGAGATTTGGATCAGGCTGAAAGGAGGGAATGAGTCCCATGGGGTAATGCAGAGGCTGCGTGACTGGGATAGCTGCGGCGTTTGCTCTCTGTTGGAAGGGAACAAAGCTGGGTTTCATCTGAGGAGGCGAGGGTGTCGGGACCTTGATGGCTTGGGATGCTGGAAAGGACTGAAAAGGGGAAGTCCTTGGTAAGGGATCATATGTGAATGGAGGAGGGCATTGGTTATAGGCTGGGGGAGCTGAGATGGCTACTTCTGGAGTCTCATCTTCTACCATAACTAGGGAACCGTTGGACTCAACCACTATCTGAACCCCATGATGACGGAGCGCATCAATGAGCATGGCTTGCTGTTCCTCATGGGCCTTACGACTATTTTCCAAGGCTAAGGCTAGCTCTTCTTCCCGAGTCATCTGATTACCCAAACCGCTACTGTTTTCTGTCAAATCGGCCATTCTGACTCTTTGGGTGACAAAGCGAGGATTACAGCGGCGTACGAGAATTACGCGCTAACAAGCCGCTGACCCGGTATTCTCACCCTCTTCTTTCTCGCTGCGGGAAAGGGATAGGAGAGGTTTAGACTTGGGGTAGGTGTTTAGGCTGAAGGCTCAAGCAATATGCAAATTAAGAATCTTCCAGTTTACTTAAAACAGTGTCTTTTATTAATTTCTATTTGGTTGGAAAAGGGGGTTTGCCCTTCTTTTTCGCAACTACTCTAGATCCTGGATCAGTGGGTTCCGTCACTACGTCTATAAGCCCCTCGTATTCCACCTGTATTTCGACCTCCCAGGGTGGACAGCCCCGGGCGAGGGTCCTATAGGGCACGCGGATCCCACCGATCGAGAGAGAAGAACACTCCTAATGGGTCTAGCGAGTCATAGGAACTTTTAACGCACGAGCGATGCGGATTATAGTCAAGGCAATACCGGGAAAGTCTCGTCTTTCAGCCTTAATGAAATTTCGGCAGAGTTTCGCTTGCGCGAATGACGTTTTGACTTTTCGGTAATGTCCGAGAAGATAATAGGCATGAGTCGGGCGGTAAAAGCCGGATGACACAGTGTCACATTGAACTTCGTTGCATACGCAGTGCGTGAGTCAAAATCGAAGTCAATGCCGGGTCAAGATCTTGCCAATTATTCCTTGTCGGAATTTTGGCAGAGCTTCGCTTGAGCGAAAGATCTTTGGATTTTTGGCATGGACTCGGTCTCGACTCTTACGCGTTCTGTGCGGGTCAAGGTCAAAGTCAATGCCGGAGTCAAGATTCTACCAAAAAAAAAATTCTTGTCGGAATTTTGGTAGAACTTCGCTTGCGCGGAGGACCTTGACTTCCGTTATGGACTAAGGCTTAACCTTTACGGGGATATGAAACTGGGCTATATGACATGGACTAGACCAAAAACCAACTAAAAGTCACGGTTTTTTGAAACGTGTGACACGAACTGTGCATTGGTCGACACTGGCTGCCATGGAGAGTTTGGGGTGATTCCGTGCGTGCCCGGGAGCATCGTAAGGCTGTCCGTGACTGCAACTGAACAACCACCCCGGGTTAAAGGGACGTGCGTGCAGAGTGTACAAGATATATAAGGTGCGCGTAGTGTGCGGTCTCCTAAAAATGTTCCTTTTTGAGTTAAAACAGAGATTTTCAGAAATGTGTTTTAAAAGGAATGATTTTTCGGGACGGGGGAAAATGCAACAGTTAAGGCACGTAAATTTTCTGGAGCCTGGTCAGCTTTGGAACAAAATAGCCTCAAGCTGCCTAAGCTGCCAGATTAACCTCAATTTTGTCCTGGTGGAATTGCCAATGAGGCCACCCGGCTGGAATCCAAGGCGGATTAAGCCGTACGGCTGCATGGATCAATTTTCCAGGTTCCAATCCTTTGCATTTTCAGGTTATCCCCTGAACATTTTAGGCACCTTTCAGCTTCAGCAGGCTTCCTGTTCAGTTTCCAGAGTATGCACAATTCCCAAGATGCAATATGAAATGCAATGCAAGGAAAGAAAGCAAGCACGATAAAATGGAATCCGTGACGGGAGGCTAACCCGCTCAAAGGAAAAAGCTTTCTTTTTTTATATTTTTTTTCGGAAAGGGATACCGGTACGTGGGATTGTTAAACCATAGCTTATTCCCGGCTCGTTTTAGGAGGCGTTAAAGGGAAACTTAATGGTTTCCACCTATATACCGGGTATCGTTTTTTTTTTTGAAAATGAAAGCTTTTCTCCTTCGGGGTTTCCCCAGCGGAGTCACCAAACTGTGAATGTGTGCCCAAATTTTCTTTTTTTGTGTTTTAGTTTGGATTCACTTGAGTTTGAAAACATCCGGTTTAATTTGAAAAACGGAGTCGCCACACCATTTTGATTTCCTCAAAACTTTGAAAAAAGGGATTTAGGGTTCGGAGGTTAAGTTACCCCTTGGGAAGAACGGATCGTCGTTCACCCAAGGTGCCTTGCCGAAGCAAGTCTCCCAAGATTCCATTTTTCGTGCTTGCTTGCGTGCTTTCTTGTGTGCATGTGTTGAAAAGAGGGGGGGAGTGTTCCAAGTTGTCTTCCGGACGTATAAACCATTTAGTTGGTTATCACTCGGGATTCCTTGAATTTTATGTGTTCGGGATTTTGATCCCGTCCTCATCTTGGACTTGTGATCATCGCTATTTGACCTTGGGTCTTGCGTGATCGAGAGAAGGACTCTCTTTTATAGTCCGAAATGAGGTTCTTTAGAAAGGAGTGCCCTTATCCCATCAATCCTACATCTTGAGACGATTGAGCTTATATAGGGACATACTATGCTCGTCTCAAGTGATAATCGGAGATATAGGGTTCAAGGTTTATCCCTTTCTAAAGAGATTTTGGCAACGGGGCTCGAATTTGTGTATGTGAAGATGTGTGGGCAGGTAATTCCTCTCTAAAAGATCATTTTCCTTGTTTTTATCGTCTTTATTCGGGCCATTGCTCCCCTATTGCTGAGTTTCATGGGCTGGGGAGTGGGGAGACTTTATCTCTTGGAATTTTCACCTCTTTCGCAATCTCAATGTAGAGTCAAAAGATGTTAATTATTCTTGTAAATCTTTTCTTAATTTCTTGATTTGGAGTCCCAATCCATTGTTGTTTCCTCTTGCTTCACGGGTTTGGAGGGCATTTATGTGATTCTTGTGCTTAAGAAACTCAATACCAAAGACAAATTGCAACTTTGAAGCCCCTTTAAATGTTTATCATCATATTGGTGTGTTAATTGCATGGAGTTTGATGATACTCATGATCATTTCTTTCAACGTTGTAGTCTTATTCGTTACATTTGGAATCGTTTGTTTGATGTGGCTAACGAAGTGTGGGTAAGTTCGGAACATTTTTCTTCCTTTCTGCTAATTCAGCGCAAATGTCTTGGTAAAGGAGAAGATCCGAGTCGTTTGTGGGAGTGCGGGGTTTTTGCAATTTGTTGGTGCATTTGGTTGGAATGAAACACAAATATTTTTTAAAAATCAGCTTCTATCGAGACATTTCTTACGGATAAAGTGGTTTCATTAGCATTGCTTTGGGCATATATGAATGGTGGATTTAGAGGATTATCTCTTAATAACTTGAAAAGAGATAGGTTTGTTGTTGTTTTGAAATGTAGAATTCTTGTACTTTGTTTTCTTTCTTTTATTAATGGACTTGTTGCCCATCTTCGTGTAGTTTGCCTCTTTTTATTAATACAATTCTCTTTTCTTATAATAAATAAGATATATATATATATACACACACACACACACACATGAAATTGGAACTTTTGGAACAATAGCTCCTATATTGAAATCACGTGTAATTTGCCCATTTTTTTCATCCACTTCGCCTCTGTAACGCTATGTTTTTTTCAATTCCAAGTATGATCATATCTCTCTTTCAATCACTTTAATTAATGTTTTCGGAGGCCTTACTCTACCCCTCACCATCTTATCACCTCTCCACTCGTCAAGCATTTTGACCGATGCATTTCCTGGTCTCCATATGAGCGAAACTAGCTAATGCAACTCCTATTTTCTCCCTGTTCACCTCACTTAGCAGCTGATCCTCTCTTGTATAACCATATATACATATAACCACAAATCTACCATATAGTACACATCTTCGCCACATTACCTTAGTCTCATATAACAATGTAGGCCTAATTGTCGTGTAGTAGAATTTTCCATATATGGGATATCATAGAAACACGTGACAAAGTATAACGGAAGTTAATTAAAATGACATAGTTTTATGACTATTCAATAACTTCCTACGTCATTAATTCCAATTGGCTTTTCTTTTTCCACGTATTTTACCAAATATCCAAATCATCGTCTTCGTCAACATTTTCGTTAATTTTTGGTTGACAAATTTATGGTGGTAAAATATAGCTTCATTTTTTCTTGAGTTCAGGCACATGTGTCAATAATCGACATTAATGGCATACATGCTTCTCGTATCTAAGTTTAAAGGTATTTTATGTATTTTTCCCTAAATAAGGTTAAGGTATGTTATTTGCAGATGATATTGTGCTGATTGATGTGACAAAAGAGGGTGTTGAAAGTATATTGGCATTGTGGAGACACTTTGGAATCTCGAGGTTTTAGACTGAGCAGAAGCAAGACTGAATATTTGGAGTGTAAGTTTAATAGAGTTGGAAGCAGGGAGGCAGGGGTGATCATATTCGATGAAAAGATTGTCTAAGCTTCATGAGTTTTTTCGATATCTTGGATCTATTATTCAAAAGGGATGGAGAATTAGATAAAGATGTGGCTTATAGGATTAAACCAGGTTGGTTGAAGTGGAAGAGTGCCACAGAGTTTCTATGTGATCCCGGTATGTCCCATAGATTAAAGGGAAAATTCTACCGCACGATAATTAAGCCGACACTGCTTTATGGCACCGAATGTTAGGGCTGTGAAACAGTGTCACGTTTAAAAGATAGAATGTAGTGGAGATGCGTATGCTACGATGGATGTGTGGGCATACAAGGAATGATCGATTGCGGAATGAGGTTATCAGGGGTAAAGTAGGAGTTGCGCCTATTGAGGATAAACTGAGGTAATTGTCTAAGGTGGTTTGGTAATGTGTGACGGAGACCGAATGATGCACCGGTTAGGAGGCCTGAAGAGTGGAGAAGTGATAAAATGGCGAGGGGTAGGGAAAGACCCAAGCAAACTTGGATTAGGGTGTTTAAAAACGATATGAGTTTACTGTGTGGTGGTGGTGGACACAACTCTTGTTCCTGTTTTGTGATTGTTGTCGGTGAAGTAGATTTTGGTACGTACGTTTGCTGGATTGAATGGTTTTGGAGAGATCAATTTTTGATTTGCTCTACGCCATCATATTTTGTTAGAAGAAGAGAATGTGACAAAAAGCGATCTGGTGAGCTCCACTGTGCTTGATATGATACCCACATTAGTATCGATCATAAACAAGAAGAAAACACCCAAGCTTAATCCTAATATGCTTAGTAAAGTCGAGGACTGTGACATTCTCCCCAACCCAAAATCACAAACGCCATTGTTTTCTCGAGGATGGGTCCAGCATGACTCTCCGCTGATGAACCCGTGCACCCTCGTCTTCATCTTGGAGACGTCGAGCCTCTCTAGTGTGCTCCTATCAACAGGGTACCCGTGATCGGCTATGATAACACCAAGGACGTAGACCAATTGACCCCCCCCCCCCCAATCCTTTATGAAATGCTGCAATCACCCCTTTCAATTTTAGAAAAAAATGTATACATATATAATTTTGCCCCCCCCCCCTAAAGTTTTGCAAAATTCTAATTTACATAAGTTTGAAAAAGAGAATGAATGTGCAGTGAATGATGGTTAAAATTGAAAGAGTCGAATCAACAGGATTATATTGTGCATTTTAAGTTCAAATGGAAAATCTGAAGTTTAATATTCAACCCTCATTAAGTTATAATGTGATTATTAAAGTTTAATATTTATTTCCTATTATAATGTAAATCAACTTGAGAAATGCATTAAAACTAAAATCTTATTTTTTGTTAGTTTGTTTTTTTGCTAAAATTAATATTAGTAATTTAAACAATATCAATCACATATAATAACCGATCGAGTTTTTTTTATTATTATTATATACGACAACATATATGTTATCAAATTTATAATGATTTATTACATGATCATAGTATTTCATATTAAATGTGCCGTTTTTCATATTATTGATGATTATTCTATCATAAAGTATTTTCAACCGACAAAATATTCGGCCTATGAAAAAGATTTTAATTATGAAAAACTATGTTTTTTCAATAAATATATGTTGCATATTCCACCATCTAAAAAAATGTCACACTTTTCAAAAATTATAGTGTAATTTTAACAAGGAGTAAGAAAATAAAGCATACAACAACAACAACAACAAAGCCTTAGTCCCAAAATAATTTGGGATCGGCTAACATGAATCATCATATGTCATCGTGTGAAAAGGTTGTTGGAAAAAAAATTAAAAAAAAAAATAAAATAAGATAAAAATAAAATAAAATAAAAATAATAATAATAATAATAATAATAATAAAAAAAATAATAAAATAAAATAAAATACAATAAAAAATAAAAAATAAATAAATCAGCCCCCCACATGAATTTTTGCCCTCCACTCCGGCCTCTTCAACACCATACTTTCATCCACTCCAAGTAAACTCATATCATTTTCAATCACTCTAATCCAAGTTTGTTTGGGTCCTCCCCTATCCCTCGCCATTTTATCATTTCACCACTGTTCCGGCCTCCTAACCGGTGCATCACTCGGTCTCCTTCTCACATGTCCAAACCACCTCAGATGATTTTCCCTCATTTTATCCTCAATTGGCGCAACTCCTACTTTACCTCTGATCACCTCATTCCCCAATCGATCCTTTCTTGTATGACCGCACATCCATCGAAGCATACGCATCTCCGCCACATTCATCTTATGCGCGTGACACTGTTTCACGGCCCAACATTCGGTGCCGTAAAGCAATGCCGGCCTAATTGCCGTGTGGTAGAATTTTCCCTTTAATCTATTGGGCATGCCGCGATCACATAGAAACCCTGTGGCACTCTTCCACTTCAATCAACCTGCTTTAATCCTATGAGCCACATCACCATCTAATTCTCCATCCTTTTGGATAATGGATCCAAGATAGCGAAAAAACTCAGAAGCTTGGACAATCTTTCCATCAAATGTGACCGCCCCTGCCTCCCTACTTCCAACTCTGCTAAACTTACACTCCAAATATTCAGTCTTGCTTCTGCTTAGTCGAAAACCTCGAGATTTCAAAGTGTCTCCACAACTCCAATTTACTTTCAACACCCTCTCTTGTCTCATCAATTAACACAATATCATCTGCGAACAACATACACCTTGGTATATCATCTTGGACTGACCTCGTCAATTCGTCCATTATCAAAGCAAAAAGAAAGGGGCTAAGTGCGGAACCTTGATGCACTCCAATCTTTATAGGGATCTCTTCAGTCTTCCCAACACTAGTCTGTACACAAGTACTAACTCAATTATACATGTCCTTGATAATATCAATATATTTCTTTGAAACACCCTTCTTTGTTAATGCCCACCAAAGTACCTCTCTTGGCACTTTATCATACGCCTTCTCTAAATCAATGAAAACCATATGCAAATCTTTCTTTTGATCCCGATATTTCTCCATGGTTTGTCTCATACGATATATTGCCTCCATAGTCGATCTTTCCGGCATAAACCCAAATTGGTTATCCGAAATATCCACAATTTTTCTCAGCCTTTGTGCAATCACTCTTTCCCCAAGTTTCATAGTATGGCTCATTAGTTTGATCCCCCGATAGTTGGCACAATCTTGGACATCACCTTTGTTCTTATACAAAGGGATCAGAGTACTCTTCCGCCACTCCAATGGCATTGTGTTAATTTTCCTTATCTTGTTAAATAGCGTTGTTAACCAATCTATTCCCCTCTCCCCGAAACATCTCCAAACCTCAATTGGTATACCTTCCGGTCCTACAGCTTTCTTCAATCTCATCTTTTTCATTGCCATTTCCACTTCACTCTTTTGAATTCTCCGCATAAAATCTCGATTTACCATACTCGAAGAGATATTTAAATCTCCAATATCCTGCTCTTGACCGCCATTGAACAGGGTATCAAAGTACGAACTCCATCTATCTTTTATCTCTTTATCCCCGACTAGAACTCTTTGATCTACATCTTTCACATATTTAACCGTCCCAATATCTCGTGTCCTCTTATCCCTCATACGAGCGATTCTGTAGATGTCCTTTTCCCCTTCTTTTGTATCCAACTTATCATAAAGTTTTTTATGCACCTTTGCTCTTGCGTCTCTTACTACTTTCTTAGCATCTCTTCTAGCTTCTTTATACTTCTCATAGTTCTCTTCGCTCCTACATTTCCCCAATAATTTGTAGCATTCTTGCTTGTCCTTTATTGCTTGTTTTACTTCCTCGTTCCACCATAATGTGTCCTTACTTGGTGGCCTGTTTCCTCTAGATTCTCCAAGGACTTCTTTCGCCACCTCCTTTATAGTATGTTCCATCTTAGTCCAAGTCGAATCTATATCCATATCCTCCATATTATCCGACCAAATACCGGTATCGACCATCTTAGCTACAAATTTCTGTTGATTCTCCCCTTGAAGTCTCCACCACTTGATTCTAGGGTCTACCTGTGGTTTTCTCTTCCTCGAAATTCTCTTACTTCGAAAATCAAGTACCACCAGTCTATGTTGAGTTGCTGTGCTCTCACCCGGAATAACCTTGCAATCTGTATAACTCTTTCTACAAGCATTTCTTACTAAGAAGAAGTCAATTTGACTCGCATTACCTCTACTCCTATAGGACACCAAGTGAGATTCTCTCTTCTTGAACCAAGTGTTCATTATACTCAAGTCATATGCCAACGCAAAGTCCAGGATACTATTTCCTGCTTCATTCCTCTCCCCAAAACCAAAACCTCCATGTATGCTCTCAAAGCCATGTCGACTAGACCCCACATGCCCGTTCAGATCACCACCAATCACTAATTTCTCACCACTAGGTACTCGTTGCACCACCTCCTCCAAATCTTCCCAGAACACTTGTTTAATAGATGCATCCAACCCTACTTGTGGTGCATAGGCGGAAATAATAGTTATAATCTCATCACGTATCACCAGTTTAATGCCCATAATTCGATCACTCTTCCTTGTACACTTCCACCAAATCATTAATATACTCCTTATCAATAATGATACCCACTCCATTTCTACCCTTATCCTTTCCTGAGTATCAAAGCTTAAAACCCCAAGGCGATATTTCTTTTGCTTTCTCTCCAACCCACTTAGTTTTCTGTAGACACATTATGTGAATCTTCCTCCTCCTCATAACTTTCACCACCTCTGCTGATCTCTCTGTCAAGGATCCAATGTTCCAAGTTCCAAAGCGCATCCCACTACCCTTACACCTACCATGGACTAGCTTCTTTACCCGCACTCGTCCGCAATGCGGGAACCCTTGCATATTTGACACCACCCCCGGGCGAAGAGATGGCGCGTCGCTTCCGGGCGACGACCTAGCAACCTTTGCATACTTATCACTACGCTCAGGTCTTTGAAGTGTAGCGCGTCGCTGCTGAGGAAACGCCCCAACGATATTCATATTTTGATTCATGTCATGATAATGTGACAAAATTTTTACGCTGGCTGTCACAAGCCTACCGCAACCCTCACCCTTTATCCTGACTTGGGACAGGCAAGGATAAATCCTTGGTGGGTTTTAAGAAAAATAAAGCATGTTCTTTAAAAATGTTGGCTTGTCAAATTGAATGTAATTTGTTAGATTGGATGAGTATTTAAATTTAGTTAAAATTTAACAACCCCCCCCCCCCCGACTTCAATTCCCGGCTACGTCCCTGACAACACTTGTCTCAGTAGAGAGAACATGGAGCAACCATTTTTTCTGCTTGCAATTCCACTTTGCTCATGTGGTCTGCTCAACTTTCCATGCACAAAACAGATGCATGAAATGGACACCGGGCTGACATAATATATACATTAATAGCAGTCAGAAAAGAGCACCCATACCTGCATGGCTCCGCCATAAGATTCATATGGAAGTCACAAACCTTGACTATATGTTTTCTTCATTTTCAATCTACCTTTATGGACACATTTTTGGCTGTTTAGATTAACTATTTATGTGTCTACATCAAATTATCTGTATGTTTACCATCAGACACCTATCTTTGAATTTGAGTTTTCATGGTATTGTAAAGTATAATAATTAGTTTTGATTATTCTTTTCTTGTGATTTTGAATGTTGGTCTTCTCTTCTTGCAGGAAATAAAGTTACTTGGAATGAAGAGGGTAAGTGTGAAACTCTGGTTGAGTAGACAACCATAGTACACACCTTCACATGCATGAATACATGGATATATGTATATACACATGGTTTATAGAAATATATACTCCCTCCGTCCCATTAGTATTAGCACAAACACTGTTTGTGCGGGAATTAATGAATATGATATTTTAATAAAATGTTGTGAGTGTAAAAGAATGAGTGGAGAGAGAATGAGTGGAGGGTGTAATAAATTATATTGGTGTTGTGAGTATTAAAATAATGTAGGAGAGAGAATGAGTGGGGTTGGGTGAATATTTTATTAATATAAAGTTTCCTTTTTGGGAGTGTGCGGATATTAGCGGAATGCCCAAAAAGGAAAGTGTGCTAATATTAGCGGGACGGAGGGAGTATGTACTGAGATTTAAAAAAAAAATTAACAAATAAGGTTGGAAATAAGTGAAGAAAGTTGCTGAAGAACATGCTATTGGAAGAAAATGGCAAAAGGTAAATAGTGGAGAAAGTTACTGAAGAATACCCCTTCAATCTTGAAAATGGAAACTCCTGAAAATCCCCATTGCTTTTGACCAAAATGAAACCATAAAATTATAAACCTGAATCGGACCATTGTTGTCGAGGAGATACAAGAGTTTTGGTGTAGCCAGTCCGATCTCACACACACAGTGTGGATTACCCCTAAAATGTTTTTGTATTTAAAGTGTGTCCTTTCTTTTGAATGAAATGTGATACCAACCGGGCTAGTCTGAAATATAACTTAATCCAAGCCATGACGCCCTCTTTGAAGATGTTGAAGTCCTTTTTTCCGCATCAGAAAGAACTTAGGAAGTAGAGGGTTCTGTGGAAGCATTGGCCTGGGAATTTTTGCTCTTCCCTAATTTTTTGTGTCTTGTAATTTCCTAGAAGAAGATTTTATTTTTTCCCAATTAATTTAGACTTAGTCCTAGAAGTGTCTTGATTAAATTGTCTTTTAATATCTATGTAACCTACATCACCAAAGGAGATTATTGAATTAAGTTGATCACATTTGCCATCACTAACCAGTGGGATTCTCTATATAACCAATAAAACTACAGTTGCAATTAGTAAATTTCCTTCTTTCGTTGCCGAACAGATATGTTAACCTCACCACTGTAAGTAAAGAAGCTATATGTCACTCTCTTGCATCACCGGTTAAGACTTCTTCTACCCTTGAACCATTTCTGTTTATAGTGATTGAGACAATCCAGATCTTTGTTGTTAAGTGATATCTGAAGGTCCAGATTCTGCAAAATCTGGAATCAGAGAAGCATCCCATCAAATCAGATCTGAGCACACCAACTTCTGATATGCTCTCCCGAGTGAACCATCTTACGACTAGACTGAGAAAAATTGTACAGGTAGCAGATTTTTGTTGACTCTTGGAGAAGAAAGCATAACAGAGCAATTAGCTATGCTAGCTAAGTGCCTTTCTGCCCCTCGAACTTTGGCCCCAACATCAATTCGACATCCGTACTAATGAAACAACAAATGTGTGATGTGTACTATAGTTTTATTAGAAAAATATACCAAAATACTGTTCACTCATTAATTTTTTCTAACGAGCGTTAATAACTTAACATTAAGTTAGATTGAAATTTTCAAATTTAACACCAATGTTTAAAGAATCAGGGCCGGCCCTGCCTAGAGGCAAGTGAGGCCATGGTCTAGGGCCACAAAAAAATGGGCTATTTTAGGGGCCTCCAAATTTAAAAGTTAATGTATATATAAATATGACTCTATTTATGAACACAAAGTGTTCTTTATTCTAGTGGCAGAATCATGCCTCAAAAGTTCTAAGTAGGCCAGTAGCCCATGTTCAAACCATGGTACCAGCATAAATATTTTTATTTCTCTCTTTTTCCTTCATGTTTCTTCATTTGTTTAAAACAAATTTTTATTCTCCTGCCTTTTTTATTTCTTTCTTTTTTCTTCATGATTCTTCATTTGTTAAACTGATTTTCATTATTCTCTTTCCTTTTTCTTTTATTCTATTACTCTCTTTCCATTTTCTTCTTGTTCTTAATTTATTAAACAAATTTTTATTATTTTCTTTCCATTTTCTTCATGTTCTCAATCTTTAATCTCATAAACAAATTTTTATTTTTCCTGCTTTCTGCCTTTTTCTTCCTCAAAGTCACTCTATCCATTTCAAATGAATTTACAAAAATATTTAAACATATTTTTATTCTCACTCTTGCTTTTATGCCTTTTTATTCTTTAAAGTTTTTTTTTTCTCCTTCAATCTTAAAAAGAATGTACAAAAAAAATTCAAATTTGATGAATGTTCATTTTCAAATAAAACTTGTCTCGAAATTGTTGTTTTTTGTTAAAAAAAAACATAAAAACAAAAAAACAAAAACAAAAAAACTTTATCCATATTGTTTTTTTTTTTCATTGGTCACATTATGTTACAAAACTAAATATTTAGAATACTTAAAACTGCATCGCTGTCTATTGGGAAAAATATTAAAGGGCCTCGACCAAATAATTGGCCTAGGGCCACAAAGTTCACAGGACCGGCCCTGTAAAGAATTAACCCCATCAAATATTTAACGTGTAAATGTTCCCCATTCCATAAATTGCCTTTATAATCCCCCAATAAATTACCCCTCTTCCCAATCCACAACCCCTTTTCCCAACTCACCGCCATAACCACTACCACCATCACCACCGCCACAAACCACCACACCCAATCACCACCAGCACCACCATCTTCCTCGCCATCCAACAACCACCAACATCTAAATGACCACCCTTTAAGAATTTCCCTAGCTTCTTTCCCCTCTCTTGACCTGTAAAATATAACTCACCAAATTACACTACCTACCGACCAATATTCAAACGTTAACCCACCAACCAAAATAATTAAACAAATTGAGGAGTAAATTTTGATTTTTTTTCTTCCCGGGCATTGTGTGATGATTTAACGATTTGGGTAAGATGGAAAATGAGAGATCTTGATCTGATTTGTACCTCAAGAACTTTGATTTCTTGCTTTTCATGTCAAAATTGAGGCTGGAGAAGGTCTTGCATTTGTAGTTGTTCCATAATAATATGAAGTTTGGGGGGGGGGGTCAAAAGGGTTTGTGGGGAGGGAGGTGGAGAGATTTGGGATGGCGGGAAAGAAGCAGTGGCGGCGGGCGAGAGGGAGCAGTTGCGGAGGATGAGAGATTCTGCAATGGCGGGGGAATCTAATGGAGAGAGAGAGAGAGAGAAGAGTGTGGTTCATGTATTTGTGGTGGAGGATAGGGTGGTGGCGAGAGGGGGCGATTACGGAGACGTGGGTGTAGAGGAGGAGGTTAGATGGGGCACGATGGTGGCCGAAACGGAGGCAAAAGCGGGGTTTATAATTAGGGTTAAATTTGAAAATTTCAATCTAACTTTATGTTAAGTTGTTAAGGCTCGTTAGAAAAAATTAACGATGGAACAATATATTGGTTAATTTTGCTAATAAAACTATAGTACGCATAATACATTTGTCGTTTCGCGGTACATATGTCAAATTGATGTTGGGGCTATAGTACGAGGAGCAGAAAAGCACGATACTCATGCTAGCTAATAATACTACGATGAGGGGATGCATTGCAGGATAGTTCTAAAGCCTCACAAAAACGACGGAGTTTAATTAAATATCTTTGGGTTTTGTGACTTGTCTTTTTAATGCACTTAATTATTGAGAAAAATGAATTTTACCGCTCAATTTCGACTCTAAGTTAATGAAAAATATACTATAAAATAATTTAAAATCCCCTTTTGATTTTTGAGCCGAAGATAATAATTATAATTTTTTATTGTTTAATAATCTTGTTTTCGTTCCCAAAATTATTATCTCTTCGCAAATATTGCAAAACATTTGCTTTTGTATCTCTATGACAAGGTCTTATGTTTCTTAAATTAAAAGCCAATCTTTAAACTCTTAGTCCAGAGGAAGTGGCTATTTGTGTGTACTTGAGTTGAGATTTATGCTATTTGTGTGTGCTTTTCTGCTTTCTTCATAACTTGTAATCTTTTTTAAACATTTTTGCTATCATAAGATTTCTTCTATTTGCAGAAGTTGATAAAATATTAAAGGAGGATGCAATCAAGGAAGGTTATAAAGAAGGATACATAAGCAAGAAAGATCCTGAGCATCTCGCATATGTCGCCCGTTCATATAAAAAGGTTCACTTCCTATATTATTTTTTTGTGATTATGTGCATTTGGCACTAATATTTAGAATTGGTGATTATAAGATCTAACACTTCATTGATTCCTAACTACAATGGCTAATAGTTCAACCTAATTTTAAGCAACAACAACAACAACCTAATTTTAAGCAAGGAACCTAAATAAATGATGCTATTGTTACACATAATTTTGGGCAAAATCACCATTAATGTGTTTAATTTGTTACTCCCTTCGTCCCAAATTGAATGACCTTTTTTTGTTTTACCAATTTGTATTTTTATAGTTCATTTTATATTAGCAAATCTAGAAGTTTGAAAGTGAATAGCCCAAGTTTATATGCATATTTTGTTTAAGAAAAATGAACATTTTCAAAATGTTCCTTAAACTGGAAATGGTCATTCATTTTGGGACAAAAGGAGTACTTTCTTTATATGAAAAGGTTCACTTACTATATATATTTGTTTAATTATGTGCCTTTAGTTGCTAGTAATTAGAATAGGTGATTGTAAGATCTTTGTTGATTCCTAATTACAATGACTATTAGTTCAACCTAATTATATGATAGGGGTCTAAAATAAATGATGAAATTGTTACACGTAACTTTGAGCAAAGTCATCATTAATGTATATGATTTGATACTTTCTTTATGGATGACATGCATGGTGAGACTTGCGCACTATATATAACCGTTGACGTTAAACACAATCCCCCTAAAACGCTAAACCATTTATTGCTGTTAAAGGACATCATTTTCATATATTATTCCAATAGCAACATATTAGGTATTGTAGGCGCTAAACACAATCCCCTAAAACGCTAAACACATCCTCCCCTTACCTCATGAAATGACCTTTTTGCCCTGCTATCTTTACATAATAAATTTACAACTAAACCCCACTTTATCGATATGATTCCCATGGGGATTCAACAAGAAATAAAGGTCGTGAAGCGGCCGTTACCGAGTCCAGCTGTAGAAACGGATTTTATTATTGAGTGGCGAATCAATCCTGGCTAAATGTTTCTTTCTATTCTACTGGAAACATGTTTAGGTATGATACTCAATCCTGTCTCAATGTTTCTTTCTATTCTATGGGGACTTTATTGGGAAAATCATGTCAATATTTTGCCTTATTTGGTTATGACTATGCAAAGGGAAAGAGGATTTGAGCTAACATCTTGTGACCTTTTGTTGCTAAGTAACTTATTTGAACTTAAAGCTTCAAAAGGTTTAAAATATATTATTCCATTCACAATGCAGTGTGTTGCTAAGAATGGTGCTGAGCATTTTTTTTGCAAGCAAGTTGAAAAAAGATTGTTGGAGTGCAAGGCAGCACAAAATGGTAATTAAAACCTTTCCTATTAGCTTCTAAGGTGCTCAAACTCTTTAGTTTACCATGCCGGACTCTTTTAAATAAGACTTAAATGTCAGATTAGTTTAAACAAGACTTAAATACGAGTGTCTGACACGGGTACAGCGGGGTAAACCTAAGAGTTAGAGCATCATAGATTAGCTTTGCTATGATTTTAATCATAAGAGACAATTAAAAAATATCTTCGTTGCTTTCTTATGCATGTATCGCTTCTGGTTATGTTATGTATCTCTCTTGCTATATGATGCATGGTAATTTGGTCAGAAAAGTGACGATCTCGAATTGCATCGAAATTTGCACACGACTTGTGAAACATAGTTAGAATATCGAGTCACAACTACGTGGTGACTAGACGTTGTCTTAGCCAATCCATAATCGTTTAGGAGCAAAAACAAAATTTTACTATTTTAGGGTTTTTATTTCTTGTTTTATTGGTTTTTTTTTTCCTTATGTTTGGTTAGCAGTTTCTAGGCTGTGTCTAGGTTATATATATATACACTTAATGGAGTCTGGCATTAAATTTTTGATAATTGATGGGGTTTCTTTATAAATTGCAACTTGTTCTTGATTCTGTTCTTCCTTAGTTTAATTTTTCTAAAAGGCGATTCAGCATATATGGTTGTTCATCAATGGTCGAATGAATTCGTGGTCTTGGTGACTGTGGTCAGAGGTATGGCAAAGAACCCCAGCGACACGAAGCGACAACATGATCTTTGTGACGTTGAGAACGAGGATCATGGAGGACAAATTCAAGCTCTCGAATAGTGTCTCACGCTTTTGGAGATTCTTACCGACGATGTATTTGAGTGAGATGTCATTTGAGGTGGACGATGAGGAAGACGTTAATCCTTTTGCTCGCGATATGCAACAAGGGCTTGATCCTTTTCGGGATATCGATATGAAGATTGAGATTCCCGAGTTTGAATGTAAGGCTCATCCTGATGATTTTATTGATCAGTTGAGTATTGTTGAGCGTGTGTTTGATGTTTAGAGTCAGACAGATTGTAATAAGGTTAAGTTGGTTGCAATTAAATTGTGAAAAACATGCTTTATTATAGTGTGAACATGTGAAAAAGCAACGCGTCTGAGAGGGAAAAGCCAAAATTGAGCCTTTTGTGATTATGAAAAAATTAATGCGACATAACTTTCTTGGTCTGTATTTTAAGATGGAGGCTTTATTGATTATAATGTTTTGATACAAGGCGATATCTCAGGAGGACTTTATGAACGAGTTTGATTGTCTAAGGATGCAGTGTGATGTTCTGGAGGAAGATGGGGAAACCATTGCTCGTTATCTATCTAGGGGGGACTCCGTTGTGAAATTTCGGATGCTATACAACTGCATCAAGCTATACAACTGCAACAATACTGGACGTATAATGTTTGTTGGCTTTTCTCCGAAAGTTGAGAAACAATTGAAGGGAAAGAATCCTGAGTCGTTGGTAGGGAATGTAAATGGTTAGAGATCGTGGTAATAGGGGTGATTCTACTTCCTTTCAGGTATATTGTCCAAATCGAAATGTTTTTTTGTTGGTCGAGGAAGATACCTTCCAATTTATGACAATAACCATCAGCAAAAGCAATTGCTATGAAAATGATGGCAGTGGGAGGCAATTGTCAGTAGTAGAATCACCGGCAAGCTTTGTAGGAGCAAATGGAGTTGAGTATTCTATTGAGCTAATGCAATCTCATTCTTCATTATTAGAGGATTTCAATGAGAAAAACGAATTGATTATTGATGGAAGATTTCTCTCTCTAATTATAATTACCTAGCAAGTGCTCTGGTTATCATTGTAGTAATATGCAATTGCAAGGGTCGAATGCACATAGACTCGTGGATGAACAAGTATATTTTAGTAGTGTAATAAGTAACCAAAGAAGGGGTTTTTGATGTTTGATTTATTTAACCTAAGAAACAAGAATTAAAAGCACGTAAAAGAATTCAAGAAGAGATAAGAGATTCATGGATTGAGGATCATAAGAATTATCACTTTATGCTATTTTAAAACATGTAAAAAGGAATCAATCTCATTCAAGGGTTTGTTCACAAAAGATTATGGTTAGGATGTTTGATAAAATTCGCTAGGTCAAAACAAACATTAAAACCCTAATATCTCTATCTTGTTTATAACTTTCGCTACGTTAATATAAACATTCAAGAATTTCATTAAAATCATAAGAACAAAGATAACCTAGATTCATATAAATTTCGCTTGGTCATCAATTGAATCTATTCATCTCAATAATGGTCAATATATAAATATTCACGCTAGTGCAATGGTTTATACCCAAATAATATTCAAGAGACGAAGAGTATATTCCGCTAGATCAATATACTTAATCTCAAGAACAAGCTTTAAGAGTGTTGGGAAGAACAAGAATGAGAATGAAATAGAAAGAATTAAAACCTTAGCATAAAGATCCAATTGTTAAGGAAATAAATGTTGGTGTTGTTGATTTGCACATTCACGAGGAGAAGAAGGAAACTAAGAATTTGGATAATCTAACCGATGAGTTTGAAGACAAAGGGAGTTCTGATATTGATGAAATGCTCTCTCAGAATGAAAACAACGAAATGACGAAATCATTGGAGTTCAATAACGAAATCATTGGAGTTTATGTGGACACGAAGGTAAATATATCTCAAATCGAGATAATTGTGGGGTAGCGAGCGCTGCGGGTTTAAAACAAAGCTTGAAGTTCACATCTGATGTCAATAGTCTGCTTATGGAGGTGAAAATAGAACTAGCAGGTGACGATACACCAGAGGAAAGTGAGGCTCATATCTCGATTATGTTCTTGAATGGTGTTCGCACTCATGAAACCATTAAGATAAGAGGCAAGTGATGTGAAATTCTGTCAGATTTAGGGGGTGTTGCCACTAGGAGGGTGTAATTTAGTATCGGGGTAAAATGGTTAAAGCTCCACAGCCCCATTCCTAAAAGGGACTGCAGGCCGGGGCATTTTTTTACCGTCTCATTTCAAGGTGATCCTCACACTTAAGGCGTACTGTGACGCGGATTGGGGTAGGTGTCCAGTGACAGTGACGAGGCATTAATGTACAGGACATTTCATGTTATTAGGTAGCGCTCCCATTTCCTGGCGTACTATAAAGAAGCCGGTCGTTTCTCCCTCCTCGCCCGAAGTCAAATATTGGGCAATGACTACCACTGTTAGTAAGCTTCTATGGCTTCGGTGACTCCTCAAAGATGTCGAAACAACACAATCACAAACTAATGCTCTTTATTGCGACAATCAGGCCATGAGGCACATTGCAACCAACCAGTTTTCTTTTCCTTGAACAAACCAAGCATGTGGAAACGGATTGTTACTTTGTTCGGAGCGCTCCCATTATGTTGT
The DNA here is from genome assembly GCA_022495995.1 of Adenophora triphylla var. japonica. Taxonomy (NCBI): domain Eukaryota; kingdom Viridiplantae; phylum Streptophyta; class Magnoliopsida; order Asterales; family Campanulaceae; genus Adenophora; species Adenophora triphylla. The sequence continues at coordinate 293,265 of JAFEMH010001147.1, read as the reverse complement.
AGTTATCCCCATGTATCCCTCCTTAAGTTTAGAATCTGAAACTAACGATCATAATGTTTGCTTAGGATTTCTCCCACGATTCTATGGTCATATCTATAGTATAAATGAGGGAGGTATTGTGAATAGTGGAATGAATAGTTTCATCCGTCGACTTTACCGTTTTGCCCTCACTATTGTCCCTTTCCTATTTTGCCCTTGCTATTTTGTCTCTTTCAATGGGAAAAGTTTTTTTTGCCATTGAAGGGCATTTTCGATATTTCACATAGTGGCAAAAGTGCAAATAACAAGCCCAAAATTCATGATTTTTTTTGTCTCTTTCAATGGGAAAAGCGTCTGATATTTTGTCTCAGTTTTTTTTTTTTATTATTTCTTTCACACATGGCAACTACCGATTCGCTGGCTGGATTTCAAAAAAAAAATTATCCGATTTCTTTGACCTCAATTATTATATATTAAATTAATTTTTTTTAATTTTTTTTACATCAAAATTCATGATTTTTTTTTCTCTTTAAATAGAGACTTCTTTCATTTAATTTGGACAAATAAAAAAAAATTCTTTTTTTTTAAATACTTTCTCCGTCCCATTAATAACGATTTCTTTGACCTCAATTATTATATATTAAATTAATTTTTTTTACACCAAAATTCATGATTTTTTTTTCTCTTTAAATAGAGACTTCTTTCATTTGATTTGGACAAAGAAAAAAAAATCCTCTTTTTTAAATACTTCCTCCGTCCCATTAATAACTTCACTTTTTACCAAAATGGGTGTCCCGTTTAAAGCTTCACCTTTACTAAAAATTTTTAGACTAAATCAAAAAAAAAAAATTAAAAATAAATAATAAAATATAGCCTTGGACACGGGCTTATAATGTTTATGTTAATTAAAAAAAAAAAAAAAAGACCCGTGTCCTCGGACACGGGCATATGTACTAGTTATTGTATACTCCCTCCGTCCCGCTTATTACTTCACCATTTTGGCTCCGGCGCGCAAATTAAGGTGGAGAAAATGTTGTGAGTGTAATTTGAAAATAGGAGAGAGAATGAGTGGAGGGAATAGTAAATTATAATGGTGTTGTGAGTATTAAAATAATGTAGGAGAGAGAATGAGCGGAGGGAATAGTAAAGATTCCTTTGCCAAAAAAGGAAAGGTGAAGCTTTCAATGGGACACCCAAAATGACAAAAAGTGAAGTTATCAGCGGGACGGAGGGAGTATATAAGACTAATGTATCATTCAAGTAGATGTGAAATACGAGTACATGAAAATACCTTTCCTTGCCTTGAAATCTTTCACATCCACAGTACTAGAAATTGAGTCTTTGATGAAGCGAATACACACTAAATTCATACCTTTCCCCTACGGATTTTCAATTTTGGTGGGGTTTTTTGATGTTTAATTGGTGTTTTGACTGGCGGCGAGGCATCATAATCGCATCATAATCGACTAACGACACCAAATTCGTGTTGCCGGCTCAAAACCCTTAGTCCGGTGAATGAATTTGAAGCTTATTCAATTGGAAGATTTCCAACAAGAGCTTGCTCGTATGGCGAGTCTTTCGTCTGCCCTAAATGAGGCTAAGCAGAAGAAGCTCCTGCTTCAACAGAAGCTTGAGTCTGTTTTACAGGTAGTGTTCAAACTCCATTTTGTCTAGGCATTTGAATGGTTTGGAGGAAGAAATTTATTGCTTCTCGAATATTCAAAAGTAGAGGGTTAGGAAGCTTGTTGGCAGTATAATCTGTTTTGGTGTATTTAAGATGGGATGTTTGAAGTTGGGTCTCTCTCTCTCTCTCTTCTCCTTTGTCTTCTTTTGCAATTTCTGTTCTGATTTATGAATCTAAAATCGAGTTGTTCCCGTGACTTGCTTTATATGACTGCTTCTGTGATACTATAATGTCAATGTGCTTAGGGCATGTCGTAGTGTTAGTTCTATGACCAATCTTGACTTCTCATTTTCGTAGCTCACTTGCTGCAATGGTGATTAAGAAACTTAATGGTGATAAATGGAACGAACTATGTAGATGAGCTGAAAGCACCATTTGGATAGTCCTTTTACTGTAGATGAAGAGTCTATAGATGAGACCTATAGATCCCTGTAAATGAGATCTAATGGTCAGTATCGAGCCAGCTGAAAAAATCTCTCAGCTCAGATCCTACAAAGGTAATTTTTTCCAAAAGAATTGGGTCTTAGCATAGAAAACAAATTCTCAAACATGCTATCAGAGTTTGTTAACAGTCCCGTTATCTCCGTTAACTTGAAGTTAACGTGTTATTGCTTCCGGGCTAGTCCTTCCCCAAATCTCAATCTCTTTCTCATATATATATTCCTAATTTAGACATATCCCTTCCTAATTATAGGATCCCAAATTGATTGTATGTAGAAGATAGACATGATCTCCAAGATTGACAGGTAATCTCCAAGATTGTTATGAATCCGTGGCCTAGTAGGGCTTTCTTTGGTAGCTGTATATATGTACCATATTCACATATGAATGAAATCAAGTTACCTGGTAATTTTCATGGTAGCAGAGCTGGTTTCATCCATTTACAAACAAACCATCCCCAAGCCTTCAACTCGCATGATAACTACTCCTAGTGCTAGTGCAACGAAAACTCCTACCGTGGACGTGATGTCCCCATATTGCATCCACGCGTCCGATATCCCCGGCCAAGTCTTCGTTAGCAAAATTCTTCGCAACGGGAACTATGGTGACTGGGAAAGTGAGAAGAGTAATGCTTTGTTTGCAAAAAATAAGATTGGTTTTGTGTATGCATCAATCCCAAAACAATCAGAGAGTTCACCCGATTTGATGATGTGGAACTGCTGCAACGCAGGGTCAAGGGTTGGCTTAACAGCGTCGTGGATAAAGAGATAACCAAAGAAATCTAGGACGACCTTGAGGAACGCTTTGGAAAGGAGAGCGCATCTCGTGCATATGAACTCAAGAGGATGCAGACCTTGACGAGGCAAGATAACCTCTCTGTCTTATCGTACTACACAAAACTCTGAGGATTTTGGGATGATATCCTATCCATATCGCCATTGCCAAAGTGTGGTTGCGGAAAGTGCACTTGCGACATCTCCAAGAAGCTGCAGGATTTGAACGAACGTGAACGATTGTACGATGGGCCTTGATAAATCGATTGGGACGATAACGACCCAAATCCTAAGCACAAAGCCTGCTGTGAGCCTTGGAGTTGCTTACCACCTAGTGGCAGAGGATGAGGCGTAAAGGCAGATCACAATTGGTCGCAAGCCAACAATTGAGGCAGCAACTCTTCAAGCCGAGACACGGAGGCCGGAGACAGACAATCATGACAGGAAGTGGCCGCGACGTGAAAGACCTAGATGTTCCCATTGTGAGAAAATTGGACACACCAAGGAACATTGCTTTGAGTTGGTAGGCTACCCAGCAGACTGGAAACGGCAATAACGCCCTAATGGTGAAAGGCGCAACATGTAGCATGGTGGACGAGGACCTAGAGCAACTCGAGTTAGGGAAGCAGGACCCACGGAGCAAAAGCCATTGGAGCAGAGTCCATGCTTGCCTCAATAACAAACAATATGCTAAGTTCTTAGAATTTTTCAGTGGGGAGACCGGCAAGTTCCAGTGCACTGCCAAACCCTCTAAGTACCCTCTAAGTGTCAACATGGCTGGTAAGATGACTATTGAATATTCCTGTCAAAAGCGTTGGAAGCACACATCTATCAAATGGATTTAAATTAAATCATGTCTTGAATATTCCAGATTTTAAGTGTAATTTACTCTCTGTTAGCCGGATGACCGAAGACATGAACTGTACACTCACTTTCTTCCCCGACTTTTGTGTTATATATGACTTACCTTCGAGGAACCTTGGAGTGGGTAGACAGCAGAATTGTCTATATTACCTGGAGCCGGCTAGGAAGAGAGGTATGATTTTATCTGTCACCACCGATTCTCAAGTCTGGCATAAGAGGTTAGGTTGAGACATGCGTCTAAGTATTGGGAATATTCAGCTTTTGAATTTTAAGAACAATTTTGCATCTTGGGATTCTTGTTTAAGAGCCAACCAATCTAGGCTTCCTTTTTGCTCAAGTTCTATTAAAACCACCTCCTGATTTTATTATTGCACTGTAATATTTGGGAAGGTTATAAAATGGCCTCTTTTTCTGGAGCACATTATTTTGTCCACTGTTGATGACTAATGCAGAACACTTTGGGTTTTTCTTGTGAAGAATAGATTTGAGGTCACCTATTATTTACCAATTTCTGCAATATGACAAGGATGCTATTAGAAAGGGAAGTTAAACGAATTAGAGCCGATAATGGGATGAATTCCAGTCCAATTACGATGGAATATTATTTCCAACGTGGAATGACCCTAGAAACTTCATGCACGGACACACCACAACAAAATGGGGTGGTTGAGCGTAAACATAGGCACATCCTTGAGGTAGCTCGGGCTCTCCGATTCAAAGCATGTTTACCCATTAAATTTTGGGGAGTGTGTTCTAACTGCAACCTTCATTATAAATAGGCTTTCATTGCCTGTCATTGCTAATAAAACACCTTAAGAAATTCTCTTGAAGAGAGTTCCCACATATAATCACGTGCATATCTTTAGGTGTCTTATGTATGATAAGGATACTAAAAAGGGAAAAGATAAATTCAGAAGGGGGAGACGTTGTATATTCGTTGGTTACCCACAATCACAAAAGGGTTATCGAGTTTATGATATTGGAAAGTTTTTTGAAAATTTGTTTCCATTCAAAAATAATTTGATTCAGGGGCATCCACTCATAGAGAGAACATGAATGGGAAATGGACTTTGAAGACATTGAGGAGGCCACACTGCCGACTCAAACCTTGGGAACAAATAATGAGTAAGATGGAATAAGTGTTTGAGCAAGATGGACCTCCTGCCCAAAACTCAAATGGGTCGCATGCCCAAGACTCAAGTGGGTAGCTTGCTCATGACACGAGATACAGGTAATGGGGCTACCATTTCTAGTGGTCTGGGTGATGGTATTCGCAGAGGCCAAAGAACCCATCACAGCCTGGCCATTTCCGAGAATTTGAGGTTGATTTGCCACAACAAGGAGAGACTAGGTTTGCAAGCTGCACAAATCAATATATGGACTCCGATGGGCCTCGCGTAACTGGTATCGAAAATTCACTGAGGCACTCCTATGTTACGTTTTAGGCGGTCCAAGGCCGACCACTCCCTATTCGTCTTTGAGAAAGGTCCCTCCTACTTAGCTACACTCATATACGTCGATGATGTGATCTTAGCCTGCATTAGTGACTCTGAAATGCTGAATGTCAAGCATTATCTCCCTGCCAAGTTTAACATCAAGGACTTGGGACAATTGAAGTATTTTCTCGGCATCGAAGTAGCTCGTTCTCTAGATGGCCTGGTAACTAAGCCAATGTTAGTATACCCTCGACATCTTTAGAGGAAACTGGAATGCAAGGTTGCCGTCCGAGTCGTTTCCCCGTGGAACAAAACATTAAGTTGTGAGATAATGATGACACGCCCGAAGTCGACCCCGAACTGTATCGTCGACTTGTGGGCAGGTTACTCTACCTCACTGTCACAAGGCCGGACATAAAAATTGCGGTCAACATTGAAGCAGCTTACCAGGTCCTGCGTTACTTGAAGTTATCGCCTGGTCAAGGCATTTTCTTTCCTGCACAAGGAAACTACAAGTTAAATGCATATTGCGATGCGGATTGGGACGGATGTGCAATGACCCGTCGGTCCAGTTTAGGTCTTCATTACCCTCGGTGGTGCCCCAGTTTCTTGGCGCACTAAGAAGCAATCTGTTGTAGCAAGATCATTGGCTGAAGCCGAATATAGTGCCATGGCCACCACGGTTTGCGAAATTGTTTGGTTACGCTGGTTGCTCCTTGATCTCTGCGCACCACAGGATGCGCCTACCTCCTTAATTTGTGATAACCAGTTGCTCGGCATATTGCGAATAATCCGGTTTTTCATGAGCAGACAAAACATGTTGAAATGGATTGTTGAGTCGAGCGTAAAAATGTGTTGCCATGCAAAATTTCTACTTCCACTCAAATAGCAGACATATTTACGAAGGCGTTAGGGTCAAAGTGCTTTCATTTGTTGTTGGGCAAGTTGGGCGTTCGGAATCTTCACGCTCCAACTTGAGGGGGAGTGTTAACAGTCTTGTTAACTTGAAGTTAATGGGTCATTGCTTCCGCGCTAGTTCTTCCCCAGATCTCAATCTCTTTCTCATGTATATATTCTTAACTTAGACATATACCTTCCTAAATTATAGGATCCCAAATTGATTGTACGTAGAATATAAACGTGATCTCCAAGATTGACAGGTAATCTCCAGGATTGTTAGGAATCCGTAGCCTGGTAGGGCTTTCTTTGGTAGCTGTATATATGTACCATATTCACATATGAATGGAATCAAGTTGCCTGGTAATTTTCAGAGTTGGCTCAGGTTGGCTATTATTTTTAAGCAATAAAAATTCTCAAACAAATTCTTCAACTGACATTTTGTCTGCTGCTGCAGTGGCTTAGGAACCTACCAATTAAGGGTTGAAAGAAAGAGCTAGAGGCAGCGGTCTACTTATATTTTCAGATCGGGATGCTTTGTATTGCAGGATTCTATTTAGTTTATTTATAAGCTTTTCATGTCCCGTCTTTTGGGTACCAACAGATGGCAGCAAAAATTTCAATTGAGTATAGATGATGCAAACAACTTTGAAATATTTTTTTGTCATTTATGTAAAAAGTGAAGCTTCAAATGAAACAAAAGGAGTACTCCCTCCGTCCCGCCCGAAAGGGCAATTTTGCCTCCTAGCATAGCACGGAAACTAAGAAATGAATAAGAAAAGTGATGTAAGAAAGAGAAAAGGTTAAATGTTGTGAGTATGAAAAATTAAATAGGAGAGAGAATGAGTGGGAGGAATAGTTAGGAGAGAGAATGTTGTGAGTGTAAAAGTAAAGTAGGAGAGAGAATGAGTGGGGTAGGAAGAGTATAAAAATAATAAAAACTTTCCTTTTTGGGGTTGTGCCCTTTTAAATGGGACGCCCAAAAAGGAAATTTGTGCCCTTTCGGACGGGACGGAGGGAGTATTCATTAATTATACTCCCTTCGAAATGATCTTTCTAATTTTTCGGTCCTATTACAAAACGTACAAACCTAAAAAGAAAAGTTTTTAATGTTATTTATGGGATCCACTTGTCATATTTGCATCATCTATTCACTTACTATTCCATCCAAAATACTTTATCTAGTTGAATATATCCTTATTAATTGTTTCTATCTCATATATTATCTGACGCAATGGATATAATTAATTGAATGTAACAAGTTTCAATATAGTCATTTGCTTACACTTATTTTTAGTGGGTTGACTTTTGACTTAAAATAAGTAGAAATTATAGTGTTTGTTTTCACTTATTATTATAACCCACCTAAAACATAAATAAGCAAAAGCTAAAAAGTTACAAAAATGTTACTTTTTTCCACTTATTTGGAAACTAGATAATAATCAATTTTAGTGAAAATTATATATCTCCTAATTAGCCTCCATTTCCATATATCATTTGTGTGAAATGATTTCACGTGAGTGTATGTTCTTCATTTATTTTTAGCGAAGAATTATAAGAACCTCTTTTTATTTCATGCATTACTTTATTCTTTTATAACTTTATATTTATTTCTATGTTAATTTGATGATTAACTTTTAAAGAAAATAGAAGAGGAGGCTTCAAAAGATAAGGATAGGAGGTGGGTAGTACTTCCTTCTTATAAATATAATCTCATTTTTTTTTAATGATTAATTTTTTTAAAATAATTTAATTTAATTGTTTTTTAATGGAATAAACAATAAAATTTTAAAGATTATGACTTTCCAATTTCCCTAATTTGTTAATGACTTTTTATAATTATGAATTCATATATTTTACTTGAATTTCAAAAGAAAAAATAAATAAATTTGATTTAATTTAATTTTAGTAAATGAACATGAATAGATTTCAATTCAACAAAAACAATTTATATGATTTAGTTATATGGTAAATTGGCATGCTATAAGTTGATTTATATATTATGAGCATTTTGGTATTCTTATTATAATTCAACATTTTTCATCTTTTCTAACAAACGGATACAACTAGCTAATGACAGCTAATAAGTTATTTTAAAACAGCTAAAGCAAATAGTATTCGGCTATAAGTTAATCATGTATCATCTATCATCAGTAAGACATAGGTCATCAATTTGCGATATATTGGAGATATAATCTAAAACTAAATCTATTTTATTTCAAATTTAGAATTCAAAATGACATAATTGTGGACCAAATGTAGTACTTATAGTTTTAAATTAAATTTGTTTGTACATATTAATATTAATAAGTGTAATTAATACAATCCTATGAATCTGGTCCCTTATCCTCTGTTTCCTCCCCTTTAAGTACTTTAGGGTATCCTTACTCATAAACCCATGCAAGGGGTTTATGAGTCCGCCACATCACCATTGTTTACTTTCTCATTTCTATAAATCTTTAACAATTTTTTTCTCCTACACTCATAAACCTCTTCAAAAGCTTTTTAGAGACATTTTTTTAAAAAAAATTAAATTTATTTTATTAAAAAAATAAAAACAAACATTTATATTGAGCCAATAAATTACTGTTTTTTTTTCAAAAGAAAAATGTTCAATTTGAAAAGAAAAAAAAAACTGTCAGAAAAAACTGCTCCATACCTATGGAGCAGTTCATGCCGTTCCCTCACTTCCATGGCTGATGTGGCCTCCACTAGGCATAAACCTCACTCAAAAAACCTCACAAACCTACAACTAAGGTTGCCCTTATAGACTCCAACTCAAACTCCTTAGGTTTAGGTTTTCAACCCAACAATATTTCTAATTATATCGATTGTATATCCGCCACACTCTAATTAAAAATTTTAACAAAATTATAATACATCATTTTTTAAAATCAAAATTTATAACATTTTTTGTGACTTTATTATTGCCTAATAAAGGTAGATATACAAAAGGGCTAGTCACTAAGGCTCCGTTTGTTTCGACGTAAAATGTTTTCCGGAAAACGTTTTCTGGAAAATGTTTTCCTGTAAAATGTTTTCCTGTAAAATGTTTTACGGAGGTAGAGCGTAAAATATTTTACGGAGGAAAATATTTTACGGAGGAAGGGTGTAAAATGTTTTCGGGTGTTTGGTAAAACGACTCATATTTCACAAGGTGACCTACCCCACCCCCCCCCACCCACCCCCCAAAATTTTTTTTTTTTTTTTGTAATCGCCCCCCCCTGCCTACCCCCACCCCCCACCCCCAAAAAAATTTTTTTTTTTTTTTTTTTGTCGCCCCACCCTGCCTACCACCCCCCACCCCCACCCCCCCCCCAAAAAATTTTTTTTTTTTTTGTCGCCCCCTACCCCCACCCCCACCCCCACTCCCACCCCACCCCCCAAATTTTTTTTTTTTTGTAATCGCTCCTGCCCCTGCCCACCCCCCCACCCCCCCTCAAAAAAATTTTTTGGGGGGGTGTGGGGTGGGGGTAAGCAGGGGCAGGGGGCGATTACAAAAAAAAAAAAAAAAATTTTTTTGGGGGGGGTGGGGGTGGGGGTGGGGGGCGGGGGTAGGGGGCGGACAAAAAAAAAAAAAAAAAAAAAATTTTGGGGGGTGGGTGGGGGTGGGGGTGGGGTGGGGTAGGCGGGGGGGTAGGGGGCAATTACAAAAAAAAAAAAAAAAAAAATTGGGGGGTGGGTGGGGGGTAGGCGGGGGGTAGGGGGCGATTACAAAAAAAAAAAAAAAAAAAAAAAAATTTTTTGGGGGGTGGGTGGGGGGGGTGGGGTAGGCTGGGGGTAGGGGGGGCGATTACAAAAAAATTTAAAAATAAAATTTTTTTTTGGGGGGTGGGGGGTGGGATAGGCGGTGGGGTGGTTGTGCAGGGCGTAATATGAGTTGTACATTAAGGCCTCCATTTTCCGGAAAATGTTTTACTTAGGACAAGGTCAGTAGGTCGTTTTACTTAGGAAGGGCGTAAAATGTTTTCCGGAAAACGTTTTACTTAGGCAACCAAACAGCGGAAAACGAGTTATTTTCCGGAAAATATTTTCCGGGGGCTAACCAAACATCGTAAAACAGGTTATTTTCCGGAAAACATTTTCCGGAAAATGTTTTACGGTGAAACAAACGGAGCCTAATTGTTATTAGCTAGCTGTACACATAAATTTTTAGTTATTAACCAATGGGTATTGTGATTCGACAGAAGTTGTGTTTTCCATTCCTCCTAGCTTGCCAATCTTCTTACTCTCTCTCTATCTCTGATCATCAATGGCCCTCCCTCTATCTGTTAGGTACGTCCCTATTCGAGGGGTAGTACTATATACAAGGCATGGAATTTACAAGGCACATGTAAATGACCAAAATATCCTCATATATATACTAAAAAAAAAAAAAAATTCCTTTCCTCCCCCATTTCAAACGTCGTTCTATTCCTTCCTACCTACGCTGTTCTCTCTCTCTCTCTCTCAAAACGTAAAAAAACCAACGGGCTCTCTCTTCTCTCTCTCACTCGACGAACGCCGCCGATCACCACCGCCGAAAAAATGAAGACAAACCTCCCTAAAATCGGTGGAAAGTCCGCCTCTTCTCCCTCCGCACCAAAAGTAATTCTTTTTAACCTAGATTTTAAATTTGAAAACCCAACAACAAATTTATGCCTAAAACCTATTATATAATGCTTAATGTTGTTTTAAACGTATCCTAAATGGTTCTAATTGCGATTTCGTAACATTAATTTGGGTTTTTTGTTTGAATCGGATACGAATTCGTGTGCCTAAAATTTGAAATTGTCGGCGTGTGTTTCGTATGAACATATACGAATGGTCACAAACATTTCGGGTATTGGCATACGAAATGTAAACTGATGAATCAGTTTACATTTCGTATGCCAATACCCGAAATGTTGGTGACATTTCGTATGTGTTCATACGAAATGTTGGTGACCATTCGTATAATTTTATACGACCTAATATTTAACCCAATTAGTTGATGTCGTGTAAAAGTACACGACATGAAGGCTTCATGTCGTCCTTTCGAGCACGACAAACGAAGGGTAGTTTGGGAATTATTGGTGTCTTTTATGTAAGGTGTCTTGTATATAGAATTTACCCTATTCGAGCAGGGATTAGGCTCCAGAAAATTAAGGGGGAAGAGAAGGTATTGGCCAAACCAAAAAAATCACTTGGGTATTTTCATTGATAATGACGCTTATATACAAACAAAAATGCAAATAAAGGAAAACATGACTCTTGACCACTAATACACTACTAACACTATCTCCTAAATTAAAGGACTAATAACTGACTCCCTAAGAAATAGTAAACAAACACCATTACTTCTTACTTGCCTATCTTGATGCAAAGGACTTCAACGTGAAGGGTCACATGAAATAATCTTTTGCCCACTTTGGTAGTTGACCAAGTCTCTTGGGTCTTGTTTGTTGTGGTTATGTAACACTATCTTTGACGAGTCTCTCAGGCTTATGCGGGTCGGGGCGGATGCGGGGGTGACACTCACATTTTCCAGCACGGGCCGATTTCGGATTTGTGGAAACATGACATCCCTAGTTGCCGCCATGGCCGCACCTAGAATAACTTCTCTGTTGTCCCTTTAATCTTCAAAGGTTGATGTAAACGCAGCGGAATACAAACAAGAGATTGGTCAATTAATGGAAAACCTCAACAAAACAGAAGGAATCCACCTTCAAAATCAGTCAACAATGGCTTCTAGGGTTTTAACCCACAAGAATGCTTAAAGCAACTCTAAAATCAATTATTCAAAAACTGTCGTTTTCAACCCTAAAACAAAGTATAAATACTCCTCAACAAACCCTAAAAACGTTTTGGGGTTATAGTGCAAATTATTAAAAAATTTACCTTATGAAAAACTACTTTTTGCCGTCATTCACTAATTGAAAATAACTTTGTCCCACTTTAAGATCATCATGTCCCTTACTAAATTTTGCACTTTATTTTTTGCTTCGTTTCAAAATAAATATTGCATTTTTAAATAGATAAATAGTTTTAGTACAATTTTAGAATCGTATAAGTAATGCAAAATAATTATTTTTTACAAGTGTTGAAAAGTTAAATGCAACATTAATTAGAGAAAATAATAAAATGTAAGTCAATATATAAAAAACATGATCAATTACATTTTGTGTGAAGGTTTTCATCTAGTTATTTAGTTAATTTTGGGCATGCAATTGAAAGCAAAATAATTTGAGTAATAAAGACTACCCACAATGGTTCCATCCCCTTCTTCCATTTCATCTAACACTTTTTACACTTTTTCTCATCCACCTAATATTTCATCTACCCATTTCATTTACCTCCTACAATGGCTAACTTAAATTATATTTCAACTCCATCCAACTCATCATTCTATACCCCACCACTTTTATTTTATTTATATTCTCTGTTTTTGAAAAATGAGTTTTTTTTTGTGTCCAAATCAAATGAAACTTATATCAATTTGTAGAGAAAAAAAATGATGAATTTTGGTGATAAAAAAAATTAAAAAATAATAATTTACTAGGTGATAATTAAGCTCAAATTGAAAAATGAGTGTTTTTTTTTTTTTGTGTCCAAATCAAATGAAACTTATATCAATTTGTAGGGGAAAAAAATGATGAATTTTGGTGAAAAAAAAAATTAAAAAAAATTAATATACTAGGTGATAATTAAAGCTCAAAGATTTGGGATAAAAAAAAAATTCTAAAATCCAAGTGACCAATAAGAAGCTGCCACTTGGCGGATAAAGGTTAAAAAAAAAACACTTTCAAACCCGGATGAAACTTTTCAATCCCTCATTTCATCCACCCCACTTTCATCCCCCCATTGCAACCTCCCAGCTAGCTTAAACCCCATTTCATTCCCCAATTCAACCTCCATTGTGGCCGGTCAAAGTGGAATAGTTGGGTGAGACAAAAAAAAATAGTTGGCTCTCTCAGTCTCAGTCAAGTGGAATAGTTGTAGTGGTGACTGATGGATGGTACCGGTTGTGTGTGTGTGTTGTGGCAGGGTGATTGAGTGGGCTACAAGAAAACTCAGGATGATGGCAGGTAGAGTTGATATCAGAACAGGCCAAAGGAATGTTTTTTTTTTTTTAATTGACGTTTTGGTTATTTTTTTCTTCTTAATTTGTGATTTTTCTGTTCTATTTTTAAAAGTATTAGCGAAAAAAATAATCAAACTATGTAAATAAATATGATAAATGAGGTAAATTCCATATGATATGATGAGACTTCTTACATCCTTATATAAATGTCAATTTTAAAAAATAGTTTATCCTAAAATATAATTTATTCTGTAAAAAAATGTCATCAAATATCTTCTTATCAAATTTTTTTTACTATTATAGAGATATGATAGAAAATATGATATGATAGTATTGTAATTTTGGATCACTCTTTGACTTGCTGTTCCACGTAATAAACTTTGTTTTGGTGTGACCATCTGCTTTAAACCATACAATATAACTAGGAATCACTATCACTAAATCAGAGTATCATGAAGTTATACAACAAGCTTATAACATATGTAGGCAACATTAAATAGGAAACAAATAACCGAAAATAGATAATATTGATAAGATTGACACTCCAAAGCTCCATAATCAACCGAAACAACCAACCGAAACAGCTTACATAAATATGATAAATGTGATGATGAGACTTCTCACGATTAGTGCCGTAAACGAGCCGAGCCGAGCCGAGCTTTGAAGTTTCGAGCTCGATCTCGAATAAAAAATATCGAGCTCGAGCTTTTCTCGAGCTCGAACCCAGAATGCATGTTCGAGCTCGGCTCGAATCAAGTTTCGAGCTTTTCGCGAGCTGCTCGAACTCGACTTTTAACGAGCCGAGCTCGAGTTTCGACTTATTTTTTGAAAAAAATCTGAAATCAAACGAGCTTTTAACGAGCCGAGCTCGAGCTTCGACTTATTTTTTTGAAAAATATCTGAAATCAAACGAGTTTTTAACGAACCGAGCTCGAGCTTCGACTTATTTTTTGAAAAAAATCTGAAATCAAACGAGCTTTTAAACGAGCCGAGCTCGAGCTTCAACTTATATATATATATACTAAAATTTATTCGAGCTTTTAACGAGCCGAGCCCGAGTCGAGCTCAAACGAGTCGATCTCGAATAGAGCTCGTCGAACATACGAGCCGAACACGAGCCGGCTCGAAAAAAATTACGAGCTTGAAAATCGGTTCGAGCTCGAGCTCGAGCCCACTCGAACTCGAGCTTTTTTCGAGTCGAGCCCGAGCCGAGCTCGAGCCGGCTCAGTTCTGTAAGTACCCCAATCTGGATCACCCTCTTCCGAGCACATGGGAAACACCGCAGACTCACAAACACAGTCTCGAAGACCTCTGACACTCAAAACCCCAAAAAAAAACCCCAGCAAAACCAAGGAAGGAACCTTTCTGGGATAAAAAGGGAAAAAAGGACCTTTTGGGAATTATTCAGAAATCAGAAAAGCAAATAAGGTCCGTACGGACCTCTTTGTTTCAATGATTACTAAATCCCCTTAAAGTCCAACTTATTCCCTCAAATCCCGGAGAACATCATTACCCCCCTACATGGTTGGTCCGTACGGACCTCTTTGCATGCTGAGGTGGTCCGTACGGACCTTATTGCACCCAGACATAATCATTTCAGAATCCTCATCATTCCCTGAAATCGAGGAAAACTAAAAAATTGGATTACCTATAAGGTCCGTACGGACCTTATTGCAGTTTTCCTACACTATAAATAGAGGGCTCCCCCTCCCTCATTTTTACACATCTCCCTCTTCTCTCCTCTCCCCCCAGCCTTCAGGCTCCCCTCTAAGATCCTTCGGGGCAATCCCGGCCCCTTTCGGATCCTTCCGAGGCCTTACGAGCTCCCTTGTGGTGCTCCGAAGCCTCTCTGAGCGCTCCCGCGACGCTCCCGCGCTGCCCCGAGGCACTCTCGAGGTACTCTGAGGCCCCTCGTGGTACTCCGAGGCCTTGCCTGGTCTTTCCCAAGGTGTCCCGGCTCTTTCCGAGTCAAACCGGTAGCTTGAACGCACGCCGAAACTCTGCCCGAGTGACTCTTGCCATCTCAACGCACGCCGAACCTCTGCCCGAGTGATCCCTGCGATCCCAACGCACGCCGAACCTCTGCCCGAACGATCCCTGCGATCCCAACGCACGCCGAAACTCTGTCCGCAGACAACCGGCTCATCCCGAAGCAATCCCGGTCCGTACCGGCACACTATTCCATCCTCAAACACTATTCCCCAGCGGAAGACAGACACGAACCAACATTGGTAAGGCTTCCTTCCTACACTATTTCAATACATTTCAATAAAGAGTGTACAATGTAGACATTCGATACAACATGCATTTTTAAAAGCACATACACACACACACACAACAGTTAAAGAATGTTAGGGGTATCCGAAAGACTCGTTTTTACGAGGCGACTCGGGTGAGCTCTAAGATTCTAATATTCTCTTCCCGAGGAGTCATCTGACCTCCGAACTCAAAAATCTCATCACACAAAAAACAGTTTATTTTTAAACTGATGCCCTTTTCAATGTTTTGGGCTTAATAAAAACGGCGTGGCGACTCTACAAAGCGAAAACACGACGAGACACCTCCAACTGCAAAACGGAATAAGCCAGATGCCGGGGCGCGATCGCGCTGCCTATCGGATCCGGGCGACTTTCCTGAAGCGACAAATGCGAGATGTCGGGGCTCCGCGCGCGAGCCGGATCCGGGTAATTTCACTTGGCGACTCTGCTGGGGAAATTTTGTTTTAAAAACTTTTAAACAAAGCAAAAGATTTTTAAAACGATGATGAGGGTCAAACTTTCATTTTACCCCTTTCTTTAACTGTTGTGTGTGTGTGCATGTGCTTTACTTTTATTTTTTTACAAACAAAAAAAATAAAAAAATACAAAAAATGCATCAATATACATCTGTGCATACATTTAAAATTCTTCGAAAAACTTCGTTTTACTCAGAAAAAGAATTTTAGAGACCGCACACTACGCGCACTGCTGCCTCGGTTACACCGCACACTACTCACACTGCTGCCTCGGTTACACCGCACGCTACGCGCACTGCTGCCTCGGATACACTGCACACTACAACCCTTAACCCGGAGTGGTATCAGTTGCAGTTCGTTAGGCCTTCCTACGCCTCTCGGATGCGCACGGGATCATTCCAAACATCCCATCCTAGCCAAGCGTCAACCCTGCACGTTTGAGTCTTGAGTCACACTCTGTCCAGACTCGGTTGGTTTTTACCCAGTCCGTGTCATACAGCCTGGATACATATCCCATGCCGGCCATTTTCTGAGTCAAGGCTCGAAACTCAAGATCCCTTGCGCAAGCAAAGCGATGAAAGGTCATGCTAAAATCTTGACCTGATCTTGATTTCTGAAGCTACACCCAGACGATGTTCCGTCCCGGATATACATCCATACCCACATGACACCATGTCATCAAGCCTTTGATACGTCAGCCATGACGATATGACCCAGCCAACGCCTAACGTCACAGATCCCTTGTGCAAGCAAGGTAAAGAGAGGTCATGCCGAACTCTTGACCCTATCTTGACTCAATGGTCGGCTCGGTTCACTATTCACATGGCTAATGCATCAAAACGAACATGACAGACTCAGTCCTTAGGTTCGATTTTATTTTTAGGCCGGTGGAAACCGCTTGCCCTATAGGACCCTCGCCCGGGGCTGTCCACCCTGGGATGTCGAAATACAGGTGCAAAACGAGGGGCTTATTGTCGCACAGATGGTCTCCACTGACCCAGAATCTAGCATAGTTGCGAAAAAGAAGAGCAATATTTTCCAACCTACCTAGGACTCTGAGAAAACATGTTTTAAGTAAATTAAAACAACGAAAAAATATATATATATAAAAGAAGCGGAAACCGCATGCCACGTGAGCTTTCCCCCTTTTATCCAAAAGGCCTTACCATGTCTAAACCTTGCCCGTCACCCCCTCCAGCAAACCGAGAGTGGTTGAGAATACCCGGGAGCCGCCTTTTCAGTATCGAGGTCACAAGGTCCGACAGCCCTTCCAGTTCAACGGTCTGCACCGTCCGCTACTCCCCCATGACAGGATCGACAGATAACAGTGAGGGAAACGGAACCCCGCCACTAAGGAACCTTCAGACAATGGAGGAGGTGCTGCGAGCCTTCGAAACTATCAAGAAGCGCCAAGAAGAGCAGCAAGCCTGGATCGTAGACACCCTGCGTCTTCGAGGAACCGTTGCGGTTCCCCAACCTGACGAAACCTTTGTTCTCATAGAAGACGAAGAAATATCGGCTCCCCCGATTTCTCAAAGCTATCAGCAGGTCCCCCCTCCGCCAAGCTACGAGATCCCAGCAACGCTAAGCAGCTCTCGCTCAAAGCTCCCCTCAGGCGTCAGTCAGCGGCCCAGACATGTCCGCCTCAAAGCACAGTCGGTTCCGGCTCACGCACATCAAGCTCGCACCAACAAAGACACATACGTGCCTGCTCTACCAGATCCCAATGCATCTCGGTATCCCCCAGGATTCAACCCTCTGCCTCTAAACACGCCTCGCAGCCATAATCAAAAGTCCCTATGCTTACCTGGGACAGGCATCCCGAGCGGATATCCCGACATCTCAAGCTTGCCACCTGCTAGTCTGCCACTTGGGGCTAATGAAGCATTTCCCCAATTCCCAAACACAACCCTTAGCGGACCTGGCAATCACGCCCCTAACTTCAGCACTCCAGGATATGGGTTGGTATACACACAACTACCTCCCCAAGACTTCCGAATGGCGATCCCATCAGCCAATCCACCTCCATCTTCGGTTTCTATCCCCGAAAACGGCAACTCGCCTCAACCTGCCGATCCCCACATGGCTTGGCTGATCGAGCAAATGAAGGACATGCAAGGCAAGCTAGCCAGTTCTCGGAAGGACTCCCTCCTGCCTACTGATCCAAGTAAAGTGGTCCTGCTCCCTCCAAAATTCAGGATGCCAGAAATGGAAAAGTTTGACGGGACAGAATGCCCAAAAACTCACATCGATACCTATGTCTTAGGTATGAGAGCTAAAGGAGCAACCCCTCAACAGATGGCTGACCACTTCCAGCATTCTCTCAAGTCCACAGCGCTAAGGTGGTTCCTCAACGTAAAGGCAGAAAACCGCTCCACGTGGGACCAAATCAGCGAGATCTTCCTAGAGAAGTACCGCGCCAACCTTGAGTGGGAGACAAACCGCCATGATCTGCAAGAGCAAAAGGATGATGAACCAGTAGGCGAGTTCTACAAAAGATGGAATTGGAAGCTTAGTGAGATAATGGATCCACTCTCCAAAGAAGAGCAGATGGACATCTTCCATTCTTGCCTCAAGCCATCCCTGAGGACCTTGATTAGCCATCACTTCTATCCGGATCTCCGTGCCATGGTCAACGCTGGAACTAAGTTTGAGAAGACTCTGAGCCTTCAAAAGACAACAGAAACCCCTGCTTCATCCTACCGCTATCGGACAAACCTGGCAACTTCAACTCCTGCCCCGAACAAAGGAAAAGAAGCAGCCGAAACGGTACACTACATCCAGAATGGAGCTCAAGTAAACCGCGATCAAGCATCCCCAAGGAATAACAATCCCCCTCGCTTCCCACAATTCTAGCATTTTGACAACCTTAAAATGCCCCTGGGCCAAGTATTTGAAGCTCTGGTGAAACGAAATCTTCTCAAGCCTCTCGAGAATTTCCAACCAAAGACTCCCAAGCCCAACATGGATATGAGCAAGCACTGCGCCTTCCACAACTACCCCGGCCATACCACCGACAATTGCTTCGTGCTAAAGCAGGTGGTCCAGGGGCTAATCGAGGAGGGAAAATTGGAACGCCCTCGTGGGCCCAATACTATCGGAAATCCATTCCCCCGGAATGACAGGGTAAATACAATAGCTTTTGACGAAACTCCAAGTGAGAGCAGACCCCCTGCAATTTCTGAAACCGTCAGCATGGTGTCTCGCTATGACTGGGAACGTGAAACCAGAGTCAAAAGGTCTCGTGACCGGGAATCCAGACAAGAACGCCCAAGGGCAACTGTCTCCCTACGATCTTTGCCCCAACCAAGGCACACCAATGGATGGATCGAACGCTCCCCAGAGGAGACTGAGTCAAATGGCAGCACAGGAAGCGGTCTAGCCTTCACAGACGATGACTTGCCGATATGTGAGAATCGACACAACGAAGCCCTCCTCATCCTCATAAAAATAGAGATGTTCTTCCTCCCGAACGTCTTGATTGATAACGGCTCCGCAGTCAACATCATCGCCTTAAGCACACTGAAACGACTCTGTATCGACCGCTCCCTGATAAGGCCTTCACCCCGGATAATCCGAGCCTACGAATCCACTGCACTACCAATCGTAGGAGTCATCAATCTGAGGATTCAATTCGATGCACAACTGGAGTCGGTAGAGTTCCAAGTCGTGGAAATCAAACCAACCTTCTCTGCTTTGCTGGGACGACCTTGGATACATCTGATGGAGGAAAACTCCCTCTTGTAATAAAAACCGAGCAAGTGTACTCACTACCGGTGTAGCAGTATGCAATTGCAGGGGTCGAATCCACAGAGACTCGTTGGTAAACAAATAGGGTGAAAGCAGTGAATTTTGTAACCACAGTTTATAGATTTGATTCAAGACTAAAAGCATAAAATAAATAACTAAAACTAACTAAACTAGAAAACAGATTATGAGCAGAGATTCGTAGATTGGATTTCACTTTACCATCATTCTATGCAAAATTTACTTAGAAAACATTAACTCAACTTCTAGGGTTCATTCACTTTTGCTAGGATCGACACGGTTAGGTGGCCGGATTACAATCCTAAATACTCTTTTTAATATTATGGTTTCTATTACGGCACCACAATAAGCCAAGAATAAATTAAGAACACAAGAATATGAAAACCTAATTTAATCGATTTCTATTACGGCATCAATTAAAGTTATTCAATCAATAATGGTCTATGTATAAATCGCCCAAATTAATGGCTCGATAAATACCCAATTATTCAAAGATGAGTTCGTATCTTAACATACGTCTCGAATCTAAGAACAAGAAATTAAAATCTATTATTGAACTAGAAGGAATCAAATAGAAAGAATTAAAATATTATTGCATAGAAATCCGGTTCAGATCAAACCAATCTACAAATCTAAGAAATTTAGCTACTCATAATTAATAATAAAACCTGGAATGATTGAATTGTTCTTCTTCAATTGTATTGTTCCAAAAGAAAAACAAAAAAAAAACAAAACTAATTCTATGATATCTGATAATGATATGTGTTCTATATATCCCAACTAATCGTGGCTGCTGTGCTGAATATATATATATATAATAGGGCAACAGTAGGGTCAAGGATGAGAAATGACTAGCATGCCCTTGAAAAATACGTGAATTCTGTTGCTGGAACGGCGGAGCGCGGCCGCCCTTGTCGATGGCGCGGTCGCCCAAGTTGGCCGAGAGTTGGCCGAGCAAAAATGCCTTTGAGCGCGGCCGCCCTGTTTGAGTAGCGTGTCCGCCCTTGTTTTCAGCGCCGTGCAATGCCTTGGCCCAAAATGGCCCTTCCTTCCTGGCCCCAATTTGCTTCCCAAGTGGCTTTCTCGGCCATGCCCACATCTTGGCCCCATTTTGTAGCATGTTGGCCGGCCTTAGTCCAAGCAAGCAGTGGCCTATTTTGGTATAAATAAATACTCGTTTCGTCTCCGCAATTGCCAAGTCCACTTTGACCACTGAAATGAATTCTTTTGCGCTTCTCTCTTTGGGATTTTATTTTTCATTTTGACCCAGGAATTTTTATATATCAAATTCGTCCAAAAATTCCGTATTTCCAGTTAAGTCCCTGAATTTTCCAATATTGCAATTTAGTCCTTGTACTCATTAAAACACTCACAAACCATATCAAATATACATAAAACTCGGGAATCAAACACAAAGAAAGCCTAAAAATGCATCATTTGAATGGGAAAATACACATCCATCAAACACCCACAAACTAACCTTTTGCTCGTCCCGAGTAAAACAAAACTAAAAGAAGTAAAATAAAACTACTCTAAATACTAATAATAAAACATTAAAACAAAATAATTATTTGTGGGATGTTCTATCACAAATGAGTCATTGGCCATATAAGTCTCAGATTCTCACCAACACACATAATCAACAAGTGCCAACACAGTAATGGGATTACAATCACATTGAAGCATAAAACTCACAATTTTCCACCGCGGCATGAATGATGAATGAATTATGGGAGGTCACTGCCAACAACCTAAGATTGTTTATGGATTCACTAAGTGATGCTCTAAATCAATATGTATAAACAGTACAATCCCAAAAAGGAC
The DNA here is from genome assembly GCA_022495995.1 of Adenophora triphylla var. japonica. Taxonomy (NCBI): domain Eukaryota; kingdom Viridiplantae; phylum Streptophyta; class Magnoliopsida; order Asterales; family Campanulaceae; genus Adenophora; species Adenophora triphylla. Next base: position 271,823 of record JAFEMH010001147.1, on the reverse strand, counting down.
ACTCATATGCATATTTACACGATTGTCAACCCGGTTACTCGATATTTGAAAGAATGATATGGCTTAAAAGTTAAGGTGCGAAAGATCGCAGGGCTCAGTTCACGGTTACAATTGAAGGTAAGGACATACGAAAATATGAAAGTGAAACTAGAAAGTCTTCTTTTAACAATACATCCTCCACTCACCCTTATTACTTTCCAATGTGCCAACCCACAAACTAAAACTTTTTCATACATCAACATGGGGTTGGGCACATTCCACTACTTCCTTTGGTCACCTTGAAATATAATTCCACTTTTGATATTAAAGAGGGCTCAATTTTTTCAATTTTTTTTTTTTTTTGCTTTGCACAATTACATCACGAAGAATGTGCATTCAATATTTTTTTTTTAATCAAGCCCCTCTTTTTATTACATAACATGACCCTTTTCTTTATTTTCGTGACCACTTTCCACTTCACCCTTGATTTTCATAACATCCCCCAAAATATTCTCATTCTTTCCCTAGTTTCACTTTCTTGAAAAGGTGAGAAAAATTTAAATTTGTGTATAGGTTAAAAGGGTAGGACAATGCGAGTACAAAAGAAGGCGAATGGTGGTCTAAGATAACCTCCCACTTTGTGAGAGATTCCATTCTTTTTCAGGCTCAAAAGGGTTCTATCGAAAAATTTTATATAAGTGACTAGCAAGTTTAAGGCTCACAAAAAGGGATTCAAAGAATAGCCATATATATCAAGTAACCTATTGACGTGTTATTGACAATCATGCAAATATGTTCTAGGGACCCCGAAAATACACGAAGTGATCCCATAAAAGGCACCTAAGTTGATGACAATGACCAAGAATATGATACGGAAGTGAGAGGTGGTGCAATCATAATTTAAATGTTTCAATGCAATCCCAATCACCACACTAGTAATAGCACATGTGATTTTTAAAACTAAAGCACACTCTAATCATCACAGACTTTGGCCAACATCCCAACTATGAAAAGAACAAAAAAATTTAAATTTTTCTATTTTTTTAGAGGGTGACACTATATACACTCCCCTATAAACCCACAAACTCGGAGAGATGTCTACCCCCAAACTCAAAACATGTTATGTCCTCAGAGCAAAGAGAACGAAAGCGTGCCTTGGGCTTAACGGATGGCAAGACACTACTAAGCAATAATTAAGACAAAATTAAAACATACCTCATTGGGTTGCCTCCCAAGCAGCGCATTTGGTTAAATTCGTTAGCCCGACTATGGTCCCAAGCTTACTTGGCCTTTGCTTTGCGGCCTTTGGACCATCTCTTTTCTTCACAGGCACAGACGCCCTTCTCTTTCCACTTCAGTTCTCCATTGTCCACAAGTAGGGGTAAAGCCACATTTATTTTTGAAACTTTACGCTTGTGCTTACCCCTCTTTCTTTTCTTTTTATTGGGGTGTTCACCCCCAAACTCAACTATTTCAATCTGCAAAATACCATTCTCACAACCAAGATCAAGAGAGTTATCATGCACAAAAATCGTAGCAAATATAGAATCAGATAAATCACTATAACTCTCCTCACTAACTCTCGATTTTGAAGGCCCTTGTGGTAAATGTGATGGATTCGACTCTTTATGAGAGTCGTGTGGGGAGTGATACGACCCGTTACTCCTAGAGTATTGATCGGCTTTAGTGTTACTAGCCATGGGACAAACGTCCGCATTATCCCCACTTTTCTCACATCCATTCACATCATCTTTAAAAATTGGAAAATCTGTTATGGCTCCTACAAAACCATCTTTGGGGGAAATTTTCTTATCATTTTTAGACATAACAAACTTGCATTCTTCCCCCATACCTCTCAAGGACACCACCCCTTGACACACGTCAATGGTGGCCTTAGTGTCAAACATAAATGGCCTCCCAAGCAGAATGGGAGTTTTAAGTTGCTCCTCACTAGATCCCTCCATACACATCACATAAAAGTCAATGGGGATAATGATTTTATCAATTTTAACCAACACCCCTTCAATAACCCCTAAAGGTCTTTTGATTGAGAGATCCGCCAATTGCAAGTCTCTCGTGGGTGGTTTCAACTCACATACCCCCAAACTTCTAAAAACATGAAAGGGCATCACATTGACACTTGCCCCAAGATCCAACAAACCTTTAAAATTTTGACCCCCTAAAGAAATTGGGATAGGGAAACACCCGGGGTCTTTTTGCACATGTTTAATCTTTTCAAACTCCACACCTCTCTGGGGTGTGGTTTTCACAACATTGGGGGGAGGGGTTTCTAAATTTAATGCAGAAAATACATATTGAACCTCCCCTATCTCATCCTCTTCCTCACTAACATTATCAATATTATCACATTCAAAATTATCAAGGAAAGAAAGAAATACCTCCTCAATTTCCTCACTCTCATCCCACACTGTCGTGATTGACTTTGCTTGCTCCGGTGGGTTTTTCTCTTTCATCAACTCTTGGGCAACCTTCACAAGTTGCTCTACTTGTGTGCCCATCTTTTCAATCGCAGCTTCTGAATTTCTATTACTTTGCTGCACCTCCATCCTTAACTGCTGAACTGCCAGCTCCCAAGGCTCCCTACCATGTTGTCCAGGTGGTGGTGCATGAAGAGGTTTTACTTGCTGATTCTGATGGCCACCCCATGGATTGTAGTTGCCATATGGGTTGCCTTGGGGTGGTGGTCTTGGTACATACCCATTGAACGCATGTGCCTGTTCAGGATTATAACATAAATTTGCTGCACTTGGACACATATTAGTCACATGAGATGATAAACCATAATTTGTACAATAATCAGTAATAACATTGGCACCAAAAGAAGTGCCACAAGCAGTCAATTTATCCAATTTATTATTTAAAAGTGCAATCTGCTTTGAAATATTATCACTAGCATTCAATTCAAGTACCCCCCTTGTTTTACCCCTCCAACTCTTTTGTTGAGAGTTAGCACTCAACATCTCGTATAACGCTTTAGTCTCATCCGGGGTCTTGGCTCCTATTGAGCCTCCAGCAGCATTGTCAACCATTAATTGACCATTGTCATTCAAGCCATCATAAAAGGCTTGGTCCAGTGAGGGTAGTGTGAAATTGTGTTGGGGACATTGCATTAACATTGTATTAAATCTTTCTCATGCCTCATGAAAGGGCTCCCCCACATCTTGAGAAAATGTCATCAATTTCTGTCTAAAACCAGCCAAAAGATGATGTGGGTAATATCTTTTAAGGAACACATCTTGTAATTCTCCCCAAGTACTAATGCTGCTCGGTGCAAGCATCATCAACCATGTTTTAGTCACTCCCTTAAGAGTGTAAGGAAAACACTTCAGTCTAATTTGCTCCTCGGTCACTCCCTGTCTTAACAAAAATTGAGCAACAACAATAATATACTCTTTAAGGAACGTGAGTGCATCCTCGCCAGGCAATCCGTGAAAGCTTGGCAACATGGCAAAGTATTGTCCTTTGACCTCTAGATTTTTGGCTGCATCGGACAGCACTATGCAAGAGGTAGTTGTGTCTACCCTAGGTCTAAGGAAATCATTCATAGTCTGCGCCGGTGGTACTGCCATCTCGGCTTTCTCTTCCTCTACCTCGGTGGTGGAGGGTTCTGATTCGGTGTCAGAATCTGAGAAAAGGGGATTAAAGAGGGGATCGCCCTCAAATACTTCCTCAAGAAGCTTAGTGTCTTTTGCTTTATTAAGTCTATTTATGTTGTCGTTCAATGGCACCAATGTAGGCTTCAAAGAACGACGACCTTGCATTCACTACCTAACCTACTTGTTTACTTGCAACAAGTCCCCGGCAACGGCGTCAAAAACTTGATGGAGGAAAACTCCCTCTTGTAATAAAAACCGAGCAAGTGTACTCACTACCGGTGTAGCAGTATGCAATTGCAGGGGTCGAATCCACAGAGACTCGTTGGTAAACAAATAGGGTGAAAGCAGTGAATTTTGTAACCACAGTTTATAGATTTGATTCAAGACTAAAAGCATAAAATAAATAACTAAAACTAACTAAACTAGAAAACAGATTATGAGCAGAGATTCGTAGATTGGATTTCACTTTACCATCATTCTATGCAAAATTTACTTAGAAAACATTAACTCAACTTGTGACGACCCCAACCCTAGGCACTCAATTTTTAATATTTAATTATATGCTTTTAATATTATGTTGACTTTATGTGTTCAATTTTATCTTTAAATTCTTGAGTTAGGATAAATTGGGTGAAAAGTAAATTAAGGAGCTTATAAGAATTTATTGGACATTAAATAAAGAAACTAAGGGAAATGATACAAAATGGAAATTTAATAAATAGATAAATATGTGGGGAGGTTAAATGAGTAGGATGAATTAATGGGATAAGGTTTATTTTAAATTAATGGGAGTAGGGTGAAAGCCTTGGATTAAGTTGTAGGAGGGGCCAACTTTCTTACTCTTCCATGCCTTGCCAAGTGTCCTCTTCCCATCACCTCCTCTTACTACCCCTCCCTTCTCCCCATTTCTCATTCATCTTCAACCTAGAGAATTAGAGAGAACCTCCATGGAAGCCCCAAGTTCCAAACCTTGAAGCCAAGAATTTCTTCACCAAATTCAAGTCCAAGAGCACCTTTGAAGTTGGATCGCCTAGAGGAACTCATCTAGCTAAATAGATCAACCTTCCATTTCAATCCCAAAGGTGAGTTGTTATGACCTCCTTTCATCTATGTGCTCATAATCTATCTATTGTTGTTCTTAGTATTGTGATTGTTATTATATGCTTTGGAATTCTTCTTGGAGTTAGAAAATGGATGAATGGCTTAAAAAGATAGTGGTTCATGGGAGTTGATTTAGATTTTTAAGGAATGGATAGAATTTGAAATTGTTGAAGTTAGGGTTCAATGAAGATGAGTTAAAAGGGTTGAAATGGGTAGAAATAGTAGTGATAAATAATCTAGGGTTACTTGGTTTTGAAGTTTACATGTTTGTTTGGGATTTGGTGAAATGAAGGTGTTCTTGGGTGTTCTTGAATAATCAATGGTAGAGGGAAGGAAGAACTAGGGTTAAAGGGGTTAAAAACCTAAGTTTGGGCTGGCAGGAGGCTTGGGCGGTCGCCCAAGGGGGCTGAGCGGCCGCCCATGCTGGCAGAAACTCACATTTCCTTGAAAACCCTCTTGGGCGGTCGCCCAAGAGGTTTGGGCGGTCGCCCAAGACCCCAGAAATCCTAACTTCAATTCTGAACCAGAATTCGTTTAGCAATCTTGTGATGGTCATAACTTAATCATATTAAATCGGAATTGGATGGTTCTTGGGTCTAAATTGGGTGTTTTTCTGAGTACTTTCTGAATGTGATGGTTTCATAGCTAAAGAAGTTATCCTTATGTCCCAAAAATCTGATTTGGTTACAGCAGGTAGTATTGTACGTTAGAAGTTGAGTGGAAATTGAATAAATCATAGTTAATTCATACGGACTCGAAATTGGATGGTTCAAGAGTCCAAATTGAGTATTTTTAGGTGATCTCTCAAATGGAATTGGTTTTATAAACTAAATATGTAATGATCATGTCCAGATATTCTATTTTACCATGTGACTATATTGTTTATCCCCTTTGTGGATTATTTGGCAAGTGTTATGTGGCTCCCCAAGTGTGGAATATTTGACAAGTTGTTATGTTATCCCAATGTGTGGATATGTTTACTATGTAGTTGTATGGTTATTCCATTTGTGAATTTATTTGTTATCATTCATATTTGTTGATGATACTATGCATAGTGTATTACTTAAATGTTGCATTATGGCATTGATTGGCATGAGTATATTTTACCATGTGGTTATATTGCTATCCCGTTTGTGGATCATATTTCAAGTATCTATTATGTGCTTGAACGTGTTGATATTTTATGTGAATGGGGGTATAATGGATTTCAATCGCTTATTGATTTGTTCTCTAAGTTGATTGAAGATTCATCATACCTCGCGACCTCTCCCCTCTGCGGCCACAGACCGGGGTTCAGCTTCTATGGATATGTGCGGTCGGTTCATAGGAATGCCGATGTCTTATATTTTCCCCGGAAAACGGGTTTTATAAGATGTGAATATGCCTAGCAGCTCACTGAGATGAGTTATAAGCATAACTGTCTCGGTTACATGGTATGGGATCCGGTGAATATGCATTCACAGTATGTAGTGGAGTATTGATACCCACAGCTATACGACTTATTGTTCAGACGGGAAAGGTAAACCAAGGTAACGGAATGTGTTTACCGCTTTCCTAGCGTGTTATGTGCTACCATGCTATGTGTTGCACTTTGTTTGGCATCTGGCCGCATATCATAATAGCTCATTGAGATTTATTCTCACCCCTCTCCCTTTACTGTTTTAGATCCCGAGACGCGGACCGGCCAAGTGAGGACGGAAAGGAGTTGGTACGTGGTATTTTGGGATTTGTCGTGGTACGTATAGGTTGGTGTAAAGAATGTATTTTGGTATAATTCCTTTATGGAGTTTATGAGTATAAAACTTAGTTTGTACGTTATAACTAAAGTCTTTGTAATTAAAACAGGTTGTTACTTTTCAAAGTTAGTTATCTCCTCCTCCGATGTGGAGTAGAGTGGAGTTAGTTTGAAATGTTATATTATTAATGTTTATGTTTGAAAGTCAAAGTAAAGTTTTAAAAGTTTAGTGTTTTCGGGTTAGTTTGAGGGCGCTCCAACTCGGAACACGTGTAGGTTCCGGGTCGGGGTCCTCACGCTTGGTATCGTGAGCTCGGTTAGAGTTCTCGGGTAGAGTCTAGCCGAGTGAGAGTGTGTGATAAATTACGTCGAGTGTTTGTTGCAGTGGAGTTTATTCAATGGCTGAAAATGAGGATGATCAGCATCGTGTTACGGGCAATGTTGGTAAGGCCGGGGTGATGGAAATCCGAATGTTGAGACGATGAACATGTTTCGAGGATTTTTGCAAAATATGACAACACAAGGGCAAGCACAGCAGCATCAAGGAGGCAGACATGAGCATGGTTTGGAAAAGTTCGTTAAGATGACACCTCCAAGTTTTAGTGGAGATCCGGATCCGGTGAAGGCTGAGAGATGGCTTGAGAGTATGAATAAGATTTTCGCAGCAATGGAGAGCACGGATGCAGAAAAGTGAGATGCGCAGTCTTCAAGTTAGAGGGACCTGCAGAGCATTGGTGGCAAGTAGTGAAGGACGGCTGGGATCGAAACCTTACACCGCAGACCTGGGAGAACTTTACGCGTAAATTTCGAGATCATTTCATTCCAATAGTTACAAGAGATAAGAAGGAAGTTGAGTTTTTGAAATTAGAGCAAGGAGCAATGACCGTGGCGCAAGATTCAAAGAAGGTTTACGGAGCTAGCTCGCTATTGTCCACATTTGGTACCGGAAGAAGAGAGACGGATATATCGATTTGTGAAGGGATTAAGACTAGAGTTCAGAAACGCTTATTGACGCACGACTTCCCGCATTTTCGACGGCAGTGAATAAAGCCTACCGAATAGAGAATGATATTGACGAGCACCGGGGTAACTGAGGGTGGAAGTGGAAGTAAGCGTAAGTTTCAAGGCCAAGGTTCTGGATATAATAGAGGGCATCGTAAAGGATCAAGACCGGAGTTAGCAAGAGGAGAAAAAGTGGCGACTCGGACAAATCATCCGACTTCAGGTCGTAAGGATTATATGTGGATATTGCAAGAAGATGGGTCATTCAAGACAAGTGTTGGAGTAAGCAAGGGAAATGTTTGAATTGTGGAGAAATGGGACACTACAAGAAGAATTGTCCTATATTTCATCGAAGGTTAGCTTTGGGTACCGGACATAGGGGGCCTAAAGGAGGAATAAAAAGGAACAATGAAGGGAATCCAAAAAGGTAACGTTTAAAGTCGAATACTTGTTTTGAGTTTTGGAGGGATAGATCCCTCAGCTACCTTTAGAGGTAATATACCCGTCTCGAAGTAGGGGTCATACTTTATAGATCCCGGTTCATCTCATGCACGTGTGACATTGCATTTTGTTTCATGTGGCATACATTGCTTAAGATGTGTTTTATGTGTTAGAGATTTCTACTCTTATGAGAGAATACCTCGAATATTATTTGGTTTACCACTAGTGTGACGTGGTTATAACTGAGCATGTATTGCTAGTTGATTTGGTATGATTACCAATGTGTGATTTTGATATATACCTGGCCTAGAATGGTAAGTAGTGGTCAGCAAAGTGATAGACTGTCGTATGAAGCGAGTCTTTTTTTTTTTACTATGCTTAATTGGTCTATATGGTATTAGATGCAAATAAGCCTTTATGTGGTATCCTTGTTAGATATGCCTTAAAGATTGAAAATTTTTGGTTAAGAAGTGTGAAGCTTAATTGAAATGTGGTAGACTTAGGTAAGAAGTCTTCGAAAAATGTTATGTGCTAATTAGGAAAATAGTCAGTATGCTTTCAAAGAAAGTATTATATGACTTTCGGTTGGGAAGTGGAATCACGTATTGATGTAGTGTCAGGTTAAATACCTATATCAAAAGCACCCTATAGAATGGTCTCGATTTTTGTTGTGGTTATAAGGAGTAGAGTTCTATCCTTATCTTGATAGCTAGTGGAAATTATTAGTGGTGACATCCTTGTTTACTTGACGTTGAGAATATCATGAAAATTAATTGTGAATTGTGTTATCTATTTTCCAATAGGAAAATTTATGTGTGAAGTTTAATAATTGTAAGTTGGCTTTGGAATATTGCCGTAATGAGTCCATAGTTTTAGGATTGAAAGGGGTGCTACCAAGGGAGTGTCATTAGATTCTTGAGAATTGTATTATTGTTGATAGAGTTAACCCGGAAGAGGTATCCTGGATGTAGAATGCAATAAGGGTGAATCGTATAGTAGAGAGGAAGAATAGGTCGATCGTAGATATGATCCTTATTGAGTAATGAATGCGAGAACTTGACGCTTTTAATTGTGTATCAATGGAAGGCTAATTTGTGATATGATGCGAAATGGGAAAGTGATAACTTATGTTTAGAGGAAGTGAATCAAAGGAGTGTAATCTTCTTATTTTCAACTTGTAAGTAACTGAGATTATATTGCGTTTTACTAGCGGAATTTTTAACTAGTTGCAACCAAATTTGAGATGTGTTAACGATCATGAAAGTTTAAAGTATTTGTTGGTTCGAAAGGAATTTAACAATAAGCGTAGTCGAGGGTGGAAATTATTAGAAAGACTTAAATGAGGTTATATCTTGTTACCGGAAAAGTTATTGTGATTGCGATTGCGATTAGCCGAAAGGCTTATGTGTCAACAAGTATATCCTTTGAGTTGCATGGTGAGATATTTTGCGAAAATTCAAGTTATACTTATAGTGTGGAGACCTTAGAGGAAGTTCAACCATGATTCAGAAGTTAAGAGGATTATCGGCTAGTTTCAAGACTGGGAGACCAAGGATTTTGTATCTAATTGGGATGAAAATTTAACCCTCAACTCGGAGTGTGTATCATTGCTGTAAGAGATTAGAATACCGGTTTTAGAGGAAGACCGTAAACCTAGAATTGCGACTCATCAGAAAAGTTTGAAGAAGTATCAAGACTTGAAGAAGAGTTAGAAGATTCGAATGGGAAGACAGTGCGATGGAATTTTGTAACTGTACTACTTTCAACGTCGATAAGGTTGGGTGTGTTGGAGTGATAGTGGATGAATAGATCAAGTCGGTTTACTTTCAACTTATATTAACGAAGTATTCGAGGGGGAAATTAAAACATTGTGAATGCGGGAGATTGAATGATTTCGTGGAAAACCAATCAACATTTTACCAGATCGGGATCGAGGATTCATTGTGTTTTGGAAAGGTGGTGCAAGGTTTTGAGTTCCAAGTCAAGTTTCAGTGGTGCGTTTCTTCCTCAGACAGATGGACAGACAAAGAAGACTATCCAAATTCTTGAGAATAAATTGCGTGTTGTGTGATGGATTTCGTTTCAACTTGAGAAGTTATTTAACCTTGATGAGATTGCGTATATTAGTGGTTTTCGATCCCGTATTAAGTGGTATTGTATGAAGTATTGTATGGGAAAGTTGTCCTTAAAATTCCTCATGTGTGCGGAGTTCTTCAACTAATGATGATTTAACGGGTTTGGTTTATGTGAGGGAATGGTTGAGAGTTACTAAAATCGTAAGTCCGAAATTAAACTTTGAGAGTATTAGGGTTGTGGAAAATGGGTATAATAATAATACTTTGAGAAAACTATTTGGAAGTGTAATTTGATTTCATGGGAAGGTTATCTTCTTTAATTTATCATTAAGATAAGTCTTTTTAAAATTCGGGTCGAATTTTCTTTAAGGGGGAGTGAGTGTGACGACCCCAACCCTAGGCACTCAATTTTTAATATTTAATTATATGCTTTTAATATTATGTTGACTTTATGTGTTCAATTTTATCTTTAAATTCTTGAGTTAGGATAAATTGGGTGAAAAGTAAATTAAGGAGCTTATAAGAATTTATTGGACATTAAATAAAGAAACTAAGGGAAATGATACAAAATGGAAATTTAATAAATAGATAAATATGTGGGAGGTTAAATGAGTAGGATGAATTAATGGGATAAGGTTTATTTTAAATTAATGGGAGTAGGGTGAAAGCCTTGGATTAAGTTGTAGGAGGGGCCAACTTTCTTACTCTTCCATGCCTTGCCAAGTGTCCTCTTCCCATCACCTCCTCTTACTACCCCTCCCTTCTCCCTCATTTCTCATTCATCTTCAACCTAGAGAATTAGAGAGAACCTCCATGGAAGCCCCAAGTTCCAAACCTTGAAGCCAAGAATTTCTTCACCAAATTCAAGTCCAAGAGCACCTTTGAAGTTGGATCGCCTAGAGGAACTCATCTAGCTAAATAGATCAACCTTCCATTTCAATCCCAAAGGTGAGTTGTTATGACCTCCTTTCATCTATGTGCTCATAATCTATCTATTGTTGTTCTTAGTATTGTGATTGTTATTATATGCTTTGGAATTCTTCTTGGAGTTAGAAAATGGATGAATGGCTTAAAAGATAGTGGTTCATGGGAGTTGATTTAGATTTTTAAGGAATGGATAGAATTTGAAATTGTTGAAGTTAGGGTTCAATGAAGATGAGTTAAAAGGGTTGAAATGGGTAGAAATAGTAGTGATAAATAATCTAGGGTTACTTGGTTTTGAAGTTTACATGTTTGTTTGGGATTTGGTGAAATGAAGGTGTTCTTGGGTGTTCTTGAATAATCAATGGTAGAGGGAAGGAAGAACTAGGGTTAAAGGGGTTAAAAACCTAAGTTTGGGTCGGGCAGGAGGCTTGGGCGGTCGCCCAAGGGGCTGAGCGGCCGCCCATGCTGGCAGAAACTCACATTTCCTTGAAAACCCTCTTGGGCGGTCGCCCAAGAGGTTTGGGCGGTCGCCCAAGACCCCAGAAATCCTAACTTCAATTCTGAACCAGAATTCGTTTAGCAATCTTTGTGATGGTCATAACTTAATCATATTAAATCGGAATTGGATGGTTCTTGGGTCTAAATTGGGTGTTTTTCTGAGTACTTTCTGAATGTGATGGTTTCATAGCTAAAGAAGTTATCCTTATGTCCCAAAAATCTGATTTGGTTACAGCGGAGTAGTATTGTACGTTAGAAGTTGAGTGGAAATTGAATAAATCATAGTTAATTCATACGGACTCGAAATTGGATGGTTCAAGAGTCCAAATTGAGTATTTTTAGGTGATCTCTCAAATGGAATTGGTTTTATAAACTAAATATGTAATGATCATGTCCAGATATTCTATTTTACCATGTGACTATATTGTTTATCCCCTTTGTGGATTATTTGGCAAGTGTTATGTGGCTCCCCAAGTGTGGAATATTTGACAAGTTGTTATGTTATCCCAATGTGTGGATATGTTTACTATGTAGTTGTATGGTTATTCCATTTGTGAATTTATTTGTTATCATTCATATTTGTTGATGATACTATGCATAGTGTATTACTTAAATGTTGCATTATGGCATTGATTGGCATGAGTATATTTTACCATGTGGTTATATTGCTATCCCGTTTGTGGATCATATTTCAAGTATCTATTATGTGCTTGAACGTGTTGATATTTTATGTGAATGGGGGTATAATGGATTTCAATCGCTTATTGATTTGTTCTCTAAGTGATTGAAGATTCATCATACCGTGACCTCTCCCCTCTCGCGCCGCGCTGCATCGGGGTTCCTTCTATGGATATGTGCCGGTTCATAGGAATGCCGATGTCTTATATTTTCCCCGGAAAACGGGTTTTATAAGATGTGAATATGCCTAAGCGGTTCACGGAGATGAGTTATAAGCATAACTGCCTCGGTTACATGGTATGGGATCCTGGTGAATATGCATTCACAGATGTAGTGGAGTATTGATACCCACAGTTATACGACTTATTGTTCAGACGGGAAAGGTAAACCAAGGTAACGGAATGTGTTTACCGCTTTCCTAGTGTGTTATGTGCTACCATGCTATGTGTTGCACTTTGTTTGGCATCTTGCTGCATATCATAATAGCTCATTGAGATTTATTCTCACCCCTCTCCCTTTACTGTTTTAGATCCTGAGACAGGCGGACCGGCCAAGTGAGGACGGAAAGGAGTTGGTACGTGGTATTTTGGGATTTGTCAGGGTACGTATAGGTTGGTGTAAAGAATGTATTTTGGTATAATTCCTTTATGGAGTTTATGAGTATAAAACTTAGTTTGTACGTTATAACTAAAGTCTTTGTAATTAAAACAGGTTGTTACTTTTCAAAGTTAGTTATCTCCTCCTCCGATGTGGAGTAGAGTGGAGTTAGTTTGAAATGTTATATTATTAATGTTTATGTTTGAAAGTCAAAGTAAAGTTTTAAAAGTTTAGTGTTTTCGGGTTAGTTTGAGGGCGCTCCAACTCGGAACACGTGTAGGTTCCGGGTCGGGGTCCTCACACAACTTCTAGGGTTCATTCACTTTTGCTAGGATCGACACGGTTAGGTGGCCGGATTACAATCCTAAATACTCTTTTTAATATTATGGTTTCTATTACGGCACCACAATAAGCCAAGAATAAATTAAGAACACAAGAATATGAAAACCTAATTTAATCGATTTCTATTACGGCATCAATTAAAGTTATTCAATCAATAATGGTTTATGTATAAATTGCCCAAATTAATGGCTCGATAAATACCCAATTATTCAAAGATGAGTTCGTATCTTAACATACGTCTCGAATCTAAGAACAAGAAATTAAAATCTATTATTGAACTAGAAGGAATCAAATAGAAAGAATTAAAATATTATTGCATAGAAATCCGGTTCAGATCAAACCAATCTACAAATCTAAGAAATTTAGCTACTCATAATTAATAATAAAACCTGGAATGATTGAATTGTTCTTCTTCAATTGTATTGTTCCAAAAGAAAAACAAAAAAAAACAAAACTAATTCTATGATATCTGATAATGATATGTGTTCTATATATCCCAACTAATCGTGGCTGCTGTGCTGAATATATATAAAAAAATAGGGCAACAGTAGGGTCAAGGATGAGAAATGACTAGCATGCCCTTGAAAAATACGTGAATTCTGTTGCTGGAACGGCGGAGCGCGGCCGCCCTTGTCGATGGCGCGGTCGCCCAAGTTGGCCGAGCAAAAATGCCTTTGAGCGCGGCCGCCCTGTTTGAGTAGCGCGTCCGCCCTTGTTTCCAGCGCCGTGCAATGCCTTGGCCCAAAATGGCCCTTCCTTCCTGGCCCCAATTTGCTTCCCAAGTGGCTTTCTCGGCCATGCCCACATCTTGGCCCCATTTTGTAGCATGTTGGCCGGCCTTAGTCCAAGCAAGCAGTGGCCTATTTTGGTATAAATAAATACTCGTTTCGTCTCCGCAATTGCCAAGTCCACTTTGACCACTGAAATGAATTCTTTTGCGCTTCTCTCTTTGGGATTTTATTTTTCATTTTGACCCAGGAATTTTTATATATCAAATTCGTCCAAAAATTCCGTATTTCCAGTTAAGTCCCTGAATTTTCCAATATTGCAATTTAGTCCTTGTACTCATTAAAACACTCACAAACCATATCAAATATACATAAAACTCGGGAATCAAACACAAAGAAAGCCTAAAAATGCATCATTTGAATGGGAAAATACACATCCATCAACATCAGATGAAAGCGGTATCATCTACTCTTCACCAATGCGTGAAATTCATCAATGCCAATGGAATGCTCGAAGTGATCCGCGGAAGCAGTACAATGGCAAGCGCTTGGCCGGCAAGCTATGACCCAGAAGAAGGTCCCGACACGACCGAATACTCTTCTCCAGATGAGTCTCCAATCCTGTCCCGCTACGAAGTGGATCCCTACATCCACGCTCTAAGCCGCGACGAGCTAGAAATCGAAGAGCTCATGGGTCAAGACGACAACTCTGACATATGCGACTGCGAAGAATGCTTAAGAGAGGATCAAGAAATGGACGCCCAGATGGAAATTGACCGAGGAGTAGACCCTTACTTCACCGAAAACCCTCTTGCAAACTGGCTCATCACCGGTCCACTGGTACAGGACAACCCTCTGGCCGACACTCTCGGATCTCACGGGGACAGCCATCACAGCATAGTCCAATTCAACATCCCGGTATCAGACCTAGATGAACAGTGGCGCAACCTCCTCCAAGGCCTAATCAGGGAAGGAGAAATAGCATGCCCCCTCGAATCTGACATTGTAAATGTCGTCCAAGCAAAGATCCCAGATAAAGAAGCAGATTCTATGAAAATGATCAACATCAGCAAGAATCAACTCCGAATCAGCGAATGCTTCGCCCTCTTAGAAGTAGCCCTCGGCGACTTCTATCATCAAAGACCCCCAAGGATTGGTAACAACACTAATGGAGGGACATCATCAGGAGAGCAACCAAAAACCTCCGCGATCTGGTTTGAAGTCGAACCACATGCAAGCTATTTTCCGGAATTCGTGCCAACTGAAGATTGGCCACCAGAGCCATTGCCACTCCCTCTAGAGCTACAACCTGCCAAGAGTAATGAAGCCTGGTCCAACCCCTCGTCGCCTGTAGTCTAGCTTCGAGTCATGTTGTCTGTGAATTCATGTTTCTCGAGTCATCTGATGGCTCTATGCCTGAAGATCGTGAGTCCACAATCAACAATGTACAGTCTTTACGCTTTCAATAAAAGGTCCGACCTTTCTAAAATATCCTTTCATTGCATCTTTAACAAATGATGAGTTAACTAATCAAAACAGTTAATAACAATTCATCTACACAAAGAAGCAAACACATTAATTGAATAAATGCATCAAGTAAACATTTAAGCATGTTGTCAAACGAGAGAAAAACCGAGTCCAAGCTGCCGAGGAGGTTTTAATCACAACGATTTGTGAAATTGCTGAAGAGTTAAAGAGACGCAAGTCCGAAGCAATTTCCAGCACAACCAGATCTTCCAATACCTCAAGAACGGGGAAACCGCCTTCATGAACGAGGAAGGCCAACAGGGAATGGGTCAAAGCCAAGAGCATCATGGCCCTAAAGCGCCTCGCCTCTCACTTTGTCATCCTTGGGGACATGCTGTACAAGAAACGCTACCAAGGACCACTCCTACGCTGCATCAGCCAGGAAGAAGCAAGCGAGTTCATGAACGAAGTCCACAATGGGGATTGCGGTCCCCACATGAACGCCAGAGCCCTGATGCAAATCATTCTCAGGATGGACTACTACTGGATCTCCATGGAGGCAGACTGCATCCACTTTGTCCGAAGCTGCGACAAGTGTCAACGGTTCTCCAACCTCAATCATCTATCTCCCCACGATCTCTACTGCATGACTACACCCTGGCCCTTCGCCACTTGGGGAATTGACGTCATCGGGAAAATTGCTCCGCCAGGCAGCAACGGTCACGAGTTCATCTTAGTAGCCATCGACTACTTCACCAAATGGGTCGAAGCCAAGTCTTACAAGGTACTCACCTCCAAGAAAGTCGCGCACTTCCTCAAGGAAAACATCATCTGCCGATACAGCATCCCAAAGGAGGTCATATCAGACAACGGCTCATACTTCGAAGGGAATGCGATTGCATCGCTAGCCGAATTCAAGATCACACGCCACAAGTCTTCTCCCTACCGGCCACAAACAAATGGCGCCGTAGAAGCAAAGAAACAAGACTCTCGAACGGATCATCCGAAAAATGACCACCCGAGGACGAGATTGGCCCGAGAAGCTGCACCTTGCACTTTGGGGCTACCGAACATCAGTCAGAACAGCCACGGGAGAAACCCCATTCGCCCTGACATACGGAATGGAAGCAGTCCTTCCCATTGAATTGGAAATTCCCTCACTCCGAGTGCTGCTGGAAAATGACGTCAACGAAGTCGAATGGCTCCGAAGCCGACATGACGAATTGGCTCTGCTAGACGAGCGACGACTAAAGGCCATGGAGCACGTCCGAGCCTACCAAAGCAGGATGGCTAGAGCTTTCGACAAGAAAGTCAAGTCCCGAGACATCAGGGAAGGCGATCTGGTACTCAAAGAAAAGCCTCCCACTCGAACCAACCCACTGGGAAAATGGGAACCAACATGGATCGGCCCTTTCGTGGTTCAAAAGATCTTCTCCGGAGGTGCCATGAAGCTGACAGACCTAGACGGCAATCCCTTCATGAATCCAGTCAACAGAAGCAAACTCCGCAGATACTTCGCCTAAAGAAGAACATTGGCACTCCATGTAGTGTCGAACTACGCAGACCTGAGCCCTCTAGTCCGGGGGAACGTAGGCAACCTTAATTGGTTCGGTCTAAAAACACACAAAAAAGTCAAAAGTTTGAATGTCAATCAAGACCTCCATCAAACTACATAATTTCCAAGAGCATGCCCCCACCATCACCTTGACCAAGTCAAGCAAAGGCGGCAACATCAAAGGACATCAAAAGGTCACTCAGCATCAAACGACTGACCCATGTCTGCTTCCAAGCCAGCGGCTTGTCTTCGCCCTCACGCGCTTCGAAAAAAAAAGAGCTCGAGCAAGGGCTCACAAAAAAAAGCTCAAGCAGAAGCTACAAAAAAAAGAGGTCAAGAGCCCGATGCCAACAAGAGGCAAGGAAGCTACGGAAAAGACCGTCAAAACGACTTGTCAGGGGATCATCCAACCTCTCAGCCAAACACAAAGCCCGAGCAAAGGGGATTGTCGTCAGGGCCCAGGCCGCTTCAGTCCGCAAATGCAACAGAAAAGTCCAAAGATGGACGCCGCCAAGGTTCACAAAAGACACAAAAGCGAACAAGAGATCTTGCGTCTCGACAAAGCTTTAAAAGTAAATCACAAATCACTAACGATTAAAACATTTCTTGATGAGTTCAAGCACGGTCTACTCTCAAGCTCACAACATGCTAAAAGACAGCTTAATACATTTAACGCTTCGACTTATTTTTTGAAAAAAATCTGAAATCAAACAAGCTTTTTAACGAGCCGAGCTCGAGCTTCAACTTATATATATATATACTAAAATTTATTCGAGCTTTTAACGAGCCGAGCCCGAGTCGAGCTCAAACGAGTCGATCTTGAACAGAGCTCGTCGAACATACGAGCCGAACACGAGCCGACTCGAAAAAAATTACGAGCTTGAAAATCGGTTCAAGCTCGAGCTCAAGCCCACTCGAACTCGAGCTTTTTTCGAGTTGATCCCGAGCCGAGATCGAGCCGGCTCGATTCTGTAAGTACCCCAATCTGGATCACCCTCTTCCGAGCACATGGGAAACACAGCAGACTCACAAACACAGTCTCGAAGACCTCTGACACTCAAAACCCAAAAAAAAAACCAGCCAAACCAAGGAAGGAACCTTTCTGGGATAAAAAGGGAAAAAAGGACCTTTGGGGAATTATTCAGAAATTAGAAAAGCAAATAAGGTCCGTACGGACCTCTTTGTTTCAATGATTACTAAATCCCCTTAAAGTCCAACTTATTCCCTCAAATCCCAGAGAACATCATTACCCCCCTACATGGTTGGTCCGTACGGACCTCTTTGCATGCTGAGGTGGTCCGTACGGACCTTATTGCACCCAGACATAATCATTTCAGAATCCTCATCATTCCCTGAAATCGAGGAAAACTAAAAAATTGGATTACCTATAAGGTCCGTACGGACCTTATTGCAGTTTTCCTACACTATAAATAGAGGGCTCCCCCTCTCTCATTTTTACACATCTCCCTCTTCTCTCCTCTCCCCCCAGCCTTCAGGCTCCCCTCTAAGATCCTTCGGGGCAATCCCGGCCCCTTTCGGATCCTTCCGAGGCCTTACGAGCTCCCTTGTGGTGCTCTGAAGCCTCTCCGAGCGCTCCCGCGACGCTCCCGCGCTGCCTCGAGGCACTCTCGAGGTACTCTGAGGCCCCTCGTGGTACTCCGAGGCCTTGCTTGGTCTTTCCCAAGGTGTCCCGGCTCTTTCCGAGTCAAACCGGTAGCTTGAACGCACGCCGAAACTCTGCCCGAGTGACTCTTGCCATCTCAACGCACGCCGAACCTCTGCCCGAATGATCCCTGCGATCCCAACGCACGCCGAACCTCTGCCCGAACGATCCCTGCGATCCCAACGCACGCCAAAACTCTGTCCGCAGACAACCGGCTCATCCCGAAGCAATCCCGGTCCGTACCGGCACACTATTCCATCCTCAAACACTATTCTCCAGCGGAAGACAGACACGAACCAACATTGGTAAGGCTTCCTTCCTACACTATTTCAATACATTTCAATAAAGCAGTGTACAATGTAGACATCCGATACAACATGCATTTTTAAAAGGCACATACACACACACATACACACAACAGTTAAAGAATATTAGGGGTATCCGAAAGACTCGTTTTTACGAGGCGACTCGGGTGAGCTCTAAGATTCTAATATTCTCTTCCCGATGAGTCATCTGACCTCCGAACTCAAAAATCTCATCACACAAAAAATAGTTATTTTTAAACTGATGCCCTTTTTCAATGTTTTGGACTTAATAAAAATGGCGTGGCGACTCTACAAAGCGAAAACACGGCGAGACACCTCCAACCGCAAAACAGAATAAGCCAGATGCCGGGGCGCGATCGCGCTGCCTATCGGATCCGGGCGACTTTCCTGAAGCGACAAATGCGAGATGCCGGGGCTCCGCGCGCGAGCCGGATCCGGGTAATTTCAGGTTCGTGTAACAGCCCTACTCACTATAAGGAAAACCGAAAATAGAGACGGAAAATTAGAGAAGGACAGAGTCTAGCTAATTTGACGACAGATTAGAGACAGAACCAAAAATTAGAAATAAATTCAAAATTTGTTTCTAATTTAGAGACGGATTCTGAATCTGTCTCTAATTTAGAGACGGATTTTGAAGTTGTCTCTAAATTAGAGACGAATACAAAATCCGTCTCTAAACTTTGGAGACAGATGTTGAATCTGTCTCTAAATCAGAGACATATTTTGTACTCGTCTCTAAATTAGAGACATATAAAAAATCCATCTCTAATTTAGTGACAACTTCAAAATTCGTCTATGATTTAGAGACAGATTCCAAAGTTTAGAGACATATTTTGTAGCCGTCTCTAAATTAGAGACGGATTAAATATATGTCTCTAATTTAGAGACGGATACAAAATCTGTCTCTAAACTTTGGAGACAGATGTTGAATATGTCTCTAAATCAGAGACAGATTTTAATCCGTCTCTAAGTTAGTGACGAATACAAAATCTGTCTCTAAAATTTAGAGACAGATTTAGTATTTGTCTCTAAATTAGAGACGTATTCAAAATTTGTCTCTAATTTAGAGACAGATCCTTTATTTGTTTTTTATTTTTTATAAAATTTTTGTTGAATAGAAAATAATATTTTAGACTTTTGTTTACTACATACATTTTTTTCAAAAAGGTATAGAAAAAAAGATAGAAAAAAACTAATCAAACGAAATTATATAAAAGAAAAGAGGGGCGGGCTATCCTTTATTTATTTTTATTTTTTAGGGTATAAGATATATGATAAATGGTTTAGGGTGATAAATGGTTTATGGTATAAGGTATAAGGTTTAGGGTGTAGGGGTTGAACGGAATAAAAGTGACGGACTAGGCCCTACGTACGAAGCCCAACAATTCAGACATTAGTACATCAATACCATTGAATGGTATAAGGTTTAGGGTATAGGGTTTAGGGTATAAGGTATAATATATAGGTATATGATTTAGGATTTAGTGTATAGGGTATAAGGTATAAGGTTTAGGGTATAAGATATAAGGGATAAGATATAGGTATATGACTTATGGATTGCGGTATAGAGTATAAGGTATAGGTATACGACTTAGGGTTTAGGGTATAGGGTATAAGGTTATGGTATAGGGCTTAGGGTATAAGGTATAATGTATAGGTATATGATTTAAGGTATAAGATTTAGGGTATAGGGTTTAGGGTATAAGGGATAAGGTATATGTATATGCCTTACGGTTTAGTGTATAGGGTATAAGGTATAGGTATACGACTTAGGGTTTAGGGTATAGAGTATAAGATATCGGTATACGACTTAGGATTTAGGGTATAAGGTATAAGGGTTAGGGTATAGGGTTTAGAGTTTAGTGTATAAGGTATAATGTATAGGTATATGATTTAGGGTACAAGGTATAAGGTTTAAGGTATAAGGTTTAGGGTATAAGGGATAAGGTATAGATATATGACTTAGGGTTTAGGGTATATGGTATAAGGTATAGGTATACGACTTAAAATTTAGGGTATATGGTATAAGGCATAAGGTTTAGGGTATAGGGTTTAGGGTTTAGGGTATAATATATAGGTATATGATTTAGGGTTTAGTGTATAGGTATAAGGTATAAGGTTTAGGGTAGAGGGTTTAGGGTTTAGGTATAGCGTATAAGGTATAGGTATACGACTTAGGATTTAGTGTATAGGGTATAGGATATAAGGTATAAGGGTTAGGGTTAGGGTTTAGGGTTTAGGGTATAAGGTATAATGTATAGGTATATGATTTAGGGTATAAGGTATAATGTTTAGGGTATAGGGTTCAGGGTATAAGGGATAAGATATAGGTATATGACTTAGGATTTAGGGTATAGGGTATAAGGTATAGGTATATGACTTAGGATTTAGGGTTTAGGGTATAAAGTATAAGGTATAGGTATACGACTTAGGGTTTAGGGTTTAGGGTATAAGGTATAATGTATAAGGGTTAGGGTATAGGGTTTAGGGAATAAGGTATAATGTATAGGTATATGATTTAGGGTATAAGGTTTAGGGTTTAGGGTTTAGGGTTCAACCTTACCCTTTTAATTTTCTAACGGTTTTTGAATAAAAAAGATAACTTTTTAACATTTTTTTTAAAAAACAGTTAACTTTTTAACAGTTTCTGTTAATTTGTATACTGTATATTAACTTCTTTTTTTCAATTTTTTTTTTTTTTTGATAAAGAAGACTATTTTAAACTTTTGTTTACTACATACATTTTTTGCAAAAAGTTATATAAAAAAAGTTATGAATTTTGAAAGAAATAAAACTGAACGTTTTTAAAAGAAACGAAAGTATATAAAAGAAAAAAGGGACGGTACCCTTAAATTTTATTGATTAAAATAAAATTACAAAGAGCCACCAACCTTACCCTTTTAATTATTTAACGGTTTTTGAATAAAAAAGTTAACTTTTTAACAGTTTTTTGAAAAAACAGTTAACGTTTTAACAGTTTCTGTTAATTTGTATACTGTATATTAACTTTTTTTTTTCAATTTTTCTTTTTTGATAAAGAAGACTATTTTAAACTTTTGTTTACTACATACATTTTTTGCAAAAAAGTTATATAAAAAAAGTTATGAATTTTGAAAGAAATAAAACTTAACTTTTTTAAAAGAAACAAAAGTATATAAAAGAAAAAAGAGACGATACCCTTAAATTTTATTGATTAAAATAAAACAACATGTATTTAGACAAAAATTTTAATTCTAAAATGACATGTATTTTGAACCGGAAAGGGAGTATAATAATAAATATTATTATTCACCAATTATCTCTCTCTCTCTCTCTCTAAACAAAACACACACTCTCTCTCTCTCTCTAAACAAAACACACACACTGTCACTCTCTTTGCCTCCCCACCACGCCTTACCCTCTCTTACCGCCCCTCCATTTTGGCCAAGTTGAGGCGGCCGCCTGTCTCCATCTGAGGCTGGCGCCTCACCACCAGAATGTACGCCCGATGAATTGCCTTGTGAGGCGGCCGCCTGGATCAAGATGAGGCTGCCGCATCACCACCAGAAACTTCCTCCGTGAAATGCCAATTTGAGGCTGCCGCCTGGCTCAGAATGAGGCTGGCGACTCGGACTTTACCCCGCCCCCAAATTTTTTTCAATTCCCGCCCTTTCCTCTCTCAAATATTTTAACATTGGCGCCGCTCCCCTTTTTCCCCAAATTACAACGCCCTTTTCCCCCAAATTACAACACATAGTCTCCCCCCCATTTCCAATCCTTCAAGCGGATGTCCGTCACCGACGATAATCTGGCTCTGGTGGCCCGGTCGTTCCCGTACTTCAAGGAGCTAGTGCTGGTTTACTGCGAAGGGTTTGGGACTAGTGTACTTGCCATTGTAGCTAGTGAGTGCAGGTAAATTTCTAGGGTTCCCTAATTTCACATTTCAGTTCATTTTGGGGTTTACTTTTTGATTGGGTTCTTTATTAAATATTTAGATATGTTTGAAAATCTGAAATCCTTCCATTTTTAGCTTCATTTGCTCATTTTTCACTTTCTGGGATATGTTTGAAAATCTGGAAGTTTGATGAATTTAGCTATGTTAAAACAATGAATGAATTTAAGGCTTGATCTATTGTAGAAACAGTATATTTTCTTTGCAACCAATTGCTTTTGATCTTCTGTTAGCTTTGTTTTCCATTCAACTGTGTATGAAAAGGACTCTGTTTTAATTGATAGATAAGACAACTATTGCTAGATAGGATTACATAATTAGGATTACATTCCTTGATTTTTATTTTATCTTTTTCAAATTGTTTGTAGGTAATAACTGAAGAGCTTAGCCTGAACCTTGAAAAGGTTGAACCAGAACTGCTCGGCTCTTGTAAAAAGGTAAATCTCATTTCTCCTTCCCCTAGACCAATATGACTAAACAATCTATTTCTATCATCTGATTTTTACTTCGGGCTCTACAATCTTTTGTAGGTTACTATATCAAAGAATGACACAGTTGTTCTTGATGGAGCTGGTGACAAGAAATCCATTGGAGAAAGATGCGAGCAATTACGATCAACAATTGAATTGAGCACTTCTGATTACGACAAGGAAAAACTTCAAGAGAGACTTGCAGCCAGCGGTTGCTGATACTGATGTGGTGCACACTGAGCCAAAGAGTGCAATGGAAGGTTTGTTATCATTTGTTGTCTCTAACCGAAGATTAACAATCTTGTATCCAAATTAGAGGCACGTTTTTTTAAAAAAATTGATTTAGGAAATTTTATGACTGTGAATTACATTTTAGTAGTCGTATTTTGACATTGTTAATTGACGTATATCACAATTTTTTCAATATAAGGTTATTTATAAGTGTATTTTAAAAGTATTATAATTCACATATATATATATATATATATATATATATATATATATATATATATATATATATATATATATATATACTCCTCCGTCCATTTACTTGGTTGCATAGCTATTTATAAGTGTATTTTAATATATATATATATACTCCCTCCGTCCATTTACTTGGTTCGCAGTTACTGTTCTCACGTAAATTAAGGAGGAAATATTATATTGAAAGTGTTGTGAGTGTGAAAATAAAATAGGAGAGAGAATGAGTGGAGAGAATAGTAAATTATAATGGTGTTGTGAATATTAAAATAATGTAGGAGAGAGAATGAGTGGAGAGAATAGTGATTTAAGGTTTCCATTTTAGGAAAGAAACAAAGTGTGAACCATGTAAATGGACGCCCAAAATAGAAAGTGTGAACCATGTAAATGGACGGAGGAAGTATATACTATAAGGAAAAACGATTTTAGCTACGACAAATTTCGTAGCTAAAATGAAGATTCCGTAGCTAAATCGTGTTTAAAGACGAATTTGTTCCGTAGCTATTCCGTGGGTGCAGGTTGATCGCTAAATTGAGCGGCGTTGTTTTGTATTCAACATCTTCGGATTCATACAACAGTTGTATTCAACATCTTTTCTTTTATTTCTTCACCATAATTTTACATTTTTGAAAATTTTAATAAAGTAAGCATCTTGTAAATTTATTAGAGCAATGCTAAAATCACAAATTAAAGTCACAAAATTTTGCTGATAAAATAAACTAGTGATATTTTATTCGTTGTATCGATAGAAACCCGCTACACTCCAATTAAAAATATCAATAAAATTATTACATTTATAATTTTTTGAGCAAAATTTTATGACTATTTTGTATCCTTAGTACTACTCATTTTACTCCCTCCGACAACTGTGAATTTCCCGCCGACTTCAACAACACAGAGAGATTCTCTCGGTCCTATCCAATCAATATAGGATTTGTTTAAAAATAATAAGACAAAAAAACGGACCAAAAAGTTTCCAACATTTCCTTCATTTATGGCCACGTCACCAATTGATCCTCGGTTGGTGTTGGATCTAATTCTTCAGATTCATACAACGGTTGTATTCAACATCTTTTCTTTTATTTCTTCACCATAATTTTACATTTTCGAAAATTTTAATAAAGTCAGCATTTTGTAAATTTATTAGAGCAAATGTTAAAAACACAAATTAAAGTTACAAAATCTTACTGATAAAATAAATTAGCGATATTTTATTGATTGTATCGATAGAAACCTGTTACACTCCAATTAAAAATACTAATAAAATCATTACATCTATAATTTTTTTAAGCAAAATTTTATAACTATTTTGTACCCTTAGTATTAATCATTTTACTCCCTTTGTCCCAAAAAGATCATTTCACTTTTTTAGTTGTCATTAGTACGATAGTAATTTGAGAAATAATTATAGGTTAACTTATATAATCTTATGAAAATTTATAACATATTATTGATATACTATTATAAATACTATCCATAACAATATTTAGATTTTCATTAGGATAAGTAAATCAATCTACATTTATTGCTCAAAATACCTTCGTAATGACAATCAAGAAAAGTGAAAAAACCATTTCATGACGGAGGGAGTATTCACTAAGATCGATCAAAATCTTATTATTTTTTTAAAGTTTTTTGTTTTTGCAATTATATAATGAATAGTTAAATTTTTTTTGCAAAGATATATTTAGGAATAAAGTTTTTTTTGTAAAAGAGTCATTCATTTTGAACATATTTTTTTTTCTAAACTTTGTCATATATTATGGGACTAAGATGTGAACAACACAATGCTTTTTTGAAATTAGTTATTGAACGGAATAATCAAAGTTCTTGCTCGGGTCAGATCACACGGAGGCCCATGACCCACGAACGAGTATGAGTCTGGCACACGGTTCTACATGATCATAAGGTAGGGCACGTGGAATAATCAAAGTTCTTGCTCGGGTCAGACCACACGGAGGCCCATGACCCACGACGAGTATGAGTCTAGCCCGAACAAAACGGTTCTACATGATCATAAGGTAGGGCACGTCCTTCTCACATCAAACGAATACAAAAGGCTAGGAGTGAAACTAATTAGTAACCTCCTTTGTTTTGCACAGCTATTAAAAAAAAAAGATTTAAAAATATTTCAAAGTAGGCCCATGATCCACGACGAGTAAGTTTCATTTTCCAAATAGCAAAAAATGAAGAGTATTTTGTATAACTTTATCTTCATAATTCTTGTATAATTGAAGAGAAAATCAACCGTCACTAATTACATGTTATCAATTTACGTTATGAATAGTGTTTTAGATAATTATATTTTTAACCTACTTTGAAATATTTTCAAATCTTTTTTCTTTAATAGCTGTGCAAAACAAAGTAGGTTTCTTAGTTGATTATTTTGGAACAAGAAGAGAGACTGAAGAGTAATAAGGAATGGAGAGAGTAATGAAAATGGATTTTTTTTTTCTTATAAATAATATGAGAAGAAAATGAGGCAGTTGGAGAAATATCTACTAGTTGTCAAAAAGATTTTATCCTGTCTTCAGCTTTAGCTGTTTTGTGCACAGTCTACATTGCCACCACCAATCAAGCACATACACCATACCTTCTCTTTCTCTCTCATAAGTGGGATTTCCTTATGCTTCAACAAAGAGAGATTCTAGTCCTATCCAATCTGTATATGGTTTGTTTAAAAATTTATACTCCCTCCATATTTCCATTTTTTAATTGGAATCACATTAAATTTTAGGATAAAGGTTAATTTAATTATATAAATAAAAATTTGAAATTTATTATTGATATATCAACAATACTATCAATAACAAATTTTAATTTTTCTATTAAAATAATTAAATTTAAAATTATTATTAAAAATCCATTCATAGTAACAGTAAAAAAATGGAAAAATCATTTTGTACTGATGGAGTAATACAAAAAAGGGACCCCTATATTTTCAACAATTAACACTTATTATTATGTACTCCCTCCGTCCCATAAAACATGGGACATTTACTGTTGAGAACGAAAAAGAAGGAATAATGTTATTAAAGTAGGTGTTGTGAGTGGGAGGAGAGAGAATGAGTGGAGAGAATAGTAAATTTGAAAAGTGTTGTGAGTATGACAAATGGGTCCCATGAATAAAGAAGTATTAAAAAAATTCCTTTTTAGGAAAGTGACTTTAAAGTGGGACGCCCAAAATAGTAAAATGGGTAAGGTTTTATGTGACGGAGGGAGTATATCATTTTTTAACGTAATCACTAACACTTTTAAACATTATTTTTAGCCTTGTTTGATAACAAAGTATTTTGAAATAATTATTTTTACAAAAAGATATTTATTTTGGGATATTTTTTATATTTTTTGAATTTGAACATGCGTTTATTTAGAGATGAGAAACTTATATTTGTAGTAATCATCCGACCATATATATACTCCATTTGTCACGTATAACTAATATAAGATTTTTATAACGGAACGGAGGAAGGGAAGGAAGTAGTTTATTTTTTTCTAAATTGTTGTATATCAGGAACAATGTGCTTGATCATTAGCCTTTCCGAGGATTTGACCACATCCGGGGGCAGAACTAGGCCTGGGTTGATCCCCCTTACGTTTATAATTTTTACAAATTGACCCTTTACAATTTTCGAATTTGCTATATCCATCTTCTTGAAAAAAAAAATCTAGGGGGTCTAGATCCGCCATCTAGGGGTGTTCACGGTCCGGATTGGTCCGAATTTTAATAAAATTTCAAAAAAACAAGACCAAATCAATTGTTCGATTCTGCCTAAATTCAGGACCAGGACAGATCATTACATTACATTACAGGACCGATCACATTGGTCAGGTTCCAATGGTTCGATTGACCACTTTGGACTACTTAGGTTAGGTTGACTTTGAAATCGCTACACCGTATAGCGATTTCAAAGTTAGTAATTTTTTTTTATAATAGTATAAATATTAAAATAAATTTGAGCAAATTTAAAATCGCTACACGGTGTAGCGATTTTAACCGAAAAAATTATAAACTCGCTACACCGTGTAGCTATTTTCAAAAAATTGGTCATTTTGGCAAATAGTTTCAAATGTGGGTTATTTTGAAATTTAAATTTTTAAAATTGAATTATTTGAAAAAAGTTTTTATGCAAGGTCACTTCTTCTTTCCCCTTTTTTCTTCTCATGTCCCATCAAAAGATTATTTTTTATCACCAACCAATGGGTATTTTTAATAACTGGTTCACAAAGTCTCATCAAAGGATTGTTTTACATGCATATGCATGGTCACTTCTTCTTTCTCGTTTTTTCTTCTCATGTCCCATCAAAGAAGTATTTTTTATTACAAACCAATGGGTATTTTTAATAACCAGTTCACAAAGTCTCATTCTACAAACCAATGGATATTTTTAATAACCGGTTCACAACTTTACTCTCACAATATAAATAGACTTAAACACTTGCCATTATTCCCTCAAAGCTCAAAAATTAAATATTGTTGAGAGCCTGAAGAGAGGTGATAAAATAAAAGTTGTGTTCTTCACACACTTCTGTTAGCTCACCTATCCTCATACTCTCACTCTCTTCTTCTTTTTCACATCATATTAATTTAAATTATTCTAATTCACATATGAGAGAGATTTTAAATTTGTTAACTTAATTAATTTTTTGGTTTCTTTGACCATTTTTTAGAATTAACTAGGTTAATATTTTTATTGTTTCTCAATATATCCTAATACTCTCACTCTCTTCTTCTTTTTCACATCATATTAATTTGAATTATTCTAATTCACGAGAGAGACTTTAAATTTGTTAACCTAATTAATTCTTTGGTTTCTTTGACCATTTTTTAGAATTAACTAGGTTAATATTTTTATTGTTTCTCAATATATCTTCTTTTGCATATATAGATATATATGTATAGATAATATTTACCTCTAATTTGTATGTGATACGAAAGACTTTTAATTAGATATCCTAATTAATTCATTGGTATCTTTAACCATCGTTAAAATTAAATAGGTTAATATTAGTTTAACCTCTAATTATTTCTTTGATCTCTATTTGATCTATAATTAAAGAGTTATTTAGTTTACATTCTAAAAACAATTATTTATATAAATATATATTTTTATTTGATAATTATATTAATTTTTAAATTATTTACTATCTTGTAATTTTCGGCTTTAATCTTGGGCCGAATTAATATTTTTATGGTGGGCTATTTTATCTAAAATGCAAGTGGGCTTCTAGGGATAGAGTCCAAATAATTTTGCTATTTAATCTACAGTGACCAGGGCTCATATTTCACTGTAGCTCATAACACAAACAATGGCGATTTTGACGTTGCTCCGCCCTAAAACCCTCCTACCATCCCTTCACCGCTTCTCCTCTCTTCTCCGCCATCCTCTTCCTATCCTCCCAGCTCATCATCGCTATTTTTCCTCAACGCCGATGATAAATCATCTACTACTGTTGAACCTAGCATTTCTCAAAAAGAAATTACTAGGTTCAAGCAGTTTGTTGATAATAACCCCCAAGATTGTGGGGTATTTCAAAAACGCATGCGAAGCTTATGCTTATTACAAAACCGGCTCTTCTCTATTCCAAGATGGCAAGGACTTCTATATGTTTGGGAGCAGAATGGTTGAGGAAGGGTTCCCCTCTCGTTTGACCAGATTATCCGTTTGCTCAAGGGTAAACCTACCCTTAGCCTGGAAAAGGGTGTTGCAGAGATGAAGAGAGAAATGAAAAAAGATTTCTCATCTATTGAGTCTAGAATTTCTGATCCTGCGTTCCGATGTAGGTGATGTGGGTCAAAAAGTAGCTGATAAGAGTTCATGTGTATTTCGACGCAAGCCCGACCCGGTGCATAATTTCGGTTCAACTACCAAGAACGGGAAGTCAAACGGGAACGGGAACGGGAACGGGAAGAATAACGGGAACGGGAATGGGAAGAAGAACGGGAATGATTTGGATGATGATGACATGCCTGAAATTCCTGGGAGTGATATCTGGATGTGATTTTCTATAGTGGTTGTTTGAAAGAAGTGTAGGGTAACATTTGTTTTATTTTTTTCTTTTCTGTTTTCTGTTCGGTTGGTTATGGGAGTGCAGTCTCATCTATCATGTTTGAAAGAAGCGTAGGGTTTAACCTTTGTTTGTTTTTTTCTTTTCTGTTGGTTATGGAGCTTTTGAAAGTTGTTTTCTATTCGGTTGGTTATGGAGATTTTGAAAATTGACATTTATGTAAGGATGTAAGAAGTCTCATCATCACATTTATCATATTTATGTAAGCTGTTTCGGTTGGTTATGGAGCTTTGGAGTGTCAATCTTATCAATATTATCTATTTTCTGTTATTTGTTTCCTATTTAATGTTGCCTAGATGTTATAAGCTATTTGTTTCCTATTTAATGTTGCCTAGATGTTATAAGCTTGTTGTATAACATCTAGACAACATTAAATAGAAAACAAATAACAAAAAATAGATAATATTGATAAGATTGACACTCCAAAGCTCCATAACCAACCAAAACAGCTTACATAAATATGATAAATGTGATGATGAGACTTCTTACATCCTTACATAAATGTCAATTTTCAAAACCTCCATAACCAACCGAACAGAAAACAGCTTTCAAAAGCTCCATAACCAACAGAAAAGAAAAAAAAAACAAAGGTTAAACCCTACACTTCTTTCAAACATGATAGATGAGACTGGCACTCCCGTAACCAACCGAACAGAAAACAGAAAAGAAAAAAATAAAACTAATGATGCCCTACACTTCTTTCAAACAACCACTATAGAAAATCACATCCAGACATCACTCCCAGGAATTTCAGGCGTGTCATCATCATCCAGACCATTCCCGTTCCCGTTCTTCCCGTTCCCATTCCCATCCCCGTTCTCGTTCCCGTTTGGCTTCTCGTTCTTGGTAGATGAACCGAAATTATGCACCGGGTCGGGCTTGTATCGAAATACACATGAACTCTTATCAGCTACTTTTTGACCCACATCACCTACATCGGAACGCAGGTCAGAAATTCTAGACTCAATAGATGAGAAACCTTTTTTCATTTCTCTCTTCATCTCTGCAACACCCTTTTCCAGGCTAAGGGTAGGTTTACCCATGAGCAAACGGATAATCTGGTTAAACGAGAGGGGGAACCCTTCCTCCACCATTCTGCTCCCAAACATATAGAAGTCCTCGCCATTTGGAATAGAGAAGAGCCGATTTTGTAATAAGCATAAGCTTCACATGCGTTTTTGAAATACCCCACAATCTTGGGGTTATTATCAACAAACTGCTTGAACCTAGTAATTTCTTTTTGATAAATGCTAGGTTCAGCAGTAGTAGATGATTTATCATCGGCGTTGAGGAAAAATAGCGATGATGAGCTGGGAGGATAGGAAGAGGGGGCGGAGAAGAGAGGAGAAGCGGTGAAGGGATGGTAGGAGGGTTTTAGGGCGAAGCAACGTCAAAATCGTCATTGTTTGTGTTATGAGCTACCGTGAAATATGACCCTTGGTCACTATAGATTAAATAGCAAAATTATTTGGATTCTATCCCTAAAATATCCCTAGAAGCCCACTTGCATTTTAGATAAAATAGCCCAAAAACTTAGCCCACCATAAAAATATTAATTCGGCCCAAGATTAAAGCCGAAAATTACAAGATAGTAAATAATTTAAAAATTAATATAATTATCAAATAAAAATATATATTTATATAAATAATTGTTTTTAGAATGTAAATTAAATAACCCTTTAATTATAGATCAAATAGAGACCAAACAATTAATTAGGTTAAACTAATATTAACCTATTTAATTTTAACGATGGTTAAAGAGACCAATGAATTAATTAGGATATCAAATTAAAAGTCTTTCGTATCACATACAAATTAGAGGTAAATATTATCTATACATGTATATATATCTATATATGCAAAAGAAGATATATTGAAAAACAATGAAAATATTAACCTAGTTAATTCTAAAAAATGGTCAAAGAAACCAAAGAATTAATTTGGTTAACAAATTTAAAGTCTCTCTCACATGTGAATTAGAATAATTCAAATTAATATGATATGAAAAGGAAGAAGAGAGTGAGAGTATGAGGATATATTGAGAAACAATAAAAATATTAACCTAGTTAATTCTAAAAAATGTCAAAGAAACCAAAAAATTAATTAGGTTAACAAATTTAAAATCTCTCTCACATGTGAATTAGAATAATTTAAATCAATATGATGTGAAAAAGAAGAGAGTGAGAGTATGAGGATAGGTGAGCTAACAGAAGTGTGTGAAGAACACAACTTCTATTTTATCACCTCTCTTCAGGCTCTCTCAACAATATTTAATTTTTGAGCTTTGAGGGAAGAATGGTAAGTGTTTTATTGTGAGAATAAAGTTGTGAACCGGTTATTAAAAATATCCATTGGTTTGTAGAATGAGACTTTGTGAACTTGTTATTAAAAATACCCATTGGTTTGTAATCACTAGTACAGATTTTAGCTTAGATAGCGCTTTTTTTTTAGCTTACCGCTATGCAAGTTAGCATAGTGCTTATTATGTGCTACCAGCTCACCTCGGCATCTCTGCGCTCTTGATGCTTCGTTTGAGAAAGAACCATGGACAATGCCCGCTTACGCTCAATCTCTTGGGAGATGTTGTAAGGTTCCTACATCAAGGCAAAAACCATATAACATATAATCTGAATTCCGGTAGGGAAAGCAATACAAAGTGAGCTCAATCGGGTGAATTTTTTGAATTAGATTGTGCGACTTTTCAAAAGAAAAGTAAAAATACATAATAGCAAATGAATGAATAAGCTGCAAGTTTAAATGCTGAAAAACCTTGACAAGTAGGTGTCCAGAAACGTCATCAGGAGATGGAGCCCTAGAAAGTAAAATTGCACGAGATGCTACAGAAACAGATGGAAATTAGCAACAAAAAAAGGAGAGAGCAGAAGGGGGAGGGCGTTGAAGTTAAACAATCAAATTCAACAATTTCAAACCCAAACAAAGATGATAGACTAATGCATTTACAATTGAAGAATAAATCAGCAATGATAAGAATCAATAATGAAATTACCAGTATAATACCGATTTTTCAGTTCCTCCACTGTTCTATTTGATGGAAATCTATTTGCTATAACACTAAACCGGAGATCGAACCGCTCACACAGATCAAAGAGTTGATCAGTCTCTTCCTTGCTCCACATCTAATATACTCCCTCCGTCCACATACTTACTTCACACTTTCTATTTTGGGCGTCCAAATACATACTTCACACTTTGTTTTTTTACTTAAAAAGGAAAGTTTATATCATTAAAATATTAACCCTACCACACTCATTTTCTCTCCTACATTATTTTAATACTCATAACACCATTATAATTTACTATTCCCTCCACTCATTCTCTCTCCTATTTTACTTTTACACTCACAACATTTATATCATTATTTTTTTTCTTAATCCCCGCGCAAACAGTAACTGTGAAGCAACTATGTGGACGGAGGGAGTACATTATTTATAAAAGGTAAGGTCTGAGCTCCAAACACGCTACAAGAAACAAGACAGTTAATTACACCGCTTTTGCCATAGTTCAATCTTCTTATGCGCTTTAACAATCGCCAAACAGGGTGCATTCACCTACTGCCTAACATGAATATTCAAACGTACAGCTGTCTGAACATGTCCACCAAACTATTGAACACAAAATGAATGAGATAGAGAAGTGTAGAAAAAACTTCAAGCGCTTACTTTCAATTCAAACTCCACGATTGAGGATGTATCACATATTTCTGTGAGGAGAGTCTCCACCTGCGAATAAATAGAAAAGTTAAAAGCAAGATCTAAGAATCCATATGAACATACATGTACGTACTGTTTCTAAAACAACACAAATGCCTATCAAGGTAAATTACATGCATAGAACAAACTTTACTGTTCTTTTCTCTATCATAAAGTAAAAACAAAGCAAGCTTTTCCATGATAAGTGAGAACGTGGTCACTCATCCTTATTAGTGTCTACGTAAGAAGAGGTTAGGGTGGGACTATGTCTTAGCCTCTTAGAAAAGGCAATCAACCACCAAATACCACATAGATATAATTTCATGATTCTGGTCTGAATTTCCATAATTTACTTAAACTTAGAAGTAAGAAAGGATCCAGATGCAAGTACCCATGTGCTTTGATAAAAGTAGACTTGGATCATTCTAATATCATGTTTCATAGCACCTTTGCAATACCATTCACCATGTTCAACAATCTTAGTTTACCAGGCTCAGCATCTGAGGCATAAGGGAGATAGTCGAGGGAAAATTGGAAATAAATAACCAGAGATATATGCATACTAGTACACCTTTACATATGTATGTGTGTCTCTGTGCATATCTGTGGTAGAGAGTAAGATACTAAGGCCAGATGATAGTAGATGCTCTCTAAGAAAATTAGGCACACCTTTGAGATCTTGTTTAAGACTACTAACACTGTTAATTGAAGAAACAAACTGACAGTAATAGGTAAACTCTGACATGTATGAAAAGCAAGCAACTAACCTCAAGAGAATTTGGGATAAGTGGGCTTACTGCTCCAGAAGATTTTGATTCCTCAGAACCATCCTCTAAATTTGTAATAGCTGCTATATGAATATGATAAAATGTACAAAATAAAAATCAAGGAAAACATAAGCCCTATACTGTGTAGAGCTACAGTTACAATAGGGTATATCACCATGACTTGCAAATCAAAAACAAAAACATAATCCATACTGAACCTATAAGTTGGATCTGTTTGTGAAAAATCATTATCAACTCACAGCTAACTTCATAAAAGTGTTAATCTGTACATGTTAACTAAACTATAAAATACAAGACCGCAATGCATCTGAATATTTAAGAGGTAGGTTAAGTTGTATGCTTCGTCATGATTTCATATAGCACTCCAGTGGGCATGAAATTCTAAAATTGCTTGCAGTTTCTCAAAGTTATGGTTTCTTGTACTATGTTGACTAACGTATTCAGCCTCTCAGCTAAGACCTCCTCTGAAATAATAATGTAGTTGCTTTTCACTGTTTAGTCTCATCTCAGGCTTCACGGTTCAGAGGAGCACCCAACAGCACATCGAAACTCCTCATGTATTAACTCAATCTCTCTTCTCACTGGCACTCAAGCAATGACACATGTTCCTAGAGGGGCAATGACTAGCATTTTCTTGACTTAGGGGGAACGCATACAGCAGGTGGGGGATCTTTCATTGTATGCTTATCTTTTCAGAATGCTAAACATCAAGGCAGAAAACTAACTGGCGTTGCAGTTTTACTTGGTCATTAGGGAAAAGAGTAAAACATCATTTTCGAACAAAAATATATTACTCTCGCCATGTGGCTCAATGTGCAATTGAGCTTCGCCATGGGACTAAGGCTTTGTTGTTGTTGTTGTTTGTTACTACATTTGCCTTTGTCACCATGTGGCTCAATGTGCAATTGAGCTTCAATAATAGGGACACCAACACCCTTCAATTTTCATGAACAGGGTCAGTATGCATCTGTATGTTTTTTAGGGTAGACATAATTAAGCTCAAATAAGGTACTGTGGGGTCCTTCACCAGTTCACATCATACAAAAAATGCAGCTGATTGCAAAAATCATGCCATAAAGGAGTACCAGAATGGCATAAAAGATTAAAAAAAATGGTAAAGACAAATTGACAGTATCAAGAAAATTTACTTAACATTGCGCTTTGGAAGACACTGACAGGCATCAACATCCAAGTAATGATGATTTCCCCGATCGAGTCAACAAATTTAAACCATCATATTTGGTTGTACCAGACCCGTAATTCAAATTTGATGCTTTGAAACATGAAGCCCCAAAACTAACTGCTACATGAACCAATTCATAATCAAAATTCAATTACATTATTCGGAAAAGACCCGCCAATCTTCAGAATTTCCCCTTTGTGTGCAATTTTATGTTAGTTTTTGGACGGAGAGATAAACGGTCATAGACATATAGAGACATAGGCCGGAGGGGAGTGAACGAGTATGTATTTGGGATGGTGACGGAGGCGCGAACTGTTGAAAGTTAAGCCGGAGACGCGTAAGATGACGGCGATGATGGAAGGGCCTGATCAGAAGAGAAATCGACGGGAAATATAAACCCTAATTATAATACTAACCTCGAATTTTTGTGCTATGGCTGTCGTCGTCGATCGTTGTGCTCCTCGTCGGTGGTGTGTGGTGTGCGGTGGTGGTGGCGGTCGGTGGTGTGCGTCGTCTTGCGCTCCTAGTCGGTTTTGATTCTCGTCGGTTTAATGGCGCTGAAGGAAAGGAAGAAATAACGATCTATGTGAAGAAAAGTAACCTCTCTCTTTTTTTTTTTTTTTTTTTTTTTTTTTTTTTTTTTTTTTTTTTTCTTAAACTAATTTAATTGGGACATTTTAGTCCTTGAACTATTTTTTAAGTCTTTTTCATCCTTGAACTATTTTAATTGGAACATTTTAGTCCTTCCACTAAAACTTCCGTCCATCAACCGTTAATTGGGACCTTTTCGTAAAAAGTCCTATATTTTGGGACGAAGGAGTAAAAAAAATAGAAAAAAAAACAAAGAGATTACTAGAATTGCAGGTCTCCAATTCAGATAAAGGTTATACGAATTCACTGAACTTACGTAGAATCGGGGGAGATAGATTAGCAAATGAATATATATATTCCATCCGTCCCATTATAAACTACAGATGAATAAACAATTTGTTTTCACGCCTCCGTCCCTAAATGTTTAAATTTGAAAAAAAAAATAGCTCCAAATGAATATACTGTTCAAAATTTTTACTATTTTTTTTTTTGCAACTCATCCGTCCCTCCCTAAGTGAATGTTCAAATTTGCAAATGAAAAAATAGTTTCAAAATGAACGTGTACTGTTCAATATTTTTACATTTTTGTTTACTCCTCCATCCCTAAATGAATGTTCAAATTTGTAAAAAATAAAATAAAGAAATAGTTCCACAACGGAGTTAAGTATCTAAAAGGTTACTGGCCTATAGAACTCTTTACGAAAATGTCCCAATTAACGGTTAATGGACGGAAGTTTTAACAGAAGGACTAAAAGGTCTCAATTAAAATAGTTCAAGGATGAAAAAGACTTAGAAAATAGTTTAAGGACTAAAATGTCCCAAATAAAATAGTTTAAGGACCAAAAAGATACTTTTCTCGATCTATATGCCTAAAAAAAAAAAAAAATACTCTTAGGAAACGTTAACTTGTAGAGAGCTTTTATATGAAGCGCTATCTAAGCGATTACCAAGACGTAAGTGCACACCTTAGATAGCGCTTTATAAAAACGCTATCTAAGTTGAGTTTTCTAAGAGCCAATATGTACTATTGAATAAAAAATAATTCTTTGATGGGACATGAGAAGAAAAAACGAGAAAGAAGAAGTGATCATGCATATGCATGTAAAACAATCCTTTGATGAGACTTTGTGAACCGGTTATTAAAAATACCCATTGGTTTGTAATAAAAAATAATCTTTTTTTTTATGAGACATGAGAAGAAAAATGGGGAAAGAAGAAGTGACCATGCATATGCATGTACAAATTTGGACTTCACATTCAAATTTTTTACTTCATACTCCCTCTTCTCTTTTCTCCTCTTCTCTTCCGTTTCAAAATAATTTTTTCACTTTTTTTTGTCGTTAAAGTGAAGGTAATTTAATTAATAATTTTAAATTTATTTAATTATTTGACTATACATCTAAAATTATTATTGACATTATTAATAATGATGGGATGATAACTAATTTTAAATTTTTATTAAATCAACTAAAAATTAAATTACTACTCACATACCTTTGAGTTAACAAAAAAAAAATGAGAATCATTTCAGACGGAGTATTGCATTTGGACTAGTAATATACACACCATTAGATGTGAGTTCCCACTAGGGTTGTAAAAGAAGCGAACTTTTTTTATTCGATTCGATATTCGATTCGAGTATTCGGTATTCGTATTCGAAAATTTCGAATTCGAATTCGAATTCGAATCTTTATATTGATTCGATTAGTAAACGAATACGAATAATATATCACGATATTCGATTCAAGTATTCGCGAATATTATTCGAATAATATATATATATAAATATATATATATATATATATTTAATATTAATTAATGATTATATATATATAATGAAATCTTTATACCGATTTTAAGAATTTTTTTTTGCCGCCTTCTTTGCCTTGTTGCTTAGTTACTATTAATGTGGTATTTTTTTTATGAAGCGTAAGGAATTAATGTTGTCTTTTTTTTTTTTTTTTGTAATAAACCGCATGCACACAAGGCCGAGGTTTCGGGCCGTGGCCGGGTATTGGGCTGGGCTGGGTATTGGGCCTCAATTCGAATACTCGAATCGAATCGAATAATTCGAATATCAATTTCGAATCGAATACGAATCAATTTTAATATTCGAATACGAATCAAATACGAATACGAATCGATTTTAATATTCGAATACGAATCGAATACGAATCGAATACTATGATATTCGATTCGATTCGATTCGTTTACACCCCTAGTTCCCACACATGGGACCACTATTTTTACAAATTTTGATCAAAACTATTTCTGCTACATTTTAATGAAGATATATTTTAATAAAGAAATTACCAATTTTACTTTTATTAAATGTCTTTTTTGTTAAACATACCAACCAAGGATCCTCCAAAGAATCCTCCAAAGAATTCGCCTAGAACATGATTTACTTCTCATTATCTTGTAAAATATTTCAATTTTTATTTTAGAATATCTTGTATTTAAATTCAAATTATTTGTATATCATTTGTAATAGATTAGGAGATAGTCAAAATCCCATAGAACTCTCTCAAACTTTTGTATAAATACATCACAAGGATCAATAGAAGAATTATCTTTTGCAATTCTTTCATGGTATCAGAGCCATATTGATCTAAACCCACCTTCTCAAAATTTCGGCACACCACCAACACCATGGTTGAATCCGCCTCCACCTCTGTTCTTATGTCGGCTCACCTTATACACTCCCAAAATCGTGGTCACTCATCTCGTGCACCATCCCCACCCCTTCTTCCCCCTCCACCAAATCTGCCCAATCCCACATCCGCTGCCTCCTCCAAAACCTTTAAGGGCAAATGCCAATACTGCCGCTTTGTTGGCCATGTCATATCTGAATGTCGTCAATTCAGCCGAGACTACCCCCACTGTCACCTTCCCGCCTCCCCCTTCCTTGTCGTTCTACTACCACCCCACCACAAGTCCACACTGCTACTGTCCCCATCCAAACTCCCCCACCCTCTTGGCTTATGGACAGTGGTGCCACCAATCACATCACCAATAACCTCTCCAACCTCTCTCTTCACCACCCCTATGTTGGTAGTGATGATGTTATCATTGGAGATGGTTCCACCCTTCCTATTGCAAACATAGGTTCTTTCTCTATCTCTCTGTTTCCCTCGTCCATTGTTTTCAATAACGTCTTACATGTTCCTCGTATCTCTTGAAATATTCTTTCTATTTCTCAATTCTGTAAGGATAATAATGCAGCTGTTGAATTCTCACAATCTTCCTTCCTTATCAAGGCCAATCATTCCAACCAGATCCTCCTCAACGGCAAGCTTGAAAATGGTGTCGACATCTGGACTCCACCCTCTCCTCAAGCTCATGTCGCCACTACCTCATCTCTTCAATCATGGCATCACAAACTAGGACACCCTGCTCCTCCAATTATTTCCCTCTTTAATAAACAGTTTTTCTTATCAATTCCTTCGCTTTCTTTCTCTCATTGTAATTCCTGCAAAATCAACAAAAGTCATAAACTCCCGTTTGATATATCTACTCTTGAATCTCATGCACCTCTTGATATTATCTTTTCTGATGTGTGGACATCCCCCATTCACTCTTATGATCATTACAAGTACTATGTTATATTCGTGGACCACTATACAAAATATACTTGGCTATATCCACTAAGACATAAATCTGACACCTTTGCTACATTTAATCGTTTCAAACTACTTGTTGAGAAATATTTTTCCCGTCCCATTCGTCAATTTTTCTCTGACAATGGTGGCGAATACCTTAAACTTACACCATCTCTCCTCCAAAATGAAATTTCCTACCTCACCTCCCCTCCTCATACACCCGAATATAATGGCTTTGCCGAACGCCGTCATCGACATATTGTTGAAACCAAGGTTCTAAAAATCGCTAGGCGGCTCCTAGGCGGCGAGGTCGGGCCTAGCGCCTAGAGCGCCTAGGCGGGGCCTAGGCGGGGCCGCGAATTTACACACATTTATATATATATTTCATAGTTTCTGTCCATACATAATTCATAGTGACAAATTCAATTATATATTCCATAGGCGGGGCCGAGAATTTTGACACAATGTTATAGAGCATATGAAAATTATAAATGTATTCCATCATCCACAACATAAACTAAGGTTAAGTCAAATTCAACCATGTGTTATTTGTTTTCATTTTCAATCCTTATAAAACGACGTCATTTAAGGGTAAAAAAAAAAAAATTTAAAAAATTAAAAAAAATAAAAAATAAAAAAAAAATAAAAAAAATATTACTTAGACCGCCTAGACCCGCCTAAATTCGCCTAGTGTAAGTGCTCCAATTTGAGCTTGTTAGAATTTTCGTTAGAAAATTAACGAAAGTTATAACATTTCTAACAATTCCTAACTATCCTAACTTTTCTAACAAAGTGAGGGTAAAATGGGCATTGTTATTTAAGGTTAAACCTCAAAAAGAATCTCAAAAAGTAAAACAAAAGGAATAAAACCACAAATAGAAATGGCTGGGAACAATAAACTGGCTGTTAATTTGAAATTTCAAAAAGAAATATTCCTCTTGTCCAAAGCTGGAGCTGCATTTAATGAACAGTGCACGCTGAAGGGTCTTGTCCGCGCGGATGAGTTTGTCATTTCAGGAGGGCTATAAATTGAGCCCTCCAGTCACAAAAATAAGAAGGAAAAACACAATTGCACCGAACCTCTGGCGAAATATAGAGAGAAAACAGTGAGAATTCTTCAAGAATTGTCACCATTTTCTCTCCAATCTTTCCCAACTCACACTCATCCACTCACTCTCATACTTAAGCCTTAAACACTCATACACTCAAGCCAAAAACTCAAGAACACAAGGAAGATTGGTAAACCCTCCTTCTCCTTACCCTAAACTCCAACCATGCATGCATTTGCAAACTACAAAATGTAGTTCTTTCATCTTCTTGCTTTAGATCTAAGAAGATCACCATGGAAGACCATCTCCATGGATGATCTTCTACAAAGATCAAAATTATTTTCAAGTTCTCTTACTTTCTTGCAAAGAAAACTCATTTTCAAAACCCTAAAAACCATTTTCAAGCATCAAATCTCATTTTCAAAGGATAAAAATCCCCCTCCCCAAGCAAATGAAATGCTTAGTCCTAATGTACCCCAAGGATGGTTTGGTATAGTTGATTCACCAATAAAATGTCTAGTGATCACTAACCAAAACCTAGGGAAATGGGGACAAGCATGGATGCAAAACCCCCTTTAAAATCATATTTTCTCTCTTGAGAAGTTGCTGTCCAGTAGCAATTTTCTCAGACCTCAGTCCATGGTCTAATTTTTTGGACACAGATAAATGTGGAATTTGGTATTGACTACAAAACACTTTTTGTAGCCAACATCCAGATATTTCCATAAATATTTTTACTTTATTTTTTGGGTGAGTAAAACTCCTCTTTTCAAATTTTATTTCAGAGGCTAGTTCATCAGCTTCTGGGAATCCAGATCTCATATATGAGGTTTCCAGAAGGTTTTGACCCCTCAAATCTTCTCCAAAATGGAAAATTCCTTCGCACAAATCTTATTTAAGGTGCCTAGAACAACTTTCATTCTCTGAGTTTATCCATATTATGAAGTTTTAAGACCCTTGAATCCATTTCAAAATCAAAGGTCCACTGCCTTTTTCATTCTGGCAGAAATGACTCTCAACTTCAAAAAGTCTTTTGAGTACCAAATCTCAATCCAAAAATCTTCCAAAAATTCATGGGATCAGTTTAAAGTCTTAAAAAGATATCCCAATTTTCACTTTTCTGAGTTTCAACTTATTTTGGCCAAAACACACACACACACACACACATAAATGATTTTCAGCTTGGAAGACTCGTTTTACGAGGCATTCCGGGTGCACACTAACGTCCTTCCCGGCGTGTAACATGACCTCCGAACCTAAATCTCTGATCTCGGGCTTTTTTCAAAGTTTTGGCCCTCAAAATAAAAATGGCGTGGCGACTCCGTTTCGTTGATTTTTTCAAATAAAAATGGGAAAATTTTCGGATACACATCATCACACCTAGGCCCGCCTAAATCCGCCCAGACCGCCTGGTCCGCCTAGACCGCCTAGGACCGCCTAGGACCGCATAGACCGCCTAACGCCTAATTGACCGCCTAGAGAAAAGTCGCGGCGCCTGGGCCCCGCCTAGCGCCTAGGTAGAGCCGTCAATACGGGAATACGGGACGGGACAAAATTATGTTGTCCCACGACGGGAACGGGACGAAACGGGACGGGACAAAAACGGGACGGGACTAAAATACTCCGTCCCATCCCGTCCCATTTGCGGGACGCGGGATCCCGCGGGATCCATGCGGGACCCGTTGACTAGGAGGGATAACGTTGACTAGAAGATATAGATTCTTGTGTGTGACTAGAAAACTGTTTTGGTCAAATTTCGACAAGCGATTGTAAATAACCAAATATTTCAAGAAAAGAATTGGGTGCAATGGAATATAGATTTGTGTATGTGATAATCAAAGAACAAAGGAATTTTAACGAGGAAAGCCCTTGAACAAATTGTTCGCCGGCATAAAACCTCGGGAGGTTTTGGAAGACCTACCTTGACCAAAGTTTTACTATGATCAGTGAGCTACAAGCTTGGAAGTATGGAGAGGGATTACAAGAGTGTGAGTGTGTGAAAATACATGTGTCTTTTCCTAATTTCCATACCCCTATTTATAATAAAGGTAAAATAAAAAGATAATAATCAAATCCCTAAAAACTAGGCATGATGGAGTTACTGAGGAGAAGATTTCGGGCATGACTGTTGATGGTGGTTGGTGAAGAGTCGTGGTTGAATTGGTCTTCTATGAGTGCACAAGTATCTCCTAAAAAATAGGAACCGCAAAACTGCTCCCAAGTTGTTCCAGCTTCAGGATGTTGATGAAGACGTTGAGCCAAGATGTCGGTCCAAGATGTGAACTCAACATGTAAAGTCAACTTGTAAAAAGTCAACTTGTGGACCAAGTTGTGGAGGTCAAGTTGTAGAGGTCAAGTTGTAGAGGTCAAGTTGTAGAGATCAGGATACTGAGGCGTCTTGACATGTTGACCTGCTTAAGATGCCAACCATATATATATAGTGAAAAATCCGTCCCCAACAATTGCCCCCAAAATTTCTTGACTCGGAGAAAACTTGGAGATTCAAGGAATTTTAAAACTGCTACTCTCCCCATCGACATTAAGAAAGCGGTTGATTACGCCAAAGAGTTGTCGAACGCCTTGAATGATGCTTCTAAGTCCTTGATAGAAACCAAGATAAAGCTTTAAGAAATATTAGTTAAGGTGTTTGAAATTTGGTATGTTAGATGAGGGTTGGTCCTCAAAATTTGATTTGGCATGTCTTTGAGAGACACTTTGTTTGTTCTTTAGATAACATGTAAATGTTATAAACCGTAGGTAACATGAAAATGTTACAACCAATAGTTCACAACTTGAATAAGTGTGAAAACGTGCGCCCAGGCGAAGGTGTCGGAACCTTAATTCGTTTGGTAACATGTTAATGTTACAACCAATAGTTCACAACTTGAATAAGTGTGAAAACGTGCGCCCAGGCGAAGGTGTCGAAACCTTAATTCGTTTGAAGAAATAGAACAAGTATCAGCCGTCCTGGCGTGTCAACATGTTCTATCCCTCTCACTAAAGTTTCAACATGTATCGCCCAGCATCGGCGTGTCAACATGTTGAAATTCTTCTTCAGTCCAAACATGTATCGCCCGTCCCGGCGTGTCAACATGTTTGACTCGCTCCAGCCTAGGTCTCAACATGTATCGCCCGTATCGGCGTGTCAACATGTTGAGCCTTTCTTCCCTGCATTCAAACATGTATCACCGTATCGGCGTGTCAACATGTTCTATCCCTCTCCAGCCTAAAGTTTCAACATGTATCGCCCGCATGCGGCGTGTCAACATGTTGAAATTCTTCTTCAGTCCAAACATGTATCGCCGGCCCCGGCGTGTCAACATGTTTGACCCGCTCCAGCTTAGGTCTCAACATGTATCACCCGCATCGGCGTGTCAACATGTTGAGCCTTTCTTCCCAGATTCAAACATGTATCGCCTGCATCGGCGTGTCAACATGTTTGACCTGCTCCGGCTTAGGTCTCAACATGTATCAGCCGTACTGGCGTGTCAACATGTCGAGCCTGCTCCAGCTTAGGTCTCAACATGTATCAGCCGTACTGGCGTGTCAACATGTCGAGCCTGCTCCAGCTTAGGTCTCAACATGTATCAGCCGTACTGGCGTGTCAACATGTTGAACCTAAGCTATTTGTTCAAGTTGTATACCTTGCAAAACAAATTCATGTTAGGATTGGGTGTTAGCTTTACCCCTCCGATGCTTAAGTCAGTAAGAATTTTTAGCATAACATAAGAATTGACAAACATAAATAAATGACTTGACAAAATTTAAATCATACCTGTTTTCGGAGTTTGCTTTTATGAAAAAATGACAACTTACATGGAACACATCTTGAGGTACTGTTTTGC
The DNA here is from genome assembly GCA_022495995.1 of Adenophora triphylla var. japonica. Taxonomy (NCBI): domain Eukaryota; kingdom Viridiplantae; phylum Streptophyta; class Magnoliopsida; order Asterales; family Campanulaceae; genus Adenophora; species Adenophora triphylla. The sequence goes on along the minus strand of JAFEMH010001147.1, from coordinate 227,377 downwards.
TAACATTTTGACATGTTGAAGATAGGTGGTCATCTTTTCTCATTTTGTCAGCCTCATTGTGGTTATTTTAGGACTATGAGCTTATCTTCTTCCAGTCTGATGAATTTAACAGCTCTCGTCCTGACATCTTCAAGTCTCTTGCATGGAGTCATGACCAATTCGTCATAATAAGGTGACCCCTTCTTCAAGCCCAATCTGAATGCCTCGATGGCTGTGAACATGTTCAAGTTGGGGATAGTCACTGCCTCTTTGTTGAACCTGTTCAAATAGTCCTTCAAGCTTTCGTCATGTTGTTGCACCACCCTGTAGAGGTCACTAGTTAGTTTCTCAAAAGCTCTATTACATGAAAATTGATTCACAAACATATTGACTAATTGAGAATAAGATGATATAGAGTTTAGGGATAGGCCGGTTAGCCATTTCAAAGCCGGTCCGTACAAGGTGAAACCAAAGCCCCTACAAAGACAAAGCTTCTTTGAAGATTGAAGGAATGCCGATAATGTCCATTAATTCTTGGTATAGCAACACATGCTCCACTGGATCCGTGCTCCCATCGTACTTCTTCATGTGGGGCACCGCAAATCTCTTCGGGATCTCCATGTTAGCTATCGCCGGAACAAAGCGAGACTCATTATAACAAGCCGGAGAAGCCGGATGATAAGGCAAGGTAACTCTGTGCACATTCCTAATCATCTCTTTGATCCGCCGCAACTCTCTAGCAACTTGACTTTCTCGCAAAAGTGTTAGCATAAAATTGAGAAGAAGAGTGATCAAATGCATTATAAAAACTCCCCGTTTGTCCTAAAGACGGAGTGGCATAAGTATAGCAAGATGTTGGCACGGGTTGGCCGAATGCGAAGGTGTGACCATGTTGGGCAACTTGACTAGTTGTCACAGCTTGTACTATCGCCCAGACCGCACTCGCCATGGGGATGTCTCCAAGATTGCCCCCGCACTGCACCAAAAAGAGTTCTAGGAAATAAAGGTGATAATGGAGTTACAACTTGAGGCTCAACATGATTCCCTTTTCGCAGACTCTCAATGCATTGAAAATCATAGTATTGGTATCCCGCCGAGCATCCATTCGCTTATTCGCTTCATTCAACATTGTTGCCATATTAGTCACGAAACCAAAATTGATTTCGCACGCGGTCATCTCTCGAGGTGCATCTTGCCGCCCCCGGCCGCCTTGCCCTCACCGCGGAGGTTACCGAGGTTACCTGACCGGAAGTTGGATTGACCATTTTGATGTTCTAAACAAATCTAAAAAACCAAAGTTCCCACGGACGGCGCCAAATTGTTTTGGTCAAATTTCAACAAGCGATTGTAAATAACCAAATATTTCAAGGAAAGAATTGGGTGCAATGGAATATAGATTTGTGTATGTGATAATCAAAGAACAAAGGAATTTTAACGAGGAAAGCCCTTGAACAAATTGTTCGCCGGCATAAAACCTCGGGAGGTTTTGGAAGACCTACCTTGACCAAAGTTTTACTATGATCAGTGAGCTACAAGCTTGGAAGTATGGAGAGGGATTACAAGAGTGTGAGTGTGTGAAAATACATGTGTCTTTTCCTAATTTCCATACCCCTATTTATAATAAAGGTAAAATAAAAAGATAATAATCAAATCCCTAAAAACTAGGCATGATGGAGTTACTGAGGAGAAGATTTCGGGCATGACCGATGGTGGTTGGTGAAGAGTCGTGGTTGAATTGGTCTTCTATGAGTGCACAAGTATCTCCTAAAAAATAGGAACCGCAAAACTGCTCCCAAGTTGTTCCAGCTTCAGGATGTTGATGAAGACGTTGAGCCAAGATGTCGGTCCAAGATGTGAACTCAACATGTAAAGTCAACTTGTAAAAAGTCAACTTGTGGACCAAGTTGTGGAGGTCAAGTTGTAGAGGTCAAGTTGTAGAGGTCAAGTTGTAGAGATCAGGATACTGAGGCGTCTTGACATGTTGACCTGCTTAAGATGCCAACCATATATATATAGTGAAAAATCCGTCCCCAACAAAAACATGACTCATATTCACCAGTGCTGAAGATAATAGGATAAGCAAAATAAGCAGTATCTTCTTGTAAGAAGTTTTAGTTTTATACTCATAATATACACATATTTGACTCTTAATCCTGACATGCCCATATACCAGTCGTATTACAACTATAGGCTTTCCTATTTGTACAGAAAAACGATGTATATACAGTCAATATTATTGAGCTTTTTGCACTGAAGACCACACAAAGGCTTTACTTTAAAATGAACTCTCAGTCTCACCTTCCAGAAAACGATGACAAGGGAAATGGAGAAGGAACCAACGAGCAAATCAAATGAGTTAAGAACGATCTACAAGAAAAAGCTCTGGAACTCTCCACTTCTCACACACAAGAATCCATATCAGAAGAACGAGTGTGAAAAATACAAGAAGATAGAAATGCAAAGTAGTAGCGGTGATAAACATATAATACTTTGTACGGGTCAATACGGGAAAACGGGACGGGACGGGATAAAAATAAGTTGTCCCGCGACAGGAACGAGACAATACGGGACGGGACGAAAATGGGACGGGACTAAAATATTTCGTCCCATCCCGTCCCATTTGTATGGCGGGACGGGACGTCCCGACGGGACCGTCCCAACTTGACGGCTCTACGCCTAGGCCCCGCCTAGGCGACCGCCTAGCCCGATTTTTAGAACACTGGTTGAAACTGGCCTCACTCTTCTCTCACAATCTCAACTTCCTCTCATATTCTGGTCACATGCTCTAACTACTGCCACATGCCTCATCAACTGAATGCCCACAACGACCCTCAATAATGAGTCCCCGTTCTTTCGCCTCTTCCAAACTCAACCAAACTATCACAAACTTCAATCTTTTGGGTGCCTCTGTTATCCTTGGTTACGTCCTTACTCCATTCACAAATTAGCACCTAAATCTACTCCATGCATTTGTGTCGGCTACTCTCCATCTCAAAGTGCGTACCACTGTCTCGACTCTACAAACCATCGTCTATATACCTCTCGACATGTCACCTTTGTCGAAACTGTATTCCCTTATCCATCTCTCACCAACACCACCCCTTCCTCCCCTCCAATCTCCTCCTCCCAATGGTGTACCTGTTGGTGTTATGCCCTAGGCCTATGATTGATAGACTTATGTGTTGACATTATTTATTATTATATGAGATGTTTATTATTTGATTATTATATGTTTTGTATATTTGTTTATAATAATCTCTGTCCCTAATTATTAAGAGAATAAATTAGTATAATTGTCAATGGATAATCATGTGATGATTATATGCATAAGAGATGCACATTGAAATTATGGGTACTTGTTAGAGAACAAGTGACTGGACATGACCCGCATGAGATTTATGTCATGGTCAAATGTCATACTTAAATCTCATACGGTTACTTCATTTATTTCCTAGACCTAAGATTATCGTAACCTTACATATGATGAAAGTCATGTTTGATTTTAGTCAAACGATATCTTAACACGATATCTATAAAGACTATCATTGGCATGATCGAATTCATGATGGGAAGGATGATAAGTCAAGAAGGAATTTGTCCCTCTAAGAGAGATGTTATGCTTGGGCCCCTCGATGAGTGATAATGATGAAAGTGTATGGCCGTACCCCAATATGATTGGAATTATCATTATACTCAAGAATCGAGAAAGCATTGAACAATAACAAGTTGACAAGGACCATGACTTGTGTTCAATATAACATCGTGAGACAAAGGGATAAATGGAAGTACACCATTGGAAACGTGAACTCTTACGTTACATTATTTGGGTAGACATAATGGCTTGCTAGAGTCCGCTTATGTCTTATGAGGTTCGATATGATCGAACTCATTGCCATCATAATGTAATCCTATTGGGTCACACACAACTAGAATGAATTGGTTAAATCGGAGGAAGAATAGTTGAGAGTTTCTGTATCTGGCTATATATACCGCGCGACATATTAAGCCAATGGCTTAATATACCGCGCGACATATCGCCCGTACGCGTTTTTTGACACTGCCTCTCCTAATACGATTAGGAGAAGTATTCTTACTATTGTAGTATAAATACAAGGGTTCTGTCAGACCTAGAAGCTAGCCGAAATTTTCAATCAAAATTCACAACAAAATACTCTCAATATTCTTCAAGGTTTAGATCTAGCAATCATCAAGAAGTTGTTCTTGGATTCATTCAAAGGTGTGGATACCAAAAGAGGGTCTTCGCTCGTTCATCGATCAAGGCCTAGAGTTCAAGCAAGTTGAAGAACGAAGTTTGTGATTCGATATCACATAATCAAAATCGTTCGATAGCTCAAGATCGGAAAGCGTTTCAAGGTTGGTTTAATTCTATCTCATAGGAATTTAAATTAATTGTATAGAACGGATCCTAGGGCTTCTTGGGTTTTATGTTTTTAATGCTTAATTCCGCCGCGCATGGACCCGTAAAACCCAACAAAGTGGTATCAGAGCCCCGTTCGTATGGTTAATTTTGAATTAACATGCTAGATTTAAGATATAAATTGTTTATATGCTTATTGCATGTTTTGTATGCGATAGAATTTTTAATTGTTTATGTGAAACAATGTAAAAATCGTTTTCGAATTATGCTGAATTAAATCTGTAAAAAGGATGTTTTACGTGATTTAATTACATGTAATCTGTATTGGTTCGAATCTGAAATTCCCGTAACTCGGCTACTTTGGTCGCGCGACATATTGAGCCATGTGGAGTTCGGTTACCGGCTCGTTAGGTCGCGCGACATAATAAGCCAAAATCAAGTAATCCGCTTTGTTCAATTTTTCTCGCTATTCCGTGATTGTGTTTACAATCTGATATGTTCATATGAAAATCTGGATGTTATAAAATTGAGTTTATAAGTCCGCGATAAATTGATTCATTGATATACATGATTAATTGATTAAAATGTGATTTTAATAATTATTGCAATGTATATGAAAATCTGGATGTTATAAAATTGAGTTTATAAGTCCATGCTAGATTGATTCATTGATATGCATGATTAATTGATTAAAATATGATTTTAATAATTATTGCGATGCATGTTTTATTTGTTCTTACATGTTAAGATTTTTTTTTTTTTTAAATTAGATGTTTAGTTGAAACATGATATTTAGTTTCCTAATATGTTTAGATTTAGACATTGTAAATTTTGGATCTTATGATTGTTTATGGAAACAAGTCATAAATACGCGAAATTTAAAAGGAAACTGATTGTTTATGAAAGGTAGGGATTATGTTGCCTAATCAGAGTTGATTTCTAATTATGCATGTCTAGGAGAGTTCTCACAAGGAAGAGTTGGTACTTAAGAAGTCCTTGTGGCTCACCTATCTTCCCGGGAACTTACCTGGTGCATGATTTTGACTATCTTTCGACATGCTTATAATCTACCTTTAAAGAACCTTCATTTAACTTTTAAGTTCTTTATGCCAATTCATGATTAAAAACACTTGAGACCATTCGGATAGTTTTGGGTGGGCTTGCCATAGCAAGGTGCTTTGATTCTATTCGAATGCGAGCAAGATGAGGAAATGGTGGTTCCTATACGTTTTAAAGTGAATGAACTTAATTGGGTTATCAAAATGGTTTTGGACCCAAGGCATAAGATGAGATTAAAATATGCCTAGACATATGATGTCTTGAATTGATCTCATAAAAGATCTAAGAGTCATATATGTGATATGATTGATGTTTTCTACCTAATTAATTTAATTTTGAGCGGTTTGCCATAGCAAACTTGAAATTGAATTAAAGTTGGATCTTAGCCCATTAAATGTATATTATGCTTATTTGCATTTGAAGGTGTATAATTTAGTGGGAGCATTTATTTAAATGCACTATACTTCTCATATGATATGTTTACTTATATGTGTTCATATTTTATGTATATCTTTTTGTAGAATAAATGGCATCAAACAATAATCACTTTTCACCGCGATCCGTCCTTGAGAAGGAAAAGTTGGAAGAGAATGGTACAAACTATATGGATTGGATCCGTAGTTTGAGAATTGTTCTCAAACAAGAGGAGAAACCGTACGTTCTCACCGAACCCGTTCCACCCGAACTCCGTCGCCAATGCCGCTAGGGCAATAAGGGAACAATATCTCGAAGCACAAGCGTGACTCTACGTATGTTGGTTGCCTTATGCTCTCCGCCATGTGCAAGAGTCTTGGAAGAATCTTGAGCACTGGGGACAAATGACTTAAACAATCGGCCGATGGAAATGTTCCAAGTTCAAGCTAGGCAAGAAAGGTACAACACAGCTTGTAGCCCCGACCTCATGCAAGATGAGTGAAGGACAAGCCGTCGGTCCCCATGCTCTCAAGTTAAAGGGCCACATTGAGCATCTTGAAAGGCTTGCTTTCCAATTAGCCAAGAGTTGGCTACCGACATAATATTGAATTCATTACCTAAAAGTTTTAGTCATTTCATAATACACTATAACATGGGTGGAATGAATAGAAACCTTTCCGAGTTAGTTCAAATGTTGACTACTGCGGAAACCAATATTGTCGAGAAGAAAACCGATCAAGTGCTAATGGTTAACAAGGGGAAAGGGTTCAAGGGTAAAGGAAAAGCAAAGGTTGCTAATCCTAAGGCAAAGGTTGCCAAGCCCAAAGAGGCTTCCAAGCCTAAAGAGGCTAAGCCTAAGTCCCAAGAGGACGCAATCTGCTTCCATTGCAATGAGATTGGACATTGGAGGAGAAACTGCGCAAAATACAAGGAAGCACTGAAGAAGAGCAAAGGAGTTGCTTCAACTTCAGGTATCTTTGTTATAGATATATTCCTATCTACTTCTAGTTCTTGGGTATTGGATACCGGATGTGGAACTCACATTTGTCTAAATGTGCAGGGTCTAAAGAACAGAAGGATGCTTAAGGAAGGTGAAGTGGACCTACGTGTGGGGAATGGAGCAAGAGTTGCTGCATTAGCCGTAGGAACTTATGAAGTTACTTTACCTAGTGGACTAATATTTGTTTTGAACAATTGTTATTACGTTCCGACTTTAAGTAGGAATATTATTTCGATTTCATGTTTGGATAATGAAGGTTTTAATTTTCTTATATGTGATAAGAAATTTTCTATTCACAAGAGTGATATGCATTATTGTATCGCTTTCATTCAATGGCCTTTATATTCTTGATATTGAAAATCGTGATAATGATGTCTATAACATTAACAAGAAATCTAAACCCAATGATGTAAACCACACTTACTTATGGCATTGTCGTCTTGGCCACATAAACGAAAAACGCATTTCTAAACTCCACAAAGATGGATTTTTGGACTCACATGATTATGAATCATATGAGACATGCGAGTCTTGTTTACTTGGCAAGATGACCAAGGACCCATTTACCAAAACCGGTGAAAGGGCGGGCGACTTATTAGGACTCATACATACCGATGTATGTGGGCCTATGAGTAGCGATGCTAGGGGAGGATTTCGGTACTTCATAACATTCACTGATGATTATAGTAGATTTGAATATGTTTATCTAATGAAACATAAAAGTGAATCGTTTGAGATATTTCGAATATTTCAAAATGAGGTGCAAAATCAACTTGGCAAAACTATTAAGGTACTTCGATCCGATCGAGGTGGTGAATATTTGAGTTAAGAATTTGACAATCATCTTAAGAGTTATGGAATCATTTCAGAACTCTCTCCACCTGGAACACCACAATGGAATGGTGTGTCTGAAAGGAGGAATAGAACTTTGTTGGACATGGTTCGTTCTATGATGAGTCAAGTTGAGCTTCCTTTATCCTTTTGGGGACATGCACTAGAAACTGCTGCTTTCACTATAAACAGAGTTCCTACCAAATCGGTTCAAAAGACCCCATATGAGATGTGGCATGGAAGAAAACCTAGTTTGTCTTTCATGAAGATTTGGGGTTGCGATGCATATGTCAAGAAGTTAACTTCCGACAAGCTAGCACCTAAATCTGATAAATGTGTTTTCGTGGGATATCCTAAGGAAACCAAAGGATACTATTTCTACAACTGAAACGAGAACAAAGTGTTTGTTGCTCGAAATGGTACTTTCTTAGAAAAAGAGTTTCTTCGCAAAGGAACAAGTGGGAGTAAAATAGATCTCGAAGAAGTTCGAGAACCCGAAAACAACATTGAACCAATGGTAGAAACCGAACCAAGTTCACAAACCGTTGTGGAACCGGTTCAAGATGCACAAGTTCCTCGCCGAAGTGGTAGGTCACGATCCGAACCCGAGAGATATGGATTTCTCGTTACGGAAAGTGATGAAGTGGAGTTAATCGAAAATGATGAACCCACTTGCTATCAAGAAGCGATGTCCACTCCGGATTCGGAAAATGGCAAGAAGCCATGAAGTCCGAATTACAATCCATGGCCGATAATCAAGTTTGGAACTTGATTGATCCACCCGAAGGTGTAAAAACCATAGGGTGCAAATGGGTTTTCAAGAAGAAGACCGACATGGATGGGAAGGTGCACACCTATAAGGCTAGGCTAGTAGCTAAGGGATATAGGCGCACTCATGGCATTGACTATGATGAAACCTTTTCGCCCGTAGCTATGCTTAAGTCTATTAGAATTTTACTTGCCATAGCCGCATATTATGACTATGAGATATGGCAAATGGATGTCAAAACGGCTTTCCTTAATGGGAAGTTACTTGAGGATGTATACATGATACAACCCGAAGGTTTTGTCACCCGTAAAATTCTAACAAGGTGTGTAAGTTGCGTAAACTATTTATGGATTGAAGCAAGCTTCAAGGAGTTGGAATCTACGCTTTGATGAAGCAATCAAGGAGTTTGGTTTTATCAAGAACGAAGATGAACCTTGTGTATACAAGAAAATTAGTGGGAGCGTGGCACTATTTTTAGTGTTGTATGTCGACGATATCTTACTCATTGGAAATGACGTTCCCGCACTAGAGACTGCCAAGTCTTGGTTGGGAAAGTGATTTTCAATGAAAGATATGGGCGAAGCCGCATATATCCTTGGTATCAAGATTTATAGAGATAGATCTAAGAGGATGATTGGTTTAAGTCAAAATACTTACATTGACAAAGTCCTTAGAAGATTCCAAATGGAAAATTCTAAAAGAGGAAACTTGCCAATGTTGCATGGTATATCTCTTAGCAAGAATCAAAGTCCTAAGACTAATGATGAGCGAAAGAGAATGAATGGTATTCCATATGCTTCGGCAATTGGGTCTATCATGTATGCTATGCTATGTACTAGACCCGACATCTCGTGTGCTCTAAGCATGACGAGTAGGTACCAATCGGATCCTGCGAACCACATTGGATAGCAAGCCAAGAATATCCTTAAGTACTTACGAAGAACTAAGGATGTATTCTTGGTCTTTGGAGGAATGGAAGAAGATCTTGTAGTAAAAGGCTACACGTATGCTAGCTTCCAAACCGACAAAGATGATTTCGCATCGCAGCCTGGATTTTTGTTTATGCTTAATGGAGGCACCGTGAGTTGGAAAAGTTCCAAGCAAAGTACCGTCGCCGATTCTACAACCGAAGCCGAGTACATAGCGGCATCCGATGCAGCCTAAGGAAGCGCTTTGGATCAAGAAGTTCATTAGTGATTTGGAAGTCGTTCCAAGCATCGTAGACCCTATTGAACTTTACCGTGATAACAATGGTGCCATTGCACAAGCAAAGGAACCAAGATCACACCAGTAGATCCAAACACATACTTCGACGTTTCCACATTATCCGTGAGATATGTGAAAGGGAAGACGGTAAGATATGCAGAGTAGACACCGATGACAACGTGGCGGACCCATTAACTAAGGCTCTCCCGCAAGCTAAACATGATGGTCATGTTAGGTCCACGGGTATTCGATACATGGTAGATTGGGCCTAGTGCAAGTGGGAGACTGTTGGTGTTATGCCCTAGGCCTATGATTGATAGACTTATGTGTTGACATTATTTATTATTATATGAGATGTTTATTATTTGATTATTATATGTTTTGTATATTTGTTTATAATAATCTCTGTCCCTAATTATTAAGAGAATAAATTAGTATAATTGTCAATGGATAATCATGTGATGATTATATGCATAAGAGATACACATTGAAATTATGGGTACTTGTTAGAGAACAAGTGATCGGACATGACCCGCATGAGATTTATGTCATGGTCAAATGTCATACTTAAATCTCATACGGTTACTTCATTTATTTCCTAGACCTAAGATTATCGTAACCTTACATATGATGAAAGTCATGTTTGATTTTAGTCAAACGATATCTTAACACGATATCTATAAAGACTATCATTGGCATGATCGGATTCATGATGGGAAGGATGATAAGTCAAGAATGAATTTGTCCCTCAGAAGAGAGATGTTATGCTTGGGCCCCTCGATGAGTGATAATGATGAAAGTGTATGGCCGTACCCCAATATGATTGGAATTATCATTATACTCAAGAATCGAGAAAGCATTGAACAATAACAAGTTGACAAGGACCATGACTTGTGTTCAATATAACATCGTGAGACAAAGGGATAAATGGAAGTACACCATTGGAAACGTGAACTCTTACGTTACATTATTTGGGTAGACATAATGGCTTGCTAGAGTCCGCTTATGTCTTATGAGGTTCGATATGATCGAACTCATTGCCAACATAATGTAATCCTATTGGGTCACACACAACTAGAATGAATTGGTAAAACCGGAGGAAGAATAGTTGAGAGTTTCTCACGTATCCGGCTATATATACCGCGCGACATATTAAGCCAATGGCTTAATATACCGCGCGACATGTCATGTGCCCGTACGCGTTTTTTGATACCTCCGTCCTCTCCTAATACGATTAGGAGAAGTATTCTTACTATTGTAGTATAAATACAAGGGTCTCCGTCGACCTAGAAGCTAGCCGAAATTTTCAATCAAAATTCACAACAAAATACTCTCAATATTCTTCAAGGTTTAGATCTAGCAATCATCAAGAAGTTGTTCTTGGATTCATTCAAAGGTGTGGATACCAAAAGAGGGTCTTCGCTCGTTCATCGATCAAGGCCTAGAGTTCAAGCAAGTTGAAGAACGAAGTTTGTGATTTGATATCACATAATCAAAATCGTTCGATAGCTCAAGACCGGAAAGCGTTTCAAGGTTGGTTTAATTCTATCTCATAGGAATTTAAATTAATTGTATAGAACGGATCATAGGGCTTCTTGGGTTTTATGTTTTTAATGCTTAATTCCGCTGCGCATGGACCCGTAAAACCCAACAGTACCTTCTCCCTTCCCATTGTTCCATTTACTGCCCCTCCCTCACCCAACATTGATCCGCCCTCTCCCACGCCAATTCCTGCCTCTGTCCATGTGGGCGACAGCCCAGCCCATGTGGGCGACCGCCCACCCTCAAATCCCAACAACTCTGAATCTGCTGTTCACTTGGGCGACCGCCCATCCCAAGTGAGCGACCGCCCATCCTCAAATCCCACCCATTCTGATTCCGCTGTTCACCTGGGCGACCGCCCATCTCCTAGTGAGCGACCGCCCATAACCCATACCTCTGATACACCAGTTTCCACACCTGAACCACTTGTTACCACTGTTCCCCAATGCTCTATTGTAACCCGACTCACCAACAACATTGTCAAACCAAACCCCAAATATGCTCATCTTGCCTCTTTGTCCTCACCTACATCCCTTCCTACCACTACTAAACAAGCTCTCTCCACCCCCCACTGGCATGATGCCATGCTTGATGAGTACAATGCCCTTATTCGAAACAACACCTGGACTCTCGTACCCTCCCATGAAGCTCCCAATATTGTTGGTTGCAAATGGGTCTTTCGCATCAACCGCCTAGTTGCCAAAGGGTTTCATCAACTCCCCGGTCTTGACTACTCAGATACATTCAGCCCTGTTGTCAAACCTGTCACTATCCGTCTCATTCTTTCCCTTGCCATCACTCAAGGCTGGTCCCTACGCCAACTTGATGTTAATAATGCCTTCCTCCAAGGTTATCTTTCTGAAACTGTCTATATATCTCAACCCCCGGGTTTTGAAAACACCACCCAACCCTCTCATGTCTGTCGTCTCTCCAAAGCTATATACAGTCTCAAACAGGCCCCTCGTGCTTGGTACACTGATCTCAAATCCTTTCTTCTCTCCTTTGGCTTCACAACATCCCTAGCTGATCATTCCTTATTTCTTTTCAACCATATTTCACATCGTCTTATACTTCTTGTCTATGTCGATGACATAATTGTCACTGACCCTTCTGCCTCCTTTCTCCAATCCTTCATTGACAGCTTGGCCACTCATTTCTCTCTTAAAGACCTTGGTCCCCTCTCTTTCTTTCTCGGTATTGAGGTCACACCCAATCCTCATGGTCTTCTCCTAACCCAATCCAAATATATCACTGACATTCTCTCACGTCATAACATGCTATATTCAAAACCCTCTTCCACACCTATGGCCACCTACCCACCTCTTTCTGCCACCCCCCGAACACCCATCTGCAATCCTTCGGAATACCGTGCAATTATTGGCAGCCTTCAATACCTATCTCTCACTCGCCCTGACATAGCCTTCTCTGTCAATAAGCTAGCACAATATCTTCATCACCCACAAGAATCCCACTGGACTACACTTAAACGTCTCCTCCGCTATCTCCATGGGACCATTCATACGGGACTCCAACTCTTCAAGAACTCTCCATCCTCTCTTCATGCCTATTGCGACGCTGATTGGGCCGGTGATAAAGATGACTTCGTCTCTACTACTGGCTTTCTTGTCTATCTTGGTCGCAACCCACTTGATTGGTCCTCCAAGAAACAACGAGCTATTGCTCGCTCCTCCACTGAAGCAGAATTCCGTGCCATCACTGCTACAACTGCTGAAGTAATTTGGGTCACAAACCTTCTATCTGAACTCGGTATCTCATCCTCTTCACCTCCTGTCATCTACTGTGACAATCTCGGGGCCACCACCTACTCGGCCAACCCAGTTTTTCATTTTAGGATGAAGCACCTTGCTCTAGCCTTTCACTTTGTGCGAGAACAAGTTCAACTTGGCACTCTAAGGGTTCAACATATCTCCGGTACTAATCAACTCGCAGACGTTCTTACAAAACCTCTACCTCGTACGCGGTTCACATCATTGATCTCCAAGATCGGACTTACTCTTGGAACGTCCGTCTTGCGGGAGCATGTTAAGCATACCAAGGATCCTCCAAAGAATCCTCCAAAGAATCCGCCTGGAACATGATTTACTTCTCATTATCTTGTAAAATATTTCAGTTTTTATTTTAGTATATCTTGTATTTAAATTCAAATTATTTGTATATCATTTGTAATAGATTAGGAGATAGTCAAAATCCCATAGAACTCTCTCAAACTTTTGTATAAATACATCACAAGGATCAATAGAAGAATTATCTTTTGCAATTCTTTCATTTTTTGTCTACATTATTTCACATGATAAAACATTCGGTAAGTGTAATAAATTTTAATGAGAGGAAGCATAATATCAATACTTTTAAATCATAATCTATAATTATTTTGAATCAAAATATTAATATCAATACTTTTAAATCATAATCTATAATTATTTTGAATCAAAATATTATCGTAAAAAACTATTTTGAAATACATGGACTACTATTAATTACCAATTAATATTTTATAGGAAGCCATGTAGTTATATGAATAATATTTTGTACAATACTGTTTATTTTGATGATTTCAACATGCCCGAATCCAAGAGCCGATCAATCTCTCTTTTTAATTTATACCCCCTCCGGGCTCCGTCAAGTTATTATGTTATGTTGCGACGGAGGGAGTATATAAAATTAATTTTAAGAAAGCACTATGTTGTTCACATCATATTACACTTTCAAACTACTATATCCGTTTCAAAATAAATGACAATTTTTAGAGAAAAAAATGTTTAAAATGTATGACTTTTTTACAAAAAAAAAAAAATATATCCTTAAATATATTTTTACAAAAAATTTAACTATTCGTTGTATAATTGTGAAACAAAAAAAAAAGAAGTAAACATTGAAGATTTTAATCAATTTTAGTTAATAAATTGTACAAAATGATGAATTATTTAAATTTCCTCCAAATGAAAATTTCAACAAGGATCTTAAAGATTTAAAAGAAAAGACAAAATACGTTGAATACAATAGTATGAATCCGAAAAATTACAACCATCTAATCCAATACAAATGCATGAACAATTGTGATGTGATCAGTGGCGGATGGCAAATCTGGACCCCCTAGATTTTTCTTTTCAAGAGGATGGATATAGTAAATTAGAAAATTGTAAAGGGTCAATTTGTAAAAATTACAAACGTCAGGGGGATTTTATGTCCAGTATATTGTATAACACTTGTATTTTTTACTAATATGAAATATTAGTGCAAAATAATTTAATAAGTAATGTGTTGATTTGATGATAAATGTGTTGATTTGATTGTAGTGAGCAATAACTAAATAGCTAAATTTGAGATAAGTTTAAGCTCGAATAATTGAAGTCCCAATTCTAAATTATCTTTACAAGTCTTAAAAATTTATTTTTATTTGTATTTTATCTCTAAACTATATGATTAAATTTTAAGTATTCGTGTTATTCTATGTATAATATTTACTCACTCTATCTCATAACATACTATATAATATACAGCAAATAGTAAAGTATGTGTTGTAAGTATGAAAAGTAAAGTAGTAAAGAAAAGTTGGGTAATAAATACTAATTTGATTGTTGTTGTGAGTGTGACAAGTAAGTCTCATTGAATAAATAATTACTATCAAGTTTTCATTTTTAAATTATAACAATTGTTATGAGAAATCCAAAAGAGAAAGAAGTAACATTTATTATGAAACGGATAGTATGTTTATAAGGTTCAAAATCTTAAGATCTGATATATTTAATTTGAATCATAATTTTATTTATATATAACTCATAGAAAATCATAAAAAAATTAATCTATTTATAGATTTTTTTCTTCTATTTATAGATTATTGATTATGATTTTATAACCTTGCATTTGTTGTTATCTACAATCCAATCCAATCCAATCATATCCAATGCATTTATATTTATATTTATCTATAAATTTATTAATTATAAGTTTAAATTTTAGTTTTACATAACATCTCTCTTGGTTTCCCTTTCACTGGATCAAATAAAATAAATAAATTTGTCGTACATAATCTCTGTTTCATATTTATTGTTTTCATATGTTTATAGTACTTCTTTTTTAATTTCATCTTTGCGTAATCGGTAAATATCTTTCAAATTTGAAAAAATAAAGTAATTTTTCTAAAATTTCATTGTAATTTTTTTATCTATTACATTACCATATCAATTATAAATATTTTCATATTTAATTTACACACATATTCTCAATTTGTAAATGTTAGTTTAATTTTTTTTCTTATTGATTAAAGCGAGAAAAAAATATAACGAATAATTAAATAGAATAAAGTTATAAAAATTTAAACAACTAATGAACATATATACATTATCGTATTATACTATAATATTATTTTTAATGATATATAGATATATGTGTGTACCTATATAAAGTCATTAGGGCCCATTATTTAGTTTCGCTCCGGGCCTACGAAACGCTAGGAACGGCCCTGATGACGGATCTAGACCCCGAAGATTTTTCTTTTCAAGAGGATGGATATAGTAAATTCGAAAATTGTAAAAGGTCAATTTGTAATAATTACAAACGTCAGGGGGATCAACCCGGACCTAGTTCTACCCCTGAATTGGAGATGGCCAAAATGGGCTCAAACTGGGTTGAGGTCCGCATGGACCGCGCCCGTGGCCCGCGCTCATCCAGCCCGTGGCCCGTAACCCGTCCAGCAGCTTTTCATGCGGGATAGGCTTGGATCAAAGAAATTCGCACAGACCTGGCCTTTGGCCCGCGGATCAGAAGATCCATTTGGTCCGTGATCCGTTTGACCCGTTATAAAAGAGGTCCGCACGAACCTGTTTGAATTCTAAACCCTAAACCCTATATACCCCATACCCTAACCCCTATACCTTAAATCATATTTATACCTCATACCCTAAAGTTTATACATCTATACCCTAAACCTTGTAATATATACCACTCACTAAATCCTAAACCCTAAACCTTATATATCTCATACCCTAACCCATACCTTAAACTATATGCCATATACCTTATACCATATACCATAAACCATTTATCATATACCTTATACCCTAAATCATTTATCATATATCTTATACCCTAAACCCTATATTACATATCCTAAACTCCATGCATATCCTAAATCATTATCGTATATATAAAGAAATGTTTACTAATATTATTGATAATTGAATATTACATAATAGTAATAATTAAGAGAAAAATATTTAATATTAATAATAATTATTTAACCTTTAAAAAATATTAATAATGCTTTTACTTTACACCAACCCCTAAAGTATTTACCATATTGCTCAAACCGACAAACAACAAAAATACTAAAAATCTTATCATAAGACGTAGGGAGTAAAAAAGAGTCTAAAATATTATTTTCTAATCAATAAAAAAAAATAAAAAAATAAAGGATAGTCCGTCCCTCTTTTCTTTTATATACTTTCATTTGTTTAGCTTTTTTCTATCTTTTTTATATAACTTTTAGTAAAAAAAAAATCACTAATAAAAATGTCTAAAATATTATTTTCTAGTAAATAAAATATTAATAAAAAAATAAAAATAAATAAAGGATAATCCGTCCCTCTTTTCTTTTATATACTTTCATTTGTTTAGCTTTCAACAAGGATCTTGAAGATTTAAAAGAAAAGACAAAATACGTTGAATACAATAGTATGAATCCGAAAAATTACAACCA
The DNA here is from genome assembly GCA_022495995.1 of Adenophora triphylla var. japonica. Classification (NCBI taxonomy): domain Eukaryota; kingdom Viridiplantae; phylum Streptophyta; class Magnoliopsida; order Asterales; family Campanulaceae; genus Adenophora; species Adenophora triphylla. The sequence goes on along the minus strand of JAFEMH010001147.1, from coordinate 210,480 downwards.
TATATCTGATCCAATACAAACGCATGAACAATTGTGATATGGTCAGTGGCGGATGGCGGATCTAGACCCCCTAGATTTTTCTTTTCAAGAGGATGGATATAGTAAATTCGAAAATTGTAAAGGGTCAATTTGTAAAAATTACAAACGTCAGGGGGATTTTATGTCCAGTATATTGTATAACACTTGTATTTTTTAATAATATGAAATATTAGTGCAAAATAATTTAATAAGTAATGTGTTGATTTGATGATAAATGTGTTGATTTGATTGTAGTGAGCAATAACTAAATAGCTAAATATGAGATAAGTTTAAGCTCGAATAATTGAAGTCCCAATTCTAAGTTATCTTTACAAGTCTTGAAAATTTATTTTTATTTGTATTTTATCTCTAAACTATATGATTAAATTTTAAGTATTCGTGTTATTCTATGTATAATACTTACTCACTCTATCTCATAACATACTATATAATATACAGCAAATAGTAAAGTATGTGTTGTAAGTATGAAAAGTAAAGTAGTAAAGAAAAGTTGGGAAATAAATACTAATTTGATTGTTGTTGTGAGTGTGACAAGTAAGTCTCATTGAATAAATAATTACTATCAAGTTTTCATTTTTAAATTATAACAATTGTTATGAGAAATCCAAAAGAGAAAGAAGTAATATTTATTATGAAACGGATAGTATGTTTATAAGGTTCAAAATCTTAAGATCTGATATATTTAATTTGAATCATAATTTTATTTATATATAACTCATAGATAATCATAAAAAATTTAATCTATTTATAGATTTTTTTTTCTTCTATTTATAGATTATTGATTATGATTTTATAACCTTGCATTTGTTGTTATCTACAATCCAATCCAATCCAATCCAATGCATTTATATTTATATTTATCTATAAATTTATTAATTATAAGTTTAAATTTTAGTTTTACATAACATCTCTCTTGGTTTCCCTTTCACTGGATCAAATAAAATAAATAAATTTGTCGTACATAATCTCTGTTTCATATTTATTGTTTTCATATATTTATAGTACTTCTTTTTTAATTTCATCTTTGCATAATCGGTAAATATCTTTCAAATTTGAAAAAATAAAGTAACTTTTCTAAAATTTCATTGTAATTTTTTTATCTATAACATTACCATATCAATTATAAATATTTTCATATTTAATTTACACACATATTCTCAATTTGTAAATGTTAGTTTAATTTTTTTTCTTATTGATTAAAGCGAGAAAAAAATATAACGAATAATTAAATAGAATAAAGTTATAAAAATTTGAACAACTAATGAACATATATACATTATCGTATTATACTATAATATTATTTTTAATGATATATAGATATATGTGTGTACCTATATAAAGTCATTAGGGCCCATTATTTAGTTTCGCTCCGGGCCTACGAAACGCTAGGAACGGCCCTGATGACGGATCTAGACCCCGAAGATTTTTCTTTTCAAGAGGATGGATATAGTAAATTCGAAAATTGTAAAGGGTCAATTTGTAAAAATTACAAACGTCAGGGGGATCAACCCAGACCTAGTTCTACCCCTGAATTGGAGATGGCCAAAATGGGCTCAAATTCGTTGGAGGTCCGCACGGACCGTTGCCCGTGGCCCGCGCTCATCCAGCCCGTGGCCCGTAACCCGTCCAGCAGCTTTTCATGCGGGATAGGCTTGGATCAAAGAAATTCGCACAGACCTGGCCTTTGGCCCGCGGATCAGAAGATCCGTTTGGTCCGTGATCCATTTGACCCGTTATAAAAGAGGTCCTGTGATGATGTGTATCCGAAAATTTTCCCATTTTTTGTTTAAAAGAAAATCAACGAAAACGGAGTCGCCACGCCATTTTAATTTTGAGGGCCAAAACTTTGAAAAAAGCCCGAGATCAGAGATTTAGGTTCGGAGGTCATGTTACGCGTCGGGAAGGACGTTAGTGTGCACCCGACGCGCCTCGTAAAACGAGTCTTCCAAGCTGAAAATCATTTGTGTGTGTGTGTGTGTGTGTGTGTTTTGGCCAAAATAAGTTGAAACTCAGAAAAGTAAAAATTGGGATATCTTTTTAAGACTTTAAACTGATCCCATGATTTTTTGGAAGATTTTTGGATTGAGATTTGGTACTCAAAATACCTTTTGAAGTTGAGAGCCATTTCTGCCAGAATGAAAAAGGCAGTGGACCTTTGATTTTGAAATGGATTCAAGGATCTTAAAACTTCATAATCTGGATAAACTCAGAGAATGAAAGTTGTTCTAGACACCTTAAATAAAGTTTGTGCGAAGGAATTTTCCATTTTGGAGAAGATTTGAGGGGTCAAAACCTTCTGGAAACCTCAGATATGAGATCTGGATTCCCAGAAGCTGATGAACTAGCCTCTGAAAGAAAATTTGAAAAGAGGAGTTTTACTCACCCAAAAAATAAAGTAAAAATATGTCTGGAAAGCTCTGGATGTTGGCTACAAAAAGTATTTTGTAGTCAACACCAAATTCCAAGTTCATCTGTGTCCAAAAATTAAGACCATGGACTGAGGTCTGAGAAAATTGCTACTGGACAGCAACTTCTCAAGAAAGAAAATATGATTTTAAGGGGGGTTTTGCATCCATGCTTGTCCCCATTTTCCTAGGTTTTGGTTAGTGATCACTAGACATTTTAGTGGTGAATCAACTATACCAAACCATCCTTGGGGTACATTAGGACTAAGCATTTCATTTGCTTGGGAAGGGGATTTTTATCCTTTGAAAATGAGATTTTATGCTTGAAAATGGTTTTTAGGGTTTTGAAAATGAGTTTTCTTTACAAGAGAGTAAGAGAACTTGAAAATAATGTTGATCTTTGTAGAAGATCATCCATGGAGATGGTCTTCCATGGTGATCTTCTTAGATCTAGAGCAAGAAGATGAAAGAACTACATTTTGTAGTTTGAAGATGCATGCATGGTTGAGATTTAGGGTTAGGAGAAGGAGGGTTTACCAATCTTCCTTGTGTTCTTGAGTGTTTGGCTTGAGTGTATGAGTGTTTAGGGCTTTAATATGAGAGTGAGTGGATGAGTATGAGTTGGGAAAGATTGGAAAGAAAATGTAACGCCCCGAGCCCGAAGACCGGGTCGGAACGCTATCAGATTTGACGTACTAGCCCCACAAACCACCACAAGTCTTTTCAGCACGTGTTGTCCTCACTTACATGCTCACTGAGAAACTTCCCAGTGGGTCACCCATCCCAGAATTTCCTGTGTCAAGCACGCTTAACCTTGGAGTCCTTATAGGATGAGCTTCCGAAAAGAAGATGCATCTTGGTGATATGAGTAGCACTAATCAAATCATATCAAACATATCAGGCACACACATTTTTGGGGGCGCCACAATCTCCCCCACTTAGGATCCTTGCCGTCCCCGGCAAGGCCTACTTGGAAACCCCGGGCAGTGTGGATCCAAGAGGGGCTCATACGGATCCAAGAGGTGACTCCCACCGACTCCGCGGTGTGCACTTTGTTCCGCACAGCACTTTGCTCCACACTTCCGGCCGGGTCCCGCTCTGATACCATTTGTAACGCCCCGAGCCCGAAGACCGGGTCGGAACGCTATCAGATTTGACGTACTAGCCCCACAAACCACCACAAGTCTTTTCAGCACGTGTTGTCCTCACTTACATGCTCACTGAGAAACTTCCCAGTGGGTCACCCATCCCAGAATTTCCTGTGTCAAGCACGCTTAACCTTGGAGTCCTTATAGGATGAGCTTCCGAAAAGAAGATGCATCTTGGTGATATGAGTAGCACTAATCAAATCATATCAAACATATCAGGCACACACATTTTTGGGGGCACCACAATCTCCCAGTGTAACGACCCCAACCCTAGGCACTAATTTTAAATAGTATATTATATGCTTTTAATATTCATGTTATCTTTATGTGTTCAATTATGTCTTTAAAATTCGTAATTTAAGATAATTTGGGTGGGAAGTAAATTTAGAATCTTTTATGAATTTATTAGACATTAAATAAGAACCTTGAAGAAATAATAAAAATGGAAATATGATAAATAGTGCAAGTAGGTTAATTGAGTAGGATGAATTATTTGAGTAAAGGTTAGTTAAATTTAAAGTGGAAGCCTTAGATAATTTTCCCATGGGGGGCCAAAGTCTTACTCCCTCCTAGGCTTGCCATGTGCCTCCCCCATTCTCCCTCCATATCCGCCCCCCCCCTCTCCATCATTCTCCTCTTACTCCCTTCCTCCTCCTTCATTCATTCACCACTTCCTTCTTAGAGAAAAACCTAGAGAAGCTCCATGGAAGCCCCTTCCTCCAAGCTTTGAATGCCAAGCTACTTCTCCTCCAAATTCAAATCTAAGGGCATTTTTGAAGTGGAATCACCTAGGAGAATTTATCAAGCTAGAAAGATCAACCTTCCCTTTTCAAAACCCTAAAGTGAGTTATTATGACTTTCCCTTCTTTAATGTTCATGAACTATGTTGTTGTTGTTGTTGTTGTTATAATGTTTTTGATGATTGGAAACCTTCTTGGAGCTTGGGAAAATGGGTTAATGTTAGAGAATGATGTCTTGATTCATAGTAGTTGATCAAGGGTATAAGAAAATGTGTTTGGTTGGATTAAGAGAGTTTAACTTGAAATAAGGTAAGAAAATGGGTGGAGTTAGTTTAGAAAATCAAACTTGAAATATGTTAATGAAATGGGTTGAAATTCTTGTGGTGAGTAATCTAAATCTATATTACTTGGGTTTGGATGATTTGAGATGAGATATGTAAAGTTAGAAAAACCTTTGGTGTTCATATGAGTAAAGGAAATTTAAAGGGAAAGAAACTAGGTAAAAAGGGATTGGAATTTCGAATATGGCTGATTTTGGTCATGGGCGGTCGACCATGGGGGCTTGAGCGGCCGCCCATGTAGGCAGAAACTTGGTTTCCCTTTTGAACACTCTTGGGCGGTCGCCCAAGTGACATGGGCGGTCGCCCATGTCACCAGACCTTCCCCAGTTTCCTCTTTTGCTGATTTTCTCCAATAAACCTCGTGGTATGACTTCCACCCATTATAAATTAGTAGAACCTAATCAACCCGGATACGAATTGATCCTCTTTAACCTAAGTTAGAGTAGGATACCTTGGCTTGACCATGACCTTTTAATTGGTCAAAATGGAATTGTAGGAGTAGTTAAATATTGTTCGGAAAGTGGTCCAAACTTGGGGAGTAGGTCTTGCACTTTTAATAAGATTTATTCAAGGTTGAGTAATGACTTCGTAGGATTGGTTTATGATACTCGGTGACCTTACTTGCCCATACTCTGGGTAGTTAGCTTGAATCATGTTTAAAACCATAGGCCACACTATTGTGTTAATATATATGTATCACTGTAGCATGATTATCCCAATTGTGGATTATTTGGTATATGGTTGTGTCGTTTTCCCGTTGTGGATTATCTGGTTTGTTGCTAGTATTGTATCCCGGTTGAGGACTATCTGGCTCGTTGATTTTATTGTATTCCGGTGTGGATTATGTGGTTATATTGTTACCTTAAATTGAGTTCATATGCATTGATGGGTTATGCATTGTGTATTACATGAATTGTTGTACTATGGTTACATTTTAGCATGAGTATACATTACCATGTTGTTATATTGTTATCCCGTTTTGTGGATTATCTCAAGTATCTATTATGTGCTTGAGCGTGTTTATGTTCGGGTGGGTATGATGGATTTCAATCAATTATTGATTTGTTCAATAAGTGATTGAAGGTTCGTCATCTGGTGACCCTTCCCCACTCTGTGGCCACGAAGTGGGCCGTGCTAACGATGTATTGACCCAAAAGGCTTTACGGACTGTTGCGATCGTTGTAAGGAGGACGATATTATTGTTGGATACTCTAATATAGGTATCCTTTCTTATATGGATCTCTGGGGTATGAGTCCTATAAGAGGTGAATGTCTGGAGGCAATTCACCAAAGAGTGGAGTTTTACTCCCACGTTGTACGACTTATTGTTCAGACGGGAAAGGTAAAATGAGGTAACGAAAGGTGTTTACCGCTTTCATAATGTGTTATGTGCTACCATGCTATGTGTTGCACTTTGTTTGGCATCTTGCTGCATATCATAATAGCTCATTGAGATTTATTCTCACCCCTCTCCCTTCTTGTTTTAGATTCCGAGACAGGTGACCCGAACCCGTGAGGCCGGGGATTTCATTGTGGACTTTGCTTTTGGGGCTTGACAAGTTAAGTATAGGATTCGGTTGTTAGGAGTATTTATTAAGTATTCTTCTTTTGAAATTTGTATGGAAAACTCTTTTGTTAAACAAGGTTAATTAAGGTTTCCAATGTAATTGGTTAGATTTCGGTTTATTAAAGTTGTAGTTGGATTTCCTTTAAGCAGGGATATTATCAATTGATTTTTATTTGGAAGTTTGAAAAGTGGTTTTCTTTTAAAGGCAAATAAATGTTTAAAAATTTAGATGGAATTTCTTAGTTTGAGCTCCCTTAACTCGGGACACGTGTTAGGTCCCGGGTTGGGGTGCTCACAGTTGGTATCAGAGCTTAGTTTAGAGGTCAAGGGTAGATGTCTAAACTAAGGGAGAATGTGTGGAAATTGACGCCGAGTGTTTAATGCAGGAGTTCGTTCTAATGGCCGGAAGCAAGGATGATCAGCGGAAGGTTCTAGAAATTGAAGGAGATATGGGTATAGGTGGAAATCAGAATGAAGAGATGATGAAATTGTTCAGGATGTTTGTACATAATATGGAGACTAGAGGATCGGTTCCGAATCAACCTGAGGGATACCAAAGTGATGGATTAGATAGATTTGTGAGGATGAACCCACCGAGCTTTTACGGAGATCCGAATCCGTTAAAGGCGGAAAAATGGTTAGCAGAAATGAATAGGATTTTCGAGGTTATAGGAAGTCCCAACAAAGAGAGAGTTAGGTATGCCGTTTTCAAACTTGAAGGTCCAGCTGATCAGTGGTGGCAGATTGTGAAGGGAAGTTGGGAGCGGGATCATACGCCCCAGACTTGGGATAATTTCACTCAACAGTTCGAGGACTATTTCATTTCCATGGTTACAAGGGATAAGAAGGAGATTGAATTCTTAAGACTAAAACAAGGGAACATGACGGTGAATCAGTATTCGGTCCGGTTTGAGGAATTAGCTAAGTGTTGCCCTCATTTGGTATCGCATGAAGTGAAAAGGGTTCAGAAGTTTGTAACAGGTTTGAGGAGTGAGTTTAGGAAGAAATTATGGATTGATGGTTTCATTGATTATCAGACAGTCATAGATAGGGCATATAAGGTCGAGAAGGACATTGCGGAAAATAGTGAAAGATCCGGAAGTAAGATTGGAAACAAGCCAAAGTGTATAGGACAAGGATCCAAAATCATTAGAGGACAGCCAAGGACCTTAACTTCAGGAAGTGTGAGAGGAGAGTTTGTTGTAGCTTCTTCATCTAGGCCAAAATCCAAACAGTATGGGATGAATTGTAAATTTTGCAAGAAGATTGGGCATACCGAAGATCATTGTTGGAGTAAACAAGGTAAGTGTATTAAGTGTGGAGAAATGGGACACTTTAGGAGGAATTGTCCAAAGTTTCTTCAGGGACGAGTTTCAAGCAGCGGTCAGCCGGGTGGACGTCAAAGAGGTGGTACCAAAAGAGATAGCGAAGGAGAACCGAAAGAGAAGGTCTATGGTCGAGTACTTGTTTCGAACCTAGGAGAGATAGTTTCCTCAGAGGTTACTAAAGGTAAATTCCCTGTCTCAGAATTAGGGGTCATATTTTATGGATCCTGTTGCATATCATTTATGCTTGGCATCACATTTTGCTTATATGTGACATATATTGTTTGAGATGTTGTTTTATTGTTAGAGGATTCTGCTCTTATGAGAGGATACCTCGAACCTCCCTTGATTTACCACGATAGTGATGTGGTCATGACTGAGTATGTATTGCCAGTTGATTTGGTATGATTACCAATTTGTAAAAAGGAGATATACTTGACCTGGAGGGTTAAGTAGTTGTTATGCATTGGTAGACTATCATAAGAAATGAGTCTTCTTTTCTATACCCAATTTGATTATATTGGTATTTGATATAGATAAACCTTTATATGGTATTCTTGTTATATATGCGCGTAAGCCAGAAAAATGTTGGTTAAAAAGTGTAAAAGGTATTTGGTTGGTGTTAGACTTGCATAAGAAGTCTTTCCGGAAAATTTTCGTGCTAGTTGTGAGTAGATGGTAATTGTATTTTCATCAAGGTATCGTATGTGTTTATTCTAAGTATGATAAGCAGAATTTTTAAGCCTTATTTTGATGGCTTTATGGTAATTAGAATTGAGGGTCTCTTGTTAATTAAAGTTCCGAGAGGATCATGAAAATCATTGGAGGATAGGGTTAATAATCCTTGGTGAGAAGTACTTGTATGCAAAGTTTAGCTAGTGTGATTTGGCTCGAGAAGTTTTCAAAATTTTGGGTTCTATAGTCTTAAACGTGGAGGTTACCATGGATCTTGTGAGGATTAAGTCAGTGATCTTTAAGTTGGCAAGTGTTACCTAAGAAATTTAAGGAATTCTTAAGAATTGTAGAGTCGTTGCTTTAGTTGACTCTAAAGGACGTATAAATGGTGTAGGATGTAATAAGGATGAATCATGTGGTTAGTAATGGAGAATAGGTTAGCTTTGAACCCGATCCTTACCTTACCTAGTGGATGTGAGGATCTTGTGAAGTTTTAAGTATGTATTACCGGAAGATCAGGGTGTTGTGTTATACAAAATGGGAAGGTGATAGCGTATGTTCCGGGGAAGCTAACTTAGGTAAAGCGGAATTTTCTTATCATTTATCGAGAGTGGTTACAATTGTTTGTGTGGTTTAAGTGGAATCTTATCTTTTGAAGCTCCCTTCCGGGGTTAGTTACCGACCCTAAGAGTTGAAAGATTTAGTTAGTCGAAAGGAAGAGATTTGAAGACTACCCAAATTCTGGAAGAATAGGTTATGTTTGTGTGACAGATTTCCCTTCAACTTGAGAAGTTTAATTAACCTTAGCGAGTTTGCGTAAATAGCAGGTATCATTCTAGCTTTGAGATAAAATCGTATGAGGCGTAGTTCAGGGAGATATTATCGATCTCCAATTTATTGGGATGGAATTAGTAAAGTTAGGCCTAAGGTAATTTAGCGCCAAAGTTTGTTAATCCAATTGAAGTTCTAGAAAAGATTCACGATTTGACTTATAGACCGACTTGGATCAACTTATAGAATATTTGAAGTTTTAAATATAATATCGTGATATATTTGGTAACTTAAGTTGTAATACTTTTATTTAATTGTACTTTCTTGAGGTCGTGGAAATTCGGGTAGTAATAGTTGTATGGTATTCTTGGGGTGTTGCGTCGTAAAATCGTATTATTAATGAAATTAGAAATCTTGGGAAGAATCATAGAAGTGAATAGACTAATTGGGAAGTGAAGTTCTAGAGTACTCGGGTTGTGAGAATGTATAGTAGAATCTTGCCCTTGAAAAGTCTAATTGAAAATATTAAGTTAGAATGTGTGAAAGGTAACCTTTGCTTTTTGAACCTTAGGGTAAGCGACAATCAAATTCGGGACGAATTTTCTTTAAGGGGGAGTGAGTGTAACGACCCCAACCCTAGGCACTAATTTTAAATAGTATATTATATGCTTTTAATATTCATGTTATCTTTATGTGTTCAATTATGTCTTTAAAATTCGTAATTTAAGATAATTTGGGTGGGAAGTAAATTTAGAATCTTTTATGAATTTATTAGACATTAAATAAGAACCTTGAAGAAATAATAAAAATGGAAATATGATAAATAGTGCAAGGAGGTTAATTGAGTAGGATGAATTATTTGAGTAAAGGTTAGTTAAATTTAAAGTGGAAGCCTTAGATAATTTTCCCATGGGGGGCCAAAGTCTTACTCCCTCCTAGGCTTGCCATGTGCCTCCCCCATTCTCCCTCCATATCCGGCCCCCCCCTCTCCATCATTCTCCTCTTACTCCCTTCCTCCTCCTTCATTCATTCACCACTTCCTTCTTAGAGAAAAACCTAGAGAAGCTCCATGGAAGCCCCTTCCTCCAAGCTTTGAATGCCAAGCTACTTCTCCTCCAAATTCAAATCTAAGGGCATTTTTGAAGTGGAATCACCTAGGAGAATTTATCAAGCTAGAAAGATCAACCTTCCCTTTTCAAAACCCTAAAGTGAGTTATTATGACTTTCCCTTCTTTAATGTTCATGAACTATGTTGTTGTTGTTGTTGTTGTTGTTGTTATAATGTTTTTGATGATTGAAAACCTTCTTGGAGCTTGGGAAAATGGGTTAATGTTAGAGAATGATGTCTTGATTCATAGTAGTTGATCAAGGGTATAAGAAAATGTGTTTGGTTGGATTAAGAGAGTTTAACTTGAAATAAGGTAAGAAAATGGGTGGAGTTAGTTTAGAAAATCAAACTTGAAATATGTTAATGAAATGGGTTGAAATTCTTGTGGTGAGTAATCTAAATCTATATTACTTGGGTTTGGATGATTTGAGATGAGATATGTAAAGTTAGAAAAACCTTTGGTGTTCATATGAGTAAAGGAAATTTAAAGGGAAAGAAACTAGGTAAAAAGGGATTGGAATTTCGAATATGGCAGATTTTGGTCATGGGCGGTCGCCCGTAGGGCTCGAGCGGCCGCCCATGTGGCGAAAACTTGGTTTCCCTTTTGAACACTCTTGGGCGGTCGCCCAGTGACATGGGCGGTCGCCCATGTCACCGCACCTCCCCAGTTTCCTCTTTTGCTTGATTTTCTCCAATAAACCTCGTGGTATGACTTCCACCCATTATAAATTAGTAGAACCTAATCAACCCGGATACGAATTGATCCTCTTTAACCTAAGTTAGAGTAGGATACCTTGGCTTGACCATGACCTTTTAATTGGTCAAAATGGAATTGTAGGAGTAGTTAAATATTGTTCGGAAAGTGGTCCAAACTTGGGGAGTAGGTCTTGCACTTTTAATAAGATTTATTCAAGGTTGAGTAATGACTTCGTAGGATTGGTTTATGATACTCGGTGACCTTACTTGCCCATACTCTGGGTAGTTAGCTTGAATCATGTTTAAAACCATAGGCCACACTATTATGTTAATATATATGTATCACGTAGCATGATTATCCCAATTGTGGATTATTTGGTATATGGTTGTGTCGTTTTCCCGTTGTGGATTATACGGTTTTGTTGCTAGTATTGTATCCCGGTTGAGGACTATCGGCTCGTTGATTTTATTGTATTCGGTGTGGATTATGTGGTTATATTGTTACCTTAAATTGAGTTCATATGCATTGATGGGTTATGCATTGTGTATTACATGAATTGTTGTACTATGGTTACGTTTAGCATGAGTATACATTACCGTATGTTGTTATATTGTTATCCCGTTACGTGGATTATCTCAAGTATCTATTATGTGCTTGAGCGTGTTTATGTTCGGGTGGGTATGATGGATTTCAATCAATTATTGATTTGTTCAATAAGTGATTGAAGGTTAAATCATCTGGTGACCCTTCCCACTCTGTGGCCACGGAGTGGGGCTGTGCTAACTGTCGTATTGACCCAAAAGGCTTCTGCACTGTTGCGATCGTTGTAAGGAGGGACGATATTATTGTTGGATACTCTAATATAGGTATCCTTTCTTATATGGATCTCTGGGGTATGAGTCCTATAAGAGGTGAATGTGCTGGAGGCAATTCACCAAAGAGTGGAGTTTTACTCCCACGTTGTACGACTTATTGTTCAGACGGGAAAGGTAAAATGAGGTAACGAAAGGTGTTTACCGCTTTCATAATGTGTTATGTGCTACCATGCTATGTGTTGCACTTTGTTTGGCATCTTGCTGCATATCATAATAGCTCATTGAGATTTATTCTCACCCCTCTCCCTTTACTGTTTTAGATTCCGAGACAGGTGACCCGAACCCGTGAGGCCGGGGATTTCATTGTGGACTTTGCTTTTGGGGCTTGACAAGTTAAGTATAGGATTCGGTTGTTAGGAGTATTTATTAAGTATTCTTCTTTTGAAATTTGTATGGAAAACTCTTTTGTTAAACAAGGTTAATTAAGGTTTCCAATGTAATTGGTTAGATTTCGGTTTATTAAAGTTGTAGTTGGATTTCCTTTAAGCAGGGATATTATCAATTGATTTTTATTTGGAAGTTTGAAAAGTGGTTTTCTTTTAAAGGCAAATAAATGTTTAAAAATTTAGATGGAATTTCTTAGTTTGAGCTCCCTTAACTCGGGACACGTGTTAGGTCCCGGGTTGGGGTGCTCACAGAAAATGGTGACAATTCAAGTGAATTCTCACTGTTTTCTCTCTATATTTCGCCAGAGGTTCGGTGCAAAATGTGTTGTTCCTCCTTATTTTTGTGACTGGAGGGCTCAATTTATAGCCCTCTGGAAATTGCAAAGATGTCCGCGCGGATAAACCCTGCAGCGTGCACTGTTCATTAAATGCAGCTCCAGCTTTGGACAAGGGGAATATTTCTTTTCAAAATTCAAATTGACCAGCCAGATTATGTTTCCAGCATTTCTATTTGTGGTTTTATTCTTTTGTTTTTCTTTTTTAAGATTCTTTTTAAGGTTTAACCTTAAATAACAATGCCCATTTTACCCTCACTTTGTTAGAAAAGTTAGGATTGTTAGGAATTGTTAGAAATGTTATAACTTTCGTTAATTTTCTAACGAAAATTCTAACAAGCTCAAATTGGAGCACTTACAGTAGCCCCTCGGCGACGGCGCTTTCGAAGGAAGCGGGGTCGTCGATAAGAGTAAGGCTCCATATTTGGCGGGATGATCGAGTGATCGGGTGGCTGAACCTAGTGATAGGCTACCTACGTATCCCGATTGGGAATCGAAGCCGATCGTAGTTCGGGTCTTTGACCACGGAGATGATGGCGTTTTAGGTGCCTCGAACACGATGAGCGAGTTACGTAGTCGGTTCTTTGGAAAGAAACTCTGCTTTGGGGATAAGAGATGACCATTTTCGGTCTGATGGTTATCCGCTCTGCTGGTGATAGGAATGACCATTTTCGGTCTCTGCTGGGGATGATTGCGATTTATCGCTTTCCTAGTGATAGCGTCTTAGGTGCCTCTAACCTTGGAGATGGCGTTTTAGGTGCCTCGAACCTTGGAGATGGCGTTTTAGGTGCCTCGGACCTTGGAGATGATGGCTTTTTAGGTGCCTCGGACCTTGGAGATGGCGTTTTAGGTGCCTTGAACCTTGATGATGATGGCGTTTTAGGTGCCTCGGACCTTGATTTGAAATGGCCTTTCGGTGGACCTTGTCTGCTGCCGAAGGAGAGGGTGACCGTTTTGGTCGAGGGGCTGGACCTAATGATAGGCTACCTACGTATCCCTAGTGGGAATCAAGCCCTTTCGTAGTTCGAGTACTACTCGAGATTCCGTTGGCTTTTGGGATTTCGTTAACTTTCTTTGGGGATTTCGTTAGCCTTTCTTTGAGGAAAATCGACGTATTCGTGCAGGAATTGGTCTTACGTTTGGCGCCGGGGTAATTTTGATGAAAGATACGGGATCTCGTTATCTTTCTCGGGGCACTCGGTCTTACGTTTGACTGCCGGGAAGATTTTGATGAAAGATACGGGATCTCGTTATCTTTCTCGGGGCACTCGGTCTTACGCTTCGACCGCCGGAAGATTTTGATGAAAGATACGGGATCCGTTATCTTTCTCGAGGAAATCGGTCTTACGTTTGGCTAGCAGGGAAAGATTTTGATGAAAGATACGGGATCCGTTATCTTTCTCGGGCACTCGGTCTTACGTTTGGCTAGGGAAGATTTTGGTGAAAGATACGGGATCCGTTATCTTTCTCGAGGCATCGGTCTTACGTTTGACTGCTTAGGGGAAGATTTTGATGAAAGATACGGGATCCGTTATCTTTCTCGGGGCACTCGGTCTTACGTTTGACTAGGGGGAAGATTTTGATGAAAGATACGGGATCCGTTATCTTTCTCGGGGCACTCGGTCTTACGTTTGACTCAGGGAAGATTTTGATGAAAGATACGGGATCCGTTATCTTTCTCGGGGCACTCGGTCTTACGTTTGGCTAGGGAAGATTTTGATGAAAGATACGGGATCCGTTATCTTTCTCGAGGAGATCGGTCTTACGTTTGGTAGCCGGGAAGATTTTGATGAAAGATACGGGATCCGTTATCTTTCTCGGGGCACTCGGTCTTACGTTTGGCTAGCAGGGAAGATTTTGATGAAAGATACGGGATCTCGTTATCTTTCTCGGGACACTCGGTCTTACGTTTGGCTGGGGGTGATTTTGATGAAAGATACGGGATCTCGTTATCTTTCTCGGGGCACTCGGTCTTACGTTTGGCTAGGGGAAGATTTTGATGAAAGATACGGGATCTCGTTATCTTTCTCGGGGAAATCGGTCTTACGTTTCGCTGTAGGGAAGATTTTGATGAAAGATACGGGATCTCGTTATCTTTCTCGGGGCACTCGGTCTTACGTTTCTGTAGTTGGATGATTTTGATGAAAGATATGGGATCTCGTTATCTTTCTCGGGGCACTCGGTCTTACGTTTGACTGCCAGGGGATGATTTTGATGAAAGATACGGGATCTCGTTATCTTTCTCAGCACCTTCGGTCTTACGTTTGGCTAGTCGGGAAGATTTTGATGAAAGATACGGGATCCGTTATCTTTCTCGGGGCACTCGGTCTTACGTTTGGCTCAGGGAAGATTTTGATGAAAGATACGGGATCTCGTTATCTTTCTCGGGGCACTCGGTCTTACGTTTGACTGTCGGGGAAGATTTAGATGAAAGATACGGGATCTCGTTATCTTTCTTGGGGCACTCGGTATTACGTTTTACTGCCGGGGAAGATTTTGATGAAAGATACGGGATCCGTTATCTTTCTCGGGTCACTCGGTCTTACGTTTGGCTAGGGAGATTTTCTTGACAAGGGGCTGACTTTGGTTAACTTTGGTTAACTGTCAAGTTAGGGACCGAATTGCGAGAGTCACGGAATTTTAAGGGGCAAAAGGGTCATTTTGACCCTTGCAATCCTATCCGCGCGGATAGGGTTTGAAAACCAGGGGTATTAATTAGGGCCAACGCCCTTTTCTTCTTCCCCATTCGGTTCTGAGTTTGTCGAGAGAAAAGAGAGAGAGAAAGTGAGAAATCCGCCATTTTTGGCCTAAAAGCTTCAAATCTTCCGATTTTCTTCGATTTTCGAGCAATGGAACATGGGGAAGGCGCTTTTCAAGGCCAAGGACGTGGCCCGGTAGCGGAGAGGCGATTGGAGCTCGTCCGGATGAGGAGGCATTACAATCTTTCGCAATCGATTGCGGAGGAGCCCTACCCCGATGCTTGGCAACATTGGGCTTCGGATTCGAATCTCCGAACGGTATACTTTGAAACCCTTTGATCCCTTTGTCGATTTTTGCTTGAAATTGATTTTTAGGTGATTTTTCTTTGTTTTTTTTTCGAAAATTATGCAATGTTCATTGTCTTGGATTTGATTTTGATGCTATGCATGTTGCAATGAATTTGTTGGTGTCCCGAATATGCATTTTGCTTGGGAAAAGAATTGGCATTTTTGCCACACATTTTTTTTTGTATTCGAAAATTGCATGTGAAAATTCGAAAATTGTGATGATGATTTTTTTTTTTTGAAATTGAATAATAATATTGATGAATGATGCAATGCATGCATTTTGTTTGGAAAGAATGGGCATTTTGCCAATATGAGATGTATGTATGTTTAGGATTTTTTTATTTTTGAAAAGTGGGACGGATTTTTCCTCCCGTTGCATGTAAGATGGATGATATGCATGTATGCATTTTTTTTTTTGAGATGATGGATGGTATGCATGTTATTTTATGAAAATGGGACGGAGTTTTTACTTCCGTAGGAATGCATCTTTTTTTTTTTTTTGATGAATGCATTGGGATTTGCTGAGAATTGTTTTCTTTTATGCGAGAAAAATGGGGCTATGCTCATTGTATGCTGTTATGCTGTCGAATTTTTTTTTTTTTAATGCATGTGTATGCCCCTTTTTTTTTTGTGTAAATGCAAATGCACTTTTTTTTTTTGACATTTTCTCTCTCTTTTTTTTTGCAGGGCGGAAACCGTTTTGTGACGGAGCAGCTGAACAAAATGAAGACTCGAGGATCGGTGGAGTCCGTGATTGACTTGTGGGACCGGCTTCCGAATGCGGGCCGAGGAGCTTTGCCGAGTCCGAGACAGATTGTTGTCGAGACGGGGCTCTGGGAGTTCGTTGAGTGCTTGAGGGGACTGGTCAAGTTTCCTAAGAGCAAGGGCTTGATGTTTGCTCTGGCGCAGCATTGGTGGGACGCGACCCACACCTTCCACTTCTTCTGGGGCGAGGCTACGGTTACGCCCTCCGACTATCTTTGCGATTACGGGCTTGTCCTTTAATGGACGCGGCATTGAGTGGCGGGATGGCTACGGCGATGCGATCTGCACGCTCTTGGGATTTTCCCTATTCCCAAAAAGGGGATGGGGATGGAGTATGCCGTGGTCTACGGCAAGATCGTGGAGACCATAGCGAGTTATGAGGCTGGGGAGGAGAGGATAGGCGCCGATCAGTTGCCGGGGCCTTCTTGTGGTTTGCTTTTTCGAGCACGCTCTTTGGACATCTTTGAGGACGGCGATGCTTTGCCTTGTTGAGGTCCTTGGAGGACATGGAGACGGTCGGAGATGTCTCGTGGGGAGAGGCCGAGGTGGCGAGCTTTATTTTGCTCTTGATAGGTACGGAAGGCTGTGAGCTCTTTATCTTGCTTTGAGTTTGCCACTGGAGGTATAAGCTCTCTTTTGCTTTCCCTCCCTTTTTTTTTTGAGCACGCACTTTTCTTTTGCCTTTGGATTGATTGGATTTTTACCTTTCGCAGGTATGGGCGTTGGAGTTTTTCCACGTCACGATGTGGCGGCGGCCGGCGGAGTACGTCGGGCGTATCCGGCCATGCGGTCTTGGTCCAAGCATGCCGGGAGAAGATAAGCTCCAGGGCGTACGACTCTCGGGTACGCGGATTGCCTTCCTTTGACGGAGGCCGAGACGGATGAGGGGATGATATTCTTCCCACAGGATCGCTTTGAGGTGGCGCAGTGAAGGGCGCCGAGATACGGACGCGGCGGAGGATTTTGAGGGTCCGACCTGCGATGCATATTATGCGGGAGAGAGGGTGACGCGCCGGCATGGCGTGAACTCGCCTTTGAGGACACCGGTGGAACCTCCCGTCGATATGATGCACCCGGCGATCGGTCAGTGACTGGGATGATTACCGAGCCGGCCGGCACTTCTCGGATTTCGTGGCGATTGAGCCATATGCGACATTCGTCTTGAGGAGGCGAGGATGCCTCGGGTTTTGGATAGGGAGGGGCTTGGGATCCGCGGTACCCTCGGACGGATTTTTCCTATATCCCGGGATGGGGTCCGATTGAGGGTGCGAGATCCCTCGGCCGAGCGACTTCCACGAGCTTTCCGGCCTCGTAGGGTATGAAGGTATGGCTTTACGCTTCTTTTCTTTCTTTTGTTTCATCATCTTTAGCATCACTTTTTTTTTTTTTTTTTTTGACGCTTTTGCTTTTGTGCGGTTTTCGGAGGTGGTCGTCGAGAAGGCGACGAAGCAAGTGATCGGGAGCCAAGAGATTCATCGGGAGGATGGTCGCTTGCGGGGCTCCTCGAGGCTAGAGCGAGGCGACCACGGCGGCGCACTGTCGGACGGGAGGCTTCCCTATTCGCTCGGAGACTTCTTCAGAGACTCCTTTGTCTCCTCTCCTTGATCCCCGCGGTGCGCCTTCGGATCACTTCATTCTCGGGGATCCACACGGGCAGGGACACGTTTGGCGACATGGCGGGTCGTCTTCGTACGTCCGGGAGTCCGACGCCTTCACCTTCGGATATGACTTTTTCGCGAGATCTCGGCTTGCCCTATCGGAGCGTGCCGGTTGGTCTGATGAGCCTCTTTGGAGACGAGGACGATTACGAGCCCGAGATTTTCGGGGCTCTGAGGAGGCGGGCCCGAGTCGCAAGAGGGGCCGGGGGGAGACATCGGGCGCTGGAGACTCCGATTGATTATTTTTTTTTTTGAGATTTGAGATTTAGATTTGTACAGCTTATGCACCTTTTTTTTATTTTTTTGGATGTAATAATTTAGGATTTTATTTATGTTTGCTTGTTTTTTTTTTTTTATGCACACTCTTTTTTTTTGGAATGTAATAATTTAGGATTTTATTTTATGAATGCAATGCAGTATGAATGCAGTGTTGCATGAGCCTTGATTTTTTTTTTGCAAGGGTGTTTGGTATATGGACTGGTTTGGGGAGGTTTTGCACAAGTTTCGAGCAAGGGACGGAATATTCCTCTTTTGGTGTAGCGGCTTGGTACATTGCAAAATTTTTTTGGTAAGCACTTGTATCCGCGCGGATAGGGTCGGCTTCGACATTGTCCTTTAATTTTGGTTCGGACTGGTCTTGCTTTATTTCAAATTCAAATATCCTCTTCAACCTCAGTCCTAACGGCCATTTTCGGGGAGAAAGAGAGAGAAAAACCATGGAAAACCTTAGAAAAGCTCCATCAAAATTGTCCCAAGAGTCCCAAATGTCATTCTTTGACAAGTTCAAGGAGTGGTGTAGGAAATCATGCATGAGAGGAGATCATTCTTTGAAGAAAGATACAAGGTGAAGTGCTTGTGGTCTCTCAAGAAATTGATTCGGATTATGAGCTTTTGAGAGCTTCTTCATCATTTTGGGATACTAGAAGGCATGTCTTTTGCCTTTCCTTCAACGAGATTGTTCCATTGTCGAAGAATTTCGGGTCTTGCTTGGAGGTCCGGAGGTGGAAGAGATAGCGGTTCCTTTGCTGGAGGGGCTTCTTTTTTGACAGATTGTGCGTCCTCCTTCATCTTTCCCCGGAGGAAGCGCAAGGTATGATCTGCGGTCCCGATCATTTCGATATTTCCGGTCTTCCCAGACAGATTTAGGGGCCTAGGTTTGGTGGATGATGCCTATTGGGATGCCTTTGCACTTTGTGTGTTTGGCACCACTTTCATGGTCTATTCCTTTGGGATTTGCCATCGGTCTCTGCGGGACATTGTCGTTCATTGTCGCACAGGCAGAGATGTCGTTCCTTTGATTCTTGGGGAGACTTTTCATGCTCTCGACAGATTAGCTACCGGACGGCGGTATATGCGCGGGGCGGCCGTTTCTCTTGACCACTGTGGGCGATGGAGCGTTTGGGGTTCTTCGGGAAACCTCTGATATGATCGAGGCCTTGGACTTTTGCCGGGAGAGGTGTTGATGTAGATTTTGATGATCGGGGCTCGTGGGAGCGTTGGATGGCGGAGTCGCCGGGCTGAAGATATCGAGATGGTCGGTGCCTCATTGGCGGGTGGAGACTCGCGAGTGCTTCGAGATGGGTCTCCCGTGGTCATGCTTCCGGGGCTTTCTCGGTCCGGCTTCTATATTCGGCTTTAGTCTGGCGGTTTGGCTTGGGCGAGGTTCCTTTGGAGGGCTTTGATGATGTAGCCACCAGGGTGGTGGCTCCTGTTTCTATGGATGATCCCTCAGTGTTTCCATTTCTTTCCCGAGCATGGAGGTGTAAGTGCTCCAATTTGAGCTTGTTAGAATTTTCGTTAGAAAATTAACGGAAGTTATAACATTTCTAACAATTCCTAACTATCCTAACATTTCTAACAAAGTGAGGGTAAAATGGGCATTGTTATTTAAGGTTAAACCTTAAAAAGAATCTCAAAAAAGAAAAACAAATGAAGAAAACCAAATATAGCAATCTTTGGAAACAAAAGCGGTGGTCAATTTGAATTTTGAAAAAGATTATTCTTCTTGTCCAAAGTGCATTTGCATTTAATGAACGATGCACGCCGCTGATCCTATCCGCGCGGACAAGTATGTAATTTTCAGAGGGCTATAAATTGAGCCCTCAGTCACAAAAATAAAGGAGGAAGAACACAATAGCAACGAAGTTACGGCGAAATATAGAGAGAAAACGGTGAGAATTCTCAAGAATTGTCACCTTTTTCTCTCCAATCTTTCCCAACTTATACTCATCCACTCACTCTCATATTAAACCCCTAAACACTTATACACTCAAGCCAAACACTCAAGAACACAAGGAAGATTGGTAAACCCTCCTCTTCCTAACCCTAAATCTCATCCATGCATGCATCTTCAAACTACAAAATGTAGTTCTTTCATCTTCTTTCTCTAGATCTAGGAAGATCACCATGGAAGACCATCTCCATGGATGATCTTCTACAAAGATCAACATTATTTTCAAAGCTTTTCTTTCTTACTTGCAAAAATGCACTTTCAAAACCCTAAAAAACCATTTTCAAGCACTAAATCTTGATTTCAAAGGGTAAAATCCCCCTCCCCAAGCAAATGAAATGCTTAGTCCTAATGTACCCCAAGGATGGTTTGGTATAGTTGATTCACCACTAAAATGTCTAGTGATCACTAACCAAAACCTAGGGAAATGGGGACAAGCATGGATGCAAAACCCCCCCTTAAAATCATATTTTCTTTCTTGAGAAGTTGCTGTCCAGTAGCAATTTTCTCAGACCTCAGTCCATGGTCTTAATTTTTGGACACAGATAAACTTGGAGTTTGGTGTTGACTACAAAACACTTTTTGTAGCCAACATCCATAGCTTTCCAGACATATTTTTACTTTATTTTTTGGGTGAGTAAAACTCCTCTTTTCAAATTTTCTTTCAGAGGCTAGTTCATCAGCTTCTGGGAATCCAGATCTCATATCTGAGGTTTCCAGAAGGTTTTGACCCCTCAAATCTTCTCCAAAATGGAAAATTCCTTCGCACAAAGTTTATTCAAGGAGTCTAGAGAAACTTTCATTCTCTGAGTTCATCCAGATTATGAATTTTTAATACCCTTGAATCCATTTCAAAATCAAAGGTCCACTGCCTTTTTCATTCTGGCAGAAGTGACTTCTCAACTTCAAAAGGTTTTTTGAGTACCAAATCTCAAACCAAAAATTCTCCAAAAAATCATGGGATCAGTTTAAAGTCTTAAAAAGACATCCCAATTTTTACTTTTTCCAGTTTCAACTTATTTTGGCCAAAACACACACACACACACACAAAAATGATTTTCAGCTTGGAAGACTCGTTTTACGAGGCGCGTCGGGTGCACACTAACGTCCTTCCCGACGCGTAACATGACCTCCGAACCTAAATCTCTGATCTCGGGCTTTTTTCAAAGTTTTGGCCCTTCAAAATTAAAATGGCGTGGCGACTCCGTTTTTTCCGGTTTTATTTGGTTTTTCAAAGAAACGCAAAAATCGAATTTTTCCCGCGAAAAAGGCAACACATCGTTACAGTGGCGACTCCGCTGGGGAGTAAGTTTTTTTTTTAATAAAAAAATGGTATTCGGTATATTGGTGGAAACCACTAAATTTCCCGTTATCGCCTCCTAACACGAGTCGGGGATAAATTGTGGTCTAACAATCCCACGTACCGGTATCACCGTTTTCAAAAAAAAAAGCTTTTGAGGGTCAAGCTTCCGTCCCGGCTTCGAAAATCATTTTTGTGTGTGTGTTGATTTTTGCAGTTTTCATGTTGTTTTGGCCGCCTCGGAGAAAGTCAAAATTTTATTTGTCGGAATAATGTCCCTAGCTGTCGGAATTTTCGTGCTTATGTGCTCATAAAAAAAAAATCAAAAAAAAAAAAGGATTTTCAAAAAAAAAAAGAAAATTTCCAAAAAAAAAATCATGCATCATATTTTTTAAGACACATAAAAAAATCTCTATTTTACTCAGAAAAGAATATAGGCTGCTTGCACACTACGCGCACGTGACCGTACACGCACACTACGTCCTTAACAGGAAATCCTTGTCGCGGTCCGTTTGGTCTTATTACGCCTCTCGGATGAGCACGGGACTACCCACATCCCATGGAGCCTCGTGTCGACCATGCACTTGTCAAGTGACACACTTTGTCAGAGACCCGGTTGGTTTTTAATTAGTGCAGTGTCATGCCCTGTCCGGTGTATAGACCTTTCCTTTCAAGCCTTTGTCGGCATGCAGGCTCAATATCTCTCGGGTCCACTAATCGGTCGCTAATCGGTCGAAGTTACGCCGGTTTTCCGCCGCGAGACTTTGACCAAGATATTGACCAAGGCGCCTTGACTTCGGCTCGGCGGCACAAATTATACACGGCTCCCGGCATTGACCTTGAGTCATCAAGGATTAATGGTTATTCCATGCCTAATTACGGCTTAGCGACGACAAGTCAAGATCAATCGTGGACATTTATCGGTCAAATCATGCCGACTTTTCGTCGAGCCCTCGGACACGATCTTGACTTTAACGTCGGCTTTGTCCGTAATTTACATCGAATGCTCGTTAAGACTCGATTACCGCCGGACTTTTAGGATCGTTTTTCTTTCGGTCGGTGGGACCCGCTTGCCCTATAGGACCTCGCCAGGTGTCCACCTGGGAGGTCGAAATACGGGTGGAATACGAGGGGCTTATAGACGTAGTGACGGGGCCCGCGATCCGGGAATCGAGTAGTTTGCGAAAAAGAAGAGCAATCTTTTCCAACCGATTAGGTTAATAAAACGTGTTTTAAGTAAACGTGAACAAATAAGCGCATGTTGCATGAGCCTAAAGCCCGAAACACCTACCCTCCTTCCATTCCCAGACATCGAACCTTCGTGTCCTTTCCCCGCGACTCCGCACAAAGCTTGGTTTCGGGCACGGGTCACCGTTTAATCGGTTAGGAAGAGTCGAGCGCGTCATCGGCTTCGCCGTTTGTTCCAACTCCGGGTTTGAGAATGTGCATCGGCCGGTAATGATGGGGATAACGTTGCTCCGTCCTCCAAAATCCCTCGAACGGACGTGTGGATCCGGTTGGTAGAAACAAATGAGACTTCGGCATGAGGCTCAAATTGATGACCTCTCGGGGGGTAGTCGCAAGTCGTGGTTTGACTATCGAGTCTCAATTCCGATGGCACTTTTACCGCAAAGACAGAAGAGGGTTCTCCTCCTCTTCTTAACAGTCCGGATACATCAAGATGCTACCCAAGATTCCTATGTTTCCACCGCGGGACTCACGCCGACTTACAGGGCGGCTGGCCCCCAAAGCGGATCGGGGACGAAAGAGTTCGGTATGCGTCGGTTGTCCCCTCTCAAGGTGATGGTCCCACAAATATCGGCTGAGTGATGAAAATCGGGGAAGCTTGATTAAAGAAATATGGTCGGCCATCAAATCCACGGAAGAACGCCGGAAACAGGACGGCGAGCTGGATTGAAGAGGCCACGCGCGCCGCTTTGGGACCTTAACAATATCCCAGCGGAGGGGCTACCTTGAAGGACAAACATATGCCCGTTCCAGGGACCTCAATATCTCTCATTATCCGGCGGAGTCCAATCACTCGCTACCCGGACGAGGCCCGGCGGCGAATCCCCCGGACCGGTTCCACTCAAAGTCCTTCCAGCACCGCTCAACCCGAGGTCCCAAATCCGCCGCAGTAGTAGAACACATTTGGTGGGATATTTGTGGTATCCCGTGCCTTGAAAGGGACTATCGGGATTGGATACACGAGGACCGTCCTCCTAAGAAAAGAAAATTTCCTCCCGGCAAAAATTGAAGGAGAGATTCGAGGCGGTGATAACAATGTGGGAACGCTCGGGGAGCCATGCAGGGGATTTGATTATTATGTACTCTACTCGTTCGAGTCTTCCCCAAAGCAAAAGGGATAAAAGAGCGAGAAAAGCCTTGCCAACGACGGAATTGAGACCTTCGGATACAGTGCTTGCGAGCAGAAGTCAACCCCCTCGGGGGTCGACGAGTTCGGTTTGTCCGGCTCAGAGTATACACCGATGAAGAAAAACCGACGCCGGTCTGGCGCTCCCACTCAATCAACATGTTATTGGAGATGGCAACCGCCACAAAAGGCATCGGTATAACCCGGGGGCTTCGGCAAAGACTACGCCTCGCAAGAAAAAGGCACGAAGTGACCGAAGCGATGACTCTCCATCCGAGACAAGGACCAAATCTATGATCCTCACCTATATGGGAGTATAATCACCTTCTGCGATGAAGATTTGCCAAGAGATGTCTCCCAACACAATGAAGCTTTGTACATCACTATTCGGCTCAACACCATGTCACTCCACAGGGTATTAGTGGACAATGGATCATCGGTAAATGTCCTTCCCCTCGGCATGATGAGGGCCCTCACTTTATAAATGAAAGGCGCGTGATCCCGTCTACCGGGTTTGTCAAAGCCTACGACGGTTCGTCTCGTCCCATTGCAGGGACGGTGACTCTGGAACTGCAGTACGAAACCCCGAATGGTGCCGCGAAGTTCCATGTAATGGATATCCCCTCGAGTTCACGGCCCTACTAGGGGCGCCCTTGGTTGCATCACATGAAAGCCATAGCCTCCACTCTCCACCAATGCGTCAAATTCATCAACCGGCGGGAGACCTTGAAGTCATAAGGGGTGACGGTTTCCTCATAGGGAACAGAAGGCTGAAACAATAGCCAAGAACGCCCACGATCGAACACGGGGCTACATCTTTCAAGAGGCAAGTCTCGCCGGCATCCTTTGGAATCCGGCAATGCCAACTATGTCGACACACTCAGCGGCGGACTCAGAAGAAGTTCGATTCATCAAATTTCAATTGCTATTTCCAACACTTGGAGGCGTCGGAAGGAAATGCTGAACACCGCCGTGATACGAGGCACACAAGTCCCCGGTCCTCAATCACAGATTTGTCGGTATTCTGCAAACCCATTCCTTGGCCTCGCCGGGCGAGGAGATTTTCATGATAAAAGTCGGCAAACACCGACGGACTCGGCTCGAATCTATGAACGTCGTGTGGGACGTCCTCCTTCTTGAACTACCGCCAAGCCTTTCCGCTCGAGTATGGGACATGAGATTTTTCTAGCTGCTCACCGAGGCCTTGATGCGTCCTTACATACGGATTGAGCGGTCGATTGTGACGAAACGGAAGTCCCCGGTGAGGAAGATCCCTACATCCACATGCTCGGCTTTCGGATGCCAAACACAGTTGATTACGGTTCGAGACAAAGAGATGATAGCAACGGCGAAGAGGGAGCACGAGACCATACCTTTCCCGAGTTGTGAAGCCACCAACGGCGATGCCGCTAAAGAATTGGGAAACTCTCTCGGGCCCGTCCGCGACCAAGGAGGAAATGATCACCAAGCTTGGATTGGTCCCCGTCCTTTCGTGTCAACCTTTGTAAAGTCCTCAGGAGTCTCTCATTGTTGAGTTCGAGTCTCTCGGAGTCGTCCAGATGGCCTCACGCTGAAGACTACGAGTACGCAGCCAACGTTGTATTCCCCGCCGTCTTCAATGAAATGATGAACCTTTACGAGTATCCCTTAATTGCCAGCTTTAACTAATGATGAATTAATTAATAAAAAAAATTTTTAATAATAATAATTCATTAGATAAAGAAGCAGAACACATTAAACAAAAAAAATCAAACAATATATCAAAAAATCTTTAAAGCGGGTTGTCAGGAAGAGGAAAATCGAGCCCAAGTAGAAGAAGAGATTTTGACAGTGTGAATTTGGGAACTGGGAAGAGCCTAAAGAGACGCCTTGATTGGTAGTTTCTTCGAAGGAATTTGAAAGAGGTTGCCCTAATCAGTGCTAAAAGAATTCGTAGATGTGTTCGCATGGTCTTACAAAGATATGCCGGGCCTCGATCCTTCCATAGTTGAGCAGAATACCGCTCGACCCGGAAGTCGAAGCCGTAAAGCGAAGCTAAGAAGAATTAAGCCCGAATGGTCCTTACAAGTGAAAGAGGAAATAGAAAAGATGCTCGGGCGGGATTCATCGGGGTCATTGAATACCCAACATGGGCATCCCAACATAGTGACGGTGACGAGGCCAACGGAAAGATCCGATCTTTGCGTAGACTTCGAGACTTGAGCAAAGCCGGTCGAAAAGACGATTTCCCCACGCCAACATCGACATTTTGGTAGATTCCACGGCCAACCACGAAGTCAAATCTTTCGTCGATGGTTTTGCCGGCTACAACCAAATCAAAATGGCGAGAAGAAGATCAAGCCAAAACGGCCTTCCTGACCCCTTGGGGTACATGTCACGCTACACGGTCATGCCATTCGGACTAAAGAATCTTGGGGCTACGTACCGGGCGGCTACGGCTGTTCCATGACATGATCCACAAAGAAATTGAGGTCTATGTGGACGACATGATAATACATTCCGAGAGGATCGGATGGCCAGCACTTTGTTGATTTGAGAAAATTCTTCGGCCGCCTCAGAGACCGCGGCATGAGGCGAATCCAGCGAAGTGCACCTTCGGTGTAAGACGGGGCAAGGTACTAGGATATATGGTGACGAACGGGGAATCGAAGTAGATCCCCGAAAATCAAGGCGATAGTTGAAATGAAGCCACCACGGACGACGGAAGTAAAATCCTTCATGGGAAGGCGCAATACATAAGCCGCTTTGTAAATCGGCTTACCTCGTCTGCCCGAGCCAATCTTCAAGTTGATGAAAAAGAATGCCTACACGAGAATGGACCCCCCGAGGAATGTCGGCTTGCCTTTGAACAAATTAAGGCATACCTTGTGAATCCCCGATTCTCACGCCCACCACATCAGCCCGAAAGCCGCTCTTGCTATATCTCGGCATCGCGGATACGGCCAATTGGGGCTATGCTAGCTCAAGAGAAAAAAGATTCCAAAGTCGAAACGCCATCTATTTCGTACGCGAAAGCTCGGAAGCGAACTCAATTACTGCCTTGCGAGAAGACTTGCGCGAGGTTTAGTGCAGGTAGTGGGAAAATTGAAACACTACATGCGGTCTCACCCGGTACATCTTGTTTCAAGGATAGACCCCATCAAATATACGTTCGACAAGCCTTCCATCTCCATGAGATTGGCAAAATGGTCGTTCTTTTTGGCCGAATATGACATCGCTTATGTTTCAAGGAAATCCATAAAAGGACGCATAATGGCGGAACATCGGCCGATTTCCCCAGTGATGAGTCAGGGACCTGAACCTCAATTTCCCGATGATGGAATCTTCGCTCTAGAAGGAGAAAATCGGCGGCAACTCTTCTTCGACGGGCGTCAAACAAAAGGGGGAACGGGATAGGAATGCTTACGGTCGATCCTCTTGCGAACACGCCCCATGCTTGAGAAGTGAACTTGAAGTCACCAGCAGCGCCGTAGCTGAATATGAAGCTTGCATAGGGGTTGGAAGCCGCCCTTGAAAGAAATATCAAGGAATTGGAGGTGTACGGTGACTCGCCCTAATCATCAATCGAGTCTCTAACAAATGGAAGACCGTGGATACGGGTTTGCGGAAGTATCATGCTTACATGGAAGAGTTAGTAACTCGGTCAAAGAAATCGGCTTTCATTACACGCTGCCGAAACGGGTTCGCGAGATGCTCACGCTACGCTAGCCTCTCTTGTCGAAATACACGAAGGAAAGTCTGTTAAACCATTCGAGTCGGGAGAAGAAAACCCCGCCTGTTGCTTGAAATTGAAGCGGAAGCGGGCGATCCAATGATCCACTTAGTACGCTCAGTTTACCGGTACTGCACGAAGGATGGCGAGTGCCTCTTTTCAAAAAAACGAAGATGGGGGAATATAAGAAGAAGGAATCAAAGCAAAAAGTCTCTCGGCCACTGGCGGCTCGCCTTCCCATTATGCGTTCTTTTGGGAAATATGCTATACAAAGCGATTATCAAGGCCCCCGGTCAGCGATGCTATCGGCAAACCCCTCGGAAAATGGGAGCACATGCAGGTCGGGCCATATGTCGTCGCCCGTAAGATCTTCTCAGGAGGAGGAGTCATGCAACTTCACTGAGACCTCGACGGGAATCCCTTTGTACACCCCCGAGTGAATGGCGACAAACTCCGGTGACTACGCGTAAAAAAAAACAAAAAAAAAAAAAAACAAAAAAAAAAACAAAAAAAACAAAAAAACAACAAAAGAAAAAGAGTACACGCGTACAAAAAAGAGTAAAAAAAACAAAAACAAAAAAAAACAAAAAACAAAACAACAAGAAAAAGAGCTAAGCAACAGTAATCACTTGACTAACTAGGTTAGAAACCCGAAAAGGGCGGTCTAGGTAAAACGAGGAGTTGCACCAAAAAAAAAAAAAACAAAAAAAAAAAACAAAAAAAAAAAAAATCGGGTTGGAATTACGAAGGCACAGGCTTCAAAATGAAAATGAGGAACAGTAGGCCCGGCCGAGGAAGCGGTTCAGTCTAAAGCACAAATAAAAGCCATACTTTGGCATCAATACAATTGATCGAGACCATACGAAAGCGTCTCGAAAAACTCTAAAGCAATTCAAATATCTGCCATTACTGAAGTTAAAAGCTCTTTTGATGAGTCTAAGCTAGATTCATTCTCTACAACCGGCAACCTGACCTGTTAAGGAAAACTAAGATACGCCCATAATCAAATCCAATGTGTACGTAATCCGTCACATGGCAGAAAGGTGATACTTCGGGAAACCTCGAAATCCTAAACCAAGCCATAAATCTTGGTCTCTCCTTCTTCTTCCCCCTCCCAGGAGTCTTTTTCTCTTACTTCAGAGCCAGGAAAAATGTCGGTGGCTCTCTCCTTCCTCCTACCTCCTACTAGCTACGGTAGGAAGGCAGTGCATCAGGCGGTCTATCAAACCGGGGCCTTAGTGGCCTTTAAGCCCTAGCGTCATCCCCTCATCATCTCCTGTAGCACTGTATTTGCGCCCAACATAGTGAAGCCACTCCTCTCCTGTCTCTTCTCTCGACGTAAGCCTCAATGTCCGATCCACGCGGCCGTCTCGCTCGCCTGTCGGCTATGAGATTGGCCTCGCCTCGGCCCTCACCTCCTCCTTCGAAGCTTGATCTGGTCCTCCGCGCCCCTCCCTACAATGGCCTCACGCGAATCTCGTCTCAAAATAGCCACACGAGTCTCTCCCGAGTATGCCCCTCAGTACCAATCCGTGTAGGTACCAGAGTGGTCGGGAAACACCGGGTCTCGGACGCTGAATGCGGCAGGAGGAAGAGCGTCGTGCCTCCATACTCGGAAAGAAATGGAAACACCGAGGATCATCCATGGAAAATGAGAGGCCATTTCCCTACTGGTAGCTAGCTATATCATGCAAAACCCCTCGAGAAGGAACTCCGCTTCAAGCCAAAGCATCTACGGGACGGAGCCAGAATGTAGAAACTGCCCCGAATTTGAGAAAGCCGGAGAAGCTCTAAGCATAACCACATGGGACTGATCCGTAACAGGCAACTCTGCGAGTGAAGCCTCCACCCGCGCCCAACATGCAGGCACCAACCATACTGATATCTTCGGTGCAGCGAACGGCGCCATCCAACGCTCCCACCTGAAGCCACGATCATCATAGAAATCTACATCAACATCAGCGCTTTCCGGCAAAAGTCAAGGCGATCATATCGAGAGGCTTCCGGAAGAACCCCCAGAAACGCTCCATCGCTCCACGCCCTTGGGAATTCGAAAGCGGGCTGCCCCCGCAGGTGTGCATGCCACCGTCCGTGGCTAAGATATCAATCGAGAGCATGAATTAAGCATCCTGCCCAGCATGAACTGTTTTCCATATCTCCCCAAGAATCAAAGGAACGACATCTACCTTGGGCGACGGTGAACATCGCGACATCTCATGGCGAGAGTAAGGTCCAAATTCCCAGGAATAAACCATGAACGAGGGCGCAAACATACATCTGAGTGCAAAGGCATCCCAATAGGCATCATCCACCCGAAGCCTAGGCCCCTAAATCGTCTGAAGACCGGGAAATATCAAAATGGTCGGGACCGCGGATCATGCCTCGTGCTTCCTCAGGAAAGATGAAGATGAAGGTTGCACAACTTGTCAAAAGAAGCTCCTCCGACAAAGGAGTGCTATCTCCTCCACCTCCAGGACCTCCAAGCAAGGCCGAAATTCTTCCCTGATTCCACGGAACAATCTACGTTGAAGGAAAGGCAAAAGACATGCCTTCTAGTATCCCCAAACGAAGAAGAAGCCCTTAAGAGGTCATAATCCGGAACCAATTCTTTGAGACCACAAGCATCGTACCTTGTACCGTTCTTGAAGAAAGACCTTCTCTCATGCATAATTTCCGGGACCAATCCTTGAACTTGTTGAAAAATGACATTTGGGATTCTTGGGATAACTTTGAGGAGCTTTTCTAGGTTTCCATGGTTTTTTCTC
Source organism: Adenophora triphylla var. japonica (assembly GCA_022495995.1). Lineage (NCBI taxonomy): Eukaryota > Viridiplantae > Streptophyta > Magnoliopsida > Asterales > Campanulaceae > Adenophora > Adenophora triphylla. The sequence continues at coordinate 180,217 of JAFEMH010001147.1, read as the reverse complement.
TCTTCCTCCCGAAAATGGCTGTTTCGGAGAAAGAAGATATTTGAATTTGAAATAAAGCAAAGCCGATTTAAAGCAAAATCAAGGGCAGTGTCGATGCCGCCCCATCCGCGGGATACGTTTGCTCCCCATCGAGAAAAATATGCAAGATCCAGTGCTACACCAAAAAGAGAATATTCCGTGGTTGCTCGAAACTTGTGCAAAAACCCTCCCAAAGGCAGTCCATATACCAAACACCCTTGCAAAAAAACAAGGCTCATGCAACACTGCATTCATACTGCATTGCATTCATAAAATAAAATCCTAAATTATTACATTCCAAAAAAAAAGAGAGTGTGCATAAAAAAAAAACAAACAAACAAACATAAATAAAATCCTAAATTATTACATCCAAAAAAAAAATGTGCACAATCTGTACAAATCTAAATCTTAAAAAAAAAAAAATCAATCGGAGTCTCCAGTGTGCCCAATGTCTCCCAGGCCCCTCTTGCGACTCGGGCCCGCCTCGTCAGAGCCACGAAAGTCTCGAGCTCGAGAATCGTCCTCATCTCCGAGAAAGAGGCTCGTCGGGACCATAGGCACACTCGATAGGGTAAACCCGAGATCCCTAAAAAAATCATACCGAAGGTGAAGGCGTCGAGACTCCTGACAGGCGTACGGGGACGACCCACCATGCCGCGAGCGTGTCTGCCGTACGGATCCCCAAGAATGACGTGATCCGAAGGCGGTGCTTGATGATCAATGAGAGGAGAAAGAGGGGTCTCGGAAGAAGTCTCAGGGAATAGGAGAAGCCTCCCGTCGGACAGTGCCGTAGGGTGGTCTCCTCGCCCTAGCCTGAGGTGCCCCGCAAGCAACCATCCTCCGTATGAATCTCTTAGCCCGATCACTTGCTTCGTCGGTGTCTCGACGACCACCTCAGAAAAGCGCACAAAAGCAAAGCGTCAAAAAAAAAAAGTGATGCTAGAGATGATGAAACAAAGGAAAGGTGAAGCCATACCTTCATACCCTGGGACGAGGCCGGAAGCTCGTGGAAGCCGCTCGGGTCGAGGGATCTCGCACCCTCAATCGGACCCCATCCTGGATGTAGGAAAAATCCGTCCAGGGTACCGCGGGATCCCAAGCCCCTCCTCTCCCAAAACCTGAGGCATCCTCGGCCTCCTCAAGACGAACGTCGCATATGGCTCGATCGCCACGAAGTCCGAGAAGTCTTTGGCCGCTCGGTAATCATCCCAGTCACGGACCGATCGCTCGGTGCATCATATCGGCGGGAGGCTCCACCGGTGTCCTCGGGGCGAGTTCACGCCATGCGGCGCGTCACCCTCTCTCCCGGATAGTAGACGTCGCAAGTCGGGCCCTCAAAATCCTCCGCTGCATCCAGATCTCGGCGCCCTTCACTGCGCTACCTCAAAGCGATCCCCAGGGGGAAGAATATCATCCCTCATCTGTCTCTCGGCCTCCGTCAAAGGAAGGCAATCCGCGCACCCTAAGAGTCGTACGCCCCACGGAGCTTATCTTCTCCCGGGCATGCTTGGACCAAGGCTTTGCATGGCCGGATACGCCCGACGCACTCCGCATTGCCGCCACACCGTGACGTGGAAAAACTCCAACGCCCATACCCGCGAAAGGTAAAAATCCAATCAATCCAGTGCAAAAAAGGTGCGTGCTCAAAGGAAAGAGGGAAAGCAAAAGAGAGCTTATACCTCCAGAGCAAACTCGAAGCGATACAAGGAGCTCATGACCTTTCCGGCCATCTATCAAGAGCGATACGGCTCGGCCCGGCCCGGCCTCCCCAGGAAATATCTCAACCGTCTCCATGTCCTCCGAGGACCTCGGCAAAGCAAAGACCGTCGTCCCTCAGCATGACCAAAGAGTGTGCGCGAGAAAGTAAACCACAGGAAGGCCACCTGGCAATCTGATCGGCGCCTATCCTCTCCTCTGACCTCATAACTCGCTATGGTCTCCACGATCTTGCCGTAGACCACGGCATACTCCATCTCCATCCCCTTTTTGGGAATAGGGAAAATCCAAGAAGAGCTCACGAGATCGGCATCGCCGTAGCCATCTCTCCACTCAATCTGCGTCCATTGAAGGACGGAGACACTGTCGCGGCATAGTCGGAGGGCGTAACCGTAGCCTCGCCTGAAGAAGTGGAAGGTGTGGGTCGCGTCCCGCGATCTGCGCGAGCAAACATCAAGCCCTTGCACTTAGGGAACTTGACCCGGTCCTCAAACACTCGACAAACTCCCAGAGCCCCGTCTCGACAACAACTGTCTCGGATCCGAGGAAGCCGATCCCACAAGTCAATCACGAGACTCCACCGATCCTCGAGTCTTCATCTTGTTCAGCTGCTCCGTCACAAAACGGTTTCCGCCCTGTAAAAAAAAAAAAAAGAAGAAGAGAGAAAATGTCAAAAAGATTGCATTTGCATTTACAAAAAAATTCGACAGCATAACAGCATACAATGAGCATAGCCCCATTTTTCTCGCATAAAAGAAAACAATTTTCAGCAAGTCCCAATGCATTCATCAAAAAAAAAAGATGCATTCCTACGGAAGTAAAAACTCCGTCCCATTTTCAACAAAAAAAAAATGCATACATGCATATCATCCATCTTACATTCCTACGGGAGGAAAAATCCGTCCCACTTTTCAAAAAAATATATATCCTAAACATACATCCCATATTGGCAAAATGCCCATTCTTTTCAAACAAAGTGCATGCATTGCATCATCATTCATCAATATCAAAATTCAATTTCAACAAAAAAAATCATCATCATCATCAACATGCAATATTCAATTTCAAAAAAAAAAGAGAAATCACAATTCTTCGAATTTTCACATGTAATTTTCGAATTGAAAAAAAAAATGTGGCAAAAATGCCAATTCTTTTTCCCAAGCAAAATGCACATTTTGAGTTACTCATATACTCATTACAACATGCAAAGCATTAAAATCAAAATTCAAAGCCAAGAACATCAATCATTCGAATTTTCAAAAAAAAAAAAAATTCAAAAAATCACCCAAAAATTTCAAGCAAGAAATCGACAAGAGGATCAAGAGGATTCGAAGTATACCGTTCGGAGATGCGGATCCGAAGCCCAATGTTGCCAAGCATCGGGGTAATGCTCCTCCTCAACCGATTGTGAAAGATTGTAATGCCTCCTCATCCGGACGAGCTCCAATCGCCTCTCCGCTACCGGGCCACATCCTTGGCCTTGAAAAGCGCCTTCCCCGTGTTCCATTGCTCGAAAAATCAAGAAAATCGGAGGAATTTTGAAGCTTAAATGGCCAAAAATGGCGGAATGGCAGTTTCTCTCTCTCTGCTCTCGACAATTTCGAAAAATTGGACTGAGGAAGAAGAAGGGCGTTGGCCCAATTAATACCCCTGACTTTCCATCCCTATCCGCGCGGATAGGATTGCAAGGGTCAAAATGACCCTTTTGCCCCTTAAAATTTCAGGACTCTCGCAATTCGGTCCCGACTTGACAAAGTTAACCAAAGTTAACCAAAGTCGGCCCCTTGTCAAGAAAATTACCCCCGGCAGCAAAAACGTAAGACCGAGTGACCCGAGAAAGATAACGGATCTCGTATCTTTCATCAAAATTACCAGCAAAACGTAAGACCGAGTACCCCGAGAAAGATAACGAAATCCCGTATGTTTCATCAAAATTACCCCGGCGATCAAACGTAAGACCCGAGTGACCGAGAAAGATAACGGATCCCGTATCTTTCATCAAAATTACCGGCGGTCAAACGTAAGACCGAGTGACCCGAGAAAGATAACGGATCCGTATCTTTCATCAAAATTACCCCGGGCAGTCAAACGTAAGACCGAGTGACCCGAGAAAGATAACGGATCCCGTATCTTTCATCAAAATTACCCAGGCTAGCCAAACGTAAGACCGAGTGCCCCGAGAAAGATAACGGATCCCGTATCTTTCATCAAAAATCACCCCCGGCAGTCAAACGTAAGACCGAGTGCCCCGAGAAAGATAACGGATCCCGTATCTTTCATCAAAATTACCCCCGGCAGTCAAACGTAAGACCGAGTGCCCTGAGAAAGATAACGAGATCCCGTATCTTTCATCAAAATTGCCCCCGGCAGTCAAACGTAAGACCGAGTGACCTGAGAAAGATAACGAGATTCCGTATCTTTCATCAAAATTCTCCCCGGCAGTCAAACGTAAGACCAATTCCCCAGACGAATACGTCTGATTTTCCCCAGCAAAGGCTAACGAAATCCCCAGCAAAATTAACGGAATCCCAAAAGCCAGCGAGATCTCGAGTAGTACTCGAACTACGAAAGGGCTTGATTCCCACTAGGGATACGTAGGTAGCCTATCATTAGGTCCAGTCCCCCGACCAAAACGGTCACCCTCTCCTTCGGCCGCAGACAAAGTCCACCGAAAGGCCATTTCAAATTAAGGTCCGAGGCGCCTAAAAAGCCATCATCATCAAGGTCCGAGGCACCGAAAAAGCCATCATCAAGGTTCGAGGCACCTAAAACGCCATCTTCAAGGTTTGAGGCACCTAAAACGCCATCTCCAAGGTTCGAGGCACCTAAAACGCCATCTTCAAGGTTTGAGGCACCTAAGACGCTATCAAGCGATAAATCGCAATCATCCCCAGCAGAGACCGAAAATGGTCATTCCTATCCCAGAGCGGATACCCGTCAGGCCGAAAATGGTCATTCCTATCCCCGCAGAGCGGATAGCCATCGACCAAAAATGGTCATCTCTTATCCCAGCAGAGTTTCTTTCCAAGAACCGATTGTAGAACTCGCTCATCAGGTTCGAGGCACCTAAAACGCCATCATCTCCAGGGGTCAAAGACCCGAACTACGATCGGGCTTGATTCCCATTCGGGATACGTAGGTAGCCTATCGCTAGGTTCAGCCACCCGATCACTCGATCATCCTGCCAAATATGGAGCCTTACTCTTATCGACGACCCCGCTTCCTTCGAAAGCGCCGTCGCCGAGGGGCTACTGTAAGTGCTCCAATTTGAGCTTGTTAGAATTTTCGTTATAAAATTAACGAAAGTTATAACAATTACTAACATTCCTAACTATCCTAACATTCCTAACAAAGTGAGGGTAAAATGGGCATTGTTATTTAAGGTTAAACCTTAAAAAGAATCTCAAAAAAGAAAAACAAATGAAGAAAACCAAATATAGCAATGCTGGAAACAAAAACTGGCTGGTCAATTTGAATTTTGAAAAAGATTATTCTTCTTGTCCAAAGCTGAAGCTGCATTTAATGAACAGTGCACGCTGCCTGATCCTATCCGCGCGGACAAGTATGTAATTTTCAGAGGGCTATAAATTGAGCCCTCCAGTCACAAAAATAAAGGAGGAAGAACACAATAGCAACGAAGTTCTGGCGAAATATAGAGAGAAAACAGTGAGAATTCTCAAGAATTGTCACCTTTTTCTTTCCAATCTTTCCCAACTCATACTCATCCACTCACTCTCATATTAAAGCCCTAAACACTCATACACTCAAGCCAAACACTCAAGAACACAAGGAAGATTGGTAAACCCTCCTCTTCCTAACCCTAAATCTCATCCATGCATGCATCTTCAAACTACAAAATGTAGTTCTTTCATCTTCTTTCTCTAGATCTAAGAAGAACACCATGGAAGACCATCTCCATGGATGATCTTCTACAAAGATCAACATTATTTTCAAAGCTCTTCTTGCTTACTTGCAAAAATGCACTTTCAAAACCCTAAAAAACCATTTTCAAGCACTAAATCTTGATTTCAAAGGGTAAAATCCCCCTCCCCAAGCAAATGAAATGCTTAGTCCTAATGTACCCCAAGGATGGTTTGGTATAGTTGATTCACCACTAAAATGTCTAGTGATCACTAACCAAAACCTAGGGAAATGGGGACAAGCATGGATGCAAAACTCCCCTTAAAATCTTGTTTTCTTTCTTGGAAAGTTGCTGTCCAGTAGCAATTTTCCCAGACCTCAGTCCATGGTCTTAATTTTTGGACACAGATGAACTTGGAATTTGGTGTTGACTACAAAACACTTTTTGTAGCCAACATCAAGAGCTTTCCAGAAATATTTTTACTTTATTTTTTGGGTGAGTAAAACTCCCCTTTTCAATTTTTCTTTCAGAGGCTAGTTCATCAGTTTCTGGGAATCCAGATCTCATATCTGAGGTTTCCAGAAGGTTTTGACCCCTCAAATCTTCTCCAAAATGGAAATTTCTTTCACACAAAGTTTATTCAAGGAGTCTAGAGAAACTTTCATTCTCTGAGTTCATCCAGATTATGAAGTTTTAGGACCCTTGAATCCATTTCAAAATCAGGTGTCTGCTGCCATTTCCTTCTGGCAGAAGTGACTTCTCAACTTCAAAAGGTTTTTTGAGTACCAAATCTCAAACCAAAAATTCTCCAAAAAATCATGGGATCAGTTTAAAGTCTTAAAAAGACATCCCAATTTTTACTTTTTCCAGTTACAACTTATTTTGGCCAAAACACACACACACACACACACACACAAATGATTTTCAGCTTGGAAGACTCGTTTTTACGAGGCGCGTCGGGTGCACACTAACGTCCTTCCCGACGCGTAACATGACCTCCGAACCTAAATCTCTGATCTCGGGCTTTTTTCAAAGTTTTGGCCTTCAAAATAAAAATGGCGTGGCGACTCCGTTTTTTCCGGTTTTATTTGGTTTTTCAAAGAAACGCAAAAATCGAATTTTTCCCGCGAAAAAGGCAACACATCGTTACAGATGGCGGGTCGCCAGACTGAAGATATCAGATGGTTGGTGCCTCATTGGCGGGTGGAGACTCGCAGAGTGCTTCAGGACGGGTCCCAGGTGGTTATGCTTCCGGGGCTTTCTCAGTCCAGTTTCTACATTCCGGCTCTGGTCCTGAGACAGTTTGGCTTGGAGCAGGTTCCTTTGGAGGGTTTTGATGATATAGCCACCAGGGTGGTGGCTCCTGTTTCCATGGACGATCCCTCGGTGTTTCCATTTCTTTCCCGAGCATGGAGGTATGATGCCTTTCCCCCTCGGGTCATTCTCAGGCGTCCGAGACCGGTGTTCTTGACCACTTGGTACCTGGATTGGTACGAGGGGCATCTGGGAGGGACTCAGGTGGCTATTTTGAGGCGGCGTGAGGCCATTATGGGTGCGGAGGACCAGACTGTTTCTGAGAGGAGGAGGGCCGAGGCGAGGGCCAACCCTCATGACAGGAGCGGAGACGCTGTGACTGATTATGAGGCTTACGTCAAGAGACAGGAGAGGAGGGCTCCTATGTTACCAGCTAGGTTACAGGAGATGAGGGATGACGCTAGGGCTACTAAGGCCCTGACAGAGGCCGGTTTGATAGACCCTGTTCCTATACCAGAGCTTGGTAGGAGGAATACCGACATTTTTCCGGTTCAGAAGAGAAAGACTCGGAGGGGGAAGAAGAAGGGAGAGGCCAGTACGAGTGGCTTGGAGTGACTTTGAGGTTTCCAAATATCCCTTTCTTGCCATGACAGACACATTAGTTTGATTATGTATCTTAGTTTTCTTTTAGCAGGTTGCCAGTTGTAGGAATGAATCGGGCTTAGACTCATCAAAGAGCTTTTAACTTGTAATGAATATTTGAATTGCTTTAGAGTTTTTCGAGACGCTTTCATGGTCTGATCAATTGTATTGATGCCAAAGTATGGCTTTTATTTGTGCTTTAGACCGAACCGTTTCCGGCTGCCTACGTTCCCCTCATTTTGAGGAGCTCAGGTCTTCGTAGTTCAACCTGGTGAACTCTCTTCTTTTTTGTTTTTTTTTTTGGTGCAACCCTGTTTTTTACCTAGGCCGCCCTTTTCGGGTTTCTAACCTAGTTGGGTATTACTCTTTTTAGCACTCTTTTTTTTTGTTTTTTGTTTTTTTTTTGTTTTTTTTTGGTGCAACCCTGTTTTTTACCTAGGCTGCCCTTTTCGGGTTTCTAACCTAGTTGGGTATTACTCTTTTTAGCACTCTTTTTTTTTTGTTTTTGTTTTTTGTTTTTTTTTGGTGCAACCCTGTTTTTTACCTAGGCCGCCCTTTTCGGGTTTCTAACCTAGTTGGGTATTACTCTTTTTAGCACTCTTTTTTTTTTTGTTTTTTTTGTTTTTGTTTTTTTTTTACGCGTAGTATCTGCGCAGCTTGTCACCATTCACTGGGTGTACAAAGGGATTCCCGTCGAGGTCCGCAAGTTGCATGGCTCCTCCGGAGAAGATCTTCTGGACGACATATGGCCCGACCCATACAGGCTCCCATTTGCCGAGAGGGTTGATACGGACTGGGGGCTTTTCTTTTAGAACGAGATCACCTTCTCGGATCTCCCGATGCTTTACTTTCTTGTCGAAGGCTCTGGCCATTCTTCCTTGGTAGGCCCGGATGTGTTCCATGGCCTTCAATCGGCGTTCGTCTAGTAGGGCCAATTCGTCATGGCGACTCTGGAGCCATTCGACCTCGTTGATCTGGCTTTCCAGCAGTATACGGAGCGAGGGTATTTCCAGCTCGATTGGGAGTACGGCTTCCATTCCGTATGTGAGGGCAAACGGTGTTTCCCTGCTTGCCGTCTGACTGATGTTCTGTAGCCCCAGAGTGCCAGGTGTAACTTCTCGGGCCAATCTCTGCCTTGGGCAGCCATTTTCCGGATGATATTTTCCAGAGTCTTGTTTGCTGCTTCGACGGCTCCGTTGGTTTGGGGTCTGTAGGGAGATGACTTGTGGCGGGTTATTCGGAATTCCGCCAGCAGTTTTTCACATTCCCCTTCGAAGTGGGATCCATTATCTGAAATGATTTCGGCCGGCAACCCGTATCGGCACATGATGTTTTCTTTGATGAAGAGGGCGACTTTCTTTGAATTGAGGATTTTGTAGGACTTGGCTTCAACCCACTTGGTGAAATAATCCACGGCTACCAGGACGAACTCGTGGCCGTTCGCCCGATGGTGTGATTTTGCCTATGACATCAATTCCCCAAGTGACGAAAGGCCAAGGGGTTGTCATAGTATAACTCGTGAGGAGGCAAGTGATTAAGATTTGAGTATCGTTGACATTTGTCGCAGCTTTTGACAAGCTGGATGCGGTCGGCTTCCATGGTGATCCAAAAATACCCCATTCTCGCATGATTTGCATCGAGCTCGAGCATTCATGTGAGGGCCGCAGTACCACCATGTATTTCTTTCATGAGTTCGGTAGCCTCTTGTTTGGCCGATACATCGCGGGAGGGGGCCTTGATAACGTTTTTTGTATAACATGTTTCCCAAAAGAACATAATGGGAGGCGAGCCGCTTCAGGGCTGAGAGACTTTTTGCTTTGATTCCTTCTTTATATTCCCCATCTTCGTTTTTGAAAGAGGCCTCGCCATCCTTCAGGTACTGGTAAATCTGAGTGTACCAGGGATCATTGATCAGTTCGGCTTCCGCTTCAATTTCGAAGCAATAGGCGGGGTTTTCTCTTCTCCCGACTCTGAATGGTTTAACAGACTTTCCTTCAGGTATTTCGACAAGAGAGGCTAGTGTAGCCAGAGCATCTGCGAACCTGTTTCGGTCTCTTGGCAGGTAATGAAAGCTGATTTCTTTGAATTGAGTTACTAACTCTTCCATGTAAGCATGATACTTCTGCAAACCCGGATCCACGGTCTTCCATTTGTTAGAGACCTGATTGATGATGAGGGCAGAGTCACCGTACACCTCCAATTCTTTGATATTTCTTTCAAGGGCGGCTTCCAACCCAGCTATGCAAGCTTCATATTCAGCAGCATTGTTGGTGACTTCGAAGTTCAGCCTTACTGCTATGGGGGTGTGTTCGTCAGTAGGATCGACCAGAAGCATTCCTATCCCGTTCCCCCTTTTGTTTGACGCCCCGTCGAAGAAGAGTTGCCAGCGATTTTCTCCTTCTAGAGCGAAGATTCCATCATCGGGAAATTGAGGTTCAGGTCCTCGGGACTCATCACTTGGGAAATCGGCCGAGATGTTACGCCATTATGCGTCCTTTTATGGATTTCCTTGAAACATAAGCGATGTCATATTCGGCCAAAAAGAACGACCATTTTGCCAATCTCATGGAGATGGAAGGCTTGTCGAACAGATATTTGATGGGGTCTATCCTTGAAACAAGATGTATCGGGTGAGACTGCATGTAGTGTTTCAACTTTCCCACTACCCAGACCAAACCTGCGCAAGTCTTCTCGCAAGCAGAGTAATTGAGTTCGCTTCCTTGGAGCTTTACGCTACGAAATAGATGGCGTTTCGACTTTGGAATCTTTTTCTCTTGAGCTAGCATAGCCCCAATTCTTTGTATCCGTGACAGTTAGATATAGCAAGAGTGGCTTTTGCCGATGTGGTGGGCGAGAGAATCGGGGATTCACAAGGTATGCCTTAATCTGTTCAAAGGCAAGTTGACATTCAGGGGTCCATTCTGTGTAGGCATTCTTTTTCATCAACTTGAAGATTGGCTCGCAGATCGAGGTCACTGATTTACAAAGCGGCTTATGTATTGCAGTCTTCCCATGAAGGATTTCACTTCTGTCAGTGTCCGTGGTGGCTTCATTTCAACTATCGCCTTGATTTTCTGGGGATCTACTTCGATTCCCCGTTCTGTCACCATATATCCTAGTACCTTGCCTCGTCTTACACCGAAAGTGCACTTGGCTGGATTCGGTCTCATCCGTGGTCTCGGAGGCGGCCGAAGAATTTTCTCAAATCAACAAAGTGCTGGCCATCGATCCTCTGGAATGTATTATCATGTCGTCCACATAGACCTCAATTTCTTTGTGGATCATGTCATGGAACAGAGCATGTAGCGCCCTTCCGGTACGTAGCCCGGCATTCTTTAGTCCGAATGGCATGACCGTGTAGCGTATGTGCCCCAAGGGGTTGTGAAGGCTGTTTTGGCTTGATCTTCTTACGCCATTTTGATTTGGTTGTAGCCGGCAAAACCATCGACGAAAGATTTGACTTCGTGGTTGGCCGTGGAATCTACCAAAATGTCGATGTTTGGCGGAAATCGTCTTTTGGACTGGCTTTGTTCAAGTCTCTGAAGTCTACGCAAAGCATCGGATCTTTCCGTTGGCCTTGGTCACCGTCACTATGTTGGACAGCCATGTTGGGTATTCAATGACCACGATGAACCCCGCCCGAGCATCTTTTCTATTTCCTCTTTCACTTGTAAGGACCATTCGGGCTTAATTCTTCTTAGCTTACGCTGCGGCTTGACTTCGGGTCGAGCGGTATTCGGTGCTCAACTATGGAAGGATCGAGGCCTGGCATATCTTTATAGGACCATGCGAACACATCCACGAATTCTTTTAGCAGCTCGATTAGGGCAACCCTTTCAGTCCCTTCGAAGAAACTACCAATCTGCGTCTCTTTAGGCTCTTCCAGCTTCCCAAATTCACACTTGTCAAAATCTCTTCGGCGGCTTGGGCTCGATTTTCCTCTTTCCGGACAACCCGCTTAAAGATTTCTTTGATATATTGTTCATTTAATGTTGCCTCTTCATCTAGTGAATCGTTATTAATTGTTTTTAGATTATTAGTTAATTCATCATTAGTTAAAGTGGCAATTAAGGGATACTCGAGAAAGGTTCATCATTTCATTGAAGACGAAGGGAATACAACGTTGGCTACGAGACTCGTAGTCTTCGTGCGTGAGGCCATCGGACGACTCGAGAGACTCGAACTCAACGGTGAGAGACTCGGAGGACTTTACAAAGGTTGACACGAAAGGACGGGGACCAATCCAAGCTTGGTGATCATTTCCTCTTTAGTCGCGGACGGGCTGAGAGAGTTTCCCAATTCTTTAGTGGCATCGCTGTTGGTGGCTTCACAACTCGGGAAAGGCATGGTCTCTGTGCTCCCTCTTCGATCGTTGCTATCATCTCTTTGTCTGAACCGAATCAACCGTGTTTGGCATACGAAAGCTGAGCATGTGGATGTAGGGATCTTCCTCAATTCTGGGACTTCCGTTTCGTCACAATCGACCGCTCAATCCAGATGTAAGGACGCATTGCGTCTCGGTGAGCCGTTAGAAAAATCTCATGTCCCATACTCGAGCGGAAAGGCTTGGCGAGGTAGTTCGGCAAGGAGGACGTCCCACACGACGTTCATAGATTCGAGCCGAGTCCGTCGGTGTTTCTTGACTTTTATCATGAAAATCTCCTCGCCGGCGAGGCCAAAGAATGGGTTTGCGGAATGCGACAAATCTGTGATTGAGGACCGGGGACTTGTGTGCGTATCATGGCGGTGTTCAGCATTTCCTTCCGGTACGCCTCCAAGTGTTGGAAATAGCAATTGAATTTGATGAATCGAACTTCTTCTGAGTCCGCTCGCTTGAGTGTGTCGACATAGTTGGCATTCTTGGATTCCAAAGGATGCCGCGAGACTTGCCTCTTGAAGGATGTAGCCCGGTGTTTGACTGTGGGTGTTCTTGGCTATTGTTTCAGCTTCGTTCCCTATGAGGAAACCTGTCACCCCTTATGACTTCAAGGTCTCCCGCCGGTTGATGAATTTGACGCATTGGTGGAGAGTGGAGGCTATGGCTTTCATGTGATGCAACCAAGGGCGCCCTAGTAGAGTTTGTGAACTCGGAGGGGATATCCATTACATGGAACTTTGCGGGCACCATTTGGGTTTCGTACCGAGTTCCGAGTCACTGTCCCGAGAATGGGACGAGACGAGCCGTCGTAGGCTTTGACAGTCCGGGTAGATGGGATCACGCGCCTTTCATTTATTCGGAGGGCCCTCATCATGCTCGAGGGAAGGACATTTACCGATGATCCATTGTCCACTAATACCCAGGGAGTGACATGGTGTTGAGCCGAATAGTGATGTACAAAGCTTCATTGTGTTGGGAGACATCTCTTGGCAAATCTTCATCGCAGAAGGTGATCATACTCCCATATAGGTGAGGATCATAGATTTGGTCCTTGTCTCGGGATGGAGAGTCATCAAGCCGGTCACTTCGTGCCTTTTTCTTGCGAGGCAGAGTCTTTGCCGAAGCCCACGGGTTATACCGATGCCTTTTGTGGCGGTTGCCATCTCTAGTCAACATGTTGATTGAGTGGGAGCGCCAGACGGCGTCGGTTTTCTTCATCGGTGTATATTAGGGAGCTGGACAAACTGAACCTTGGCTGACCCCGAGGGGGGTTGGACTTCTGTTCTGCAGTACTCTGGTATCCGAAGGTCTCAATTCTGTCGTTGGCAAGGCTTTTCTGTTCTTTCACCCCTTTTTGCTTTGGGGAAGACTGACCGGAGTAGAGTACATAATAATCAAATCCCCCAGATGGCTCTCCGAGCGTTCCCACACTGTTATCACCGGCCTCGAATCTCTCCTTCAATTTTTGCTGGGAGGAAATTTTCTTTTTCTTAGGAGGACGGTCCTCGTGTATCCAGTCTGATAGTCCCTTTCAAGGCAATCGGGACGCCACAAATATCCCACCAAATGTGTTCTACGGTGGTGGCGGATTTGGGACCTCGGAGTTGAGCGGTGCTGGAATGACTTTGAGTGGAACCGGTCCGGGGGATCTGCTGCTTGGACTCATCTGGTAGCGAGTGATTGGACTCTGCTTGGGATAATGAGAGATATTGAGGTCCCGGGAACGGGCACATGTTTGTCTTTCAAGGTAGCCGGCCAGTTGGGATATTGTTAAGGTCCCGAAGTGGCGTGTGGCCTCTTCAATCCAGGCCTGCTATGCATTCCGGGCGTTTCTTCCAGGACTTTGATGGTGACCATATTCCTTCAAGTGTTTCCTGATTTTCATCACTCAGGTGATATTTGTGGGATCATCACTTTGAGAGGGGACAGCGACGGTATACCGAACTCTTTCGTCCCTGGCTTTGTTTGGGGGCCGGTTGCCTGTAAGTCGGCGGGCGGGAGTCCGGCGGTGGAAACATAGGAATCTTGGGGTAGCATCTTGATGTATCGGGACTATTAAGAAGAGGAGGAGAACCTTCTTACGTCTTTGCGGTAAAGGTGCCATCGGAATTGGGGCGATAGTCAAACCATGACTTGCGACTACCCCGAGTAGGTCATCAATTTGAGCCTCATGTCGAAGTCTCATTTGTTCTACCAAGCTGGATCCAATGCGAGTGCATGCGAGGGATTTTGGAGGACGGAGCAACGTTATCCCCATCATTACCGGCTGATGCGGACATTCGAAACCGGAGTTGGAACAAACGGCGAAGGCGATGACGCGCTTGACTCTTCCCAACTGATCAAACGGTGACCCGGTGCCCGAAACCAAGCTTTGTGCGGAGGCTGCGGGGAAAGGACACGAAGGTTCGGATGTGCGGGAATGGAAGGAGGGTAGGTGTTTGGGCTTTAGGCTCATGCAACATGCGATTATTTGTTCACGTTTACTTAAAACATGTTTTATTAACCTAATCGGTTGGAAAAGATTGCTCTTCTTTTCGCAAACTACTCGATTCTGGATCGGTGGGCCCCGTCACTACGTCTATAAGCCCCTCGTATTCCACCTGTATTTCGACCTCCCGGGGTGGACGGCCCGGGCGAGGGTCCTATAAGGCAAGCGGGTCCCACCGACCGAAAGAAAACGATCCTAAAAGTCGGCGGGTAATCGAGTCTTAACGAGGCATTCGATGTAAATTACGGACAAAGGCGGCGTCGAAATCAAGATCATGTCCGAGGGCTCGACAAAAAGTCGGCATGATTTGGGTGATAAGCGTCCACGATTGATCTTGACTTGTCGTCGGTTAAGCCGTAATTAGGCATGGAATAATCATTAATCCTTGATGACTCGGTGTCAATCTTTGGGAGTCGGTGTATAATTTGTGCCGGTCGAGCCGAAGTCAAGGCGCCGGTCAATATCTTGGTCAAAGTCTGCGGCGGAAAACCGGCGAACTTCGGCGATTAGGGACCCGAAAGATATTGAGTCGGTATGCCGACAAAGGCTTGAAAGGAAAGGTCTATACACGGACGGGGCATGACACGAGACCGGACTAAAAACCAACCGGGTCTCGGACAAAGTGTGTCACGGACAAGTGCATGGTCGACACGAGGCTCCATGGGATGTTTGGGTAGTCTGTGCTCATCCGAGAGGCGTAATAAGACCAAACGGACCGCGACAAGGATTTCCCCGGGTTAAGGACGTAGTGTGCAGTGTACGGTCACGTGCGCGTAGTGTGCAAGCAGTCTATATTCTTTTTCTGAGTAAAATAGAGATTTTTTTTATGTGTCTTAAAAAATATGATGCATGATTTTTTTTTTGAGAATTTTCTTCTTCATTTTTTTTTGAAAATCTTTTTTGTTTGATTTTTTTTTATGAGCACATAAGCACGTAAGCACGAAAATTCCGACAGTTAGGGACATTATTCCGACAGTCAAAATTTTGACCTTCTCCGAGGCGGCCAAAACAACATGAAAACTGTGCCAAAATCAACACACACACAAAAAAAATGATTTTCAAAGCCGGGACGGAAGCTTGACCCTCAAAAGCTTTTTTTTTTGAAAACGGTGATACCGGTACGTGGGATTGTTAGACCACAATTTATCCCCGACTCGTGTTAGGAGGCGATAACGGGAAATTTAGTGGTTTCCACCAATATACCGAATACCATTTTTTTATTAAAAAGCCCGAGTCTTCCCCAGCGGAGTCGCCACTGTGATGATGTGTTGCCTTTTTCGCGGGAAAGATTCGATTTTTGCGTTTCTTTGAAAAACCAAATAAAACCGGAAAAAACGGAGTCGCCACGCCATTTTAATTTTGAGGGCCAAAACTTTGAAAAAAGCCCGAGATCAGAGATTTAGGTTCGGAGGTCATGTTACGCGTCGGGAAGGACGTTAGTGTGCACCCGACGCGCCTCGTAAAAACGAGTCTTCCAAGCTGAAAATCATTTGTGTGTGTGTGTGTGTGTGTTTTGGCCAAAATAAGTTGAAACTCAGAAAAGTAAAAATTGGGATATCTTTTTAAGACTTTAAACTGATCCCATGATTTTTTGGAAGATTTTTGGATTGAGATTTGGTACTCAAAAGACCTTTTGAAGTTGAGAGCCATTTCTGCCAGAATGAAAAAGGCAGTGGACCTTTGATTTTGAAAGGGATTCAAGGGTCTTAAAACTTCATAATCTGGATAAACTCAGAGAATGAAAGTTGTTCTAGACATCTTGAATAAAGTTTGTGCGAAGGAATTTTCCATTTTGGAGAAGATTTGAGGGGTCAAAACCTTCTGGAAACCTCAGATATGAGATCTGGGTTCCCAGAAGCTGATGAACTAGCCTCTGAAAGAAAATTTGAAAAGAGGAGTTTTACTCACCCAAAAAATAAGATAAAAATATGTCTGGAAAGCTCTGGATGTTGGCTACAAAAAGTATTTTGTAGTCAACACCAAATTCCAAGTTCATCTGTGTCCAAAAATTAAGACCATGTACTGAGGTCTGAGAAAATTGCTACTGGACAGCAACTTCTCAAGAAAGAAAATATGATTTTAAGGGGGGTTTTGCATCCATGCTTGTCCCCATTTCCCTAGGTTTTGGTTAGTGATCACTAGACATTTTAGTGGTGAATCAACTATACCAAACCATCCTTGGTGTACATTAGGACTAAGCATTTCATTTGCTTGGGGAGGGGATTTTACCCTTTGAAATCAAGATTTAGTGCTTGAAAATGGTTTTTTAGGGTTTTGAAAGTGCATTTTTGCAAGTAAGCAAGAAAAGCTTTGAAAATAATGTTGATCTTTGTAGAAGATCATCCATGGAGATGGTCTTCCATGGTGATCTTCTTAGATCTAGAGAAAGAAGATGAAAGAACTACATTTTGTAGTTTGAAGATGCATGCATGGATGAGATTTAGGGTTAGGAAGAGGAGGGTTTACCAATCTTCCTTGTGTTCTTGAGTGTTTGGCTTGAGTGTATGAGTGTTTAGGGTTTGAATATGAGAGTGAGTGGATGAGTATGAGTTGGGAAAGATTGGAGAGAAAAAGGTGACAATTCTTGAAGAATTCTCACTGTTTTCTCTCTATATTTCGCCAGAGGTTCGGTGCAATTGTGTTCTTCCTCCTTATTTCGTGATTTGGAGGGCTCAATTTATAGCCCTCTGAAAATGCATACTTATCCGCGCGGACAAGGTCGATGGCGTGCACTTTGTTCATTAATTACAGCTCCAGCCTTGGACAGGAAGAATAAAAATTCAAAAAAAACCAAATTAACAGCCAGTTTTTGTGTTTCCAGCCTTTCTATTTATGGTTTTATTCTTTTGTTTTGCTTTTTAAGATGCTTTTCTTGGTTTAACTTCATTTGGCAATGCCCATTCTACCCTCCCTTTGTTAGAAAAGTTAGGATTGTTAGGAATGTTAGTAATTGTTATAACTTTCGTTAATTTTATAACGAAAATTCTAACAAGCTCAAATTGGAGCACTTACAGGATGCCTATAGATGAATTCTTCGAAATCTTAGTAAGCGGAGGACTTGTTCAACCACTGGTAAATTACATCCCTGATCATCCCAACCCAAAGCTGGATAAAAGCAAGTTTTGCTACTATCATCAATATCCTGGCCATACCACCAATAACTGCAGATCTTTGAAGGTGGTCATTCAAGGGCTCATGGATGAAGGGAAGATTGAGAAGGGTCCTTACCCCAACGTTGTCACCAATCCTTTTTTATGATATCGGCAGAATCCAAGGGGCCTCCCATCCAATGTTGATGCAGTCAATAAGTCTTTGTAGGGTCTAGAGTGTCTGTCATGTCATTAATGAAGGTCCCTTTCGGGCATCGAGTCTGTCAAGTCCAAGTTGGACCAGTTTTTGCTTTGCAGTAATAAAAATCTTTGTTTCTTTTCCTGCTAGACTCGAGACATCACTTGCATACCCACATTACACCTGATTGAAATGGTTTTATTCTATGTGATCACTTGTGCTGCTCAATCACTAATGCATTGAAATGACTAATATTTAAATTAATCGGAGCGAGAAAATCAACTGATATCTTTCTCAAATTGGGGCTTACCAACTCCCCATCTCTCATCTCATATGCTCACATCTTTTTCATCATCCTCATCATCTCGTTGCTCGATGAATTTGCATGAATCTTCCTCATTAAGCCTAAGCAAATGATGAAGCCTTAATCTCGTTTAGGTCATCCGGTAGGGACTGCAATTGAAACCTGTCACCCATAGGAAAGCCATTACCTCACCCTCACCAAATAATACCCCTTCATTTCAAGATCGGCATGTTTGAAACCCGCTTAGCCATTTCCAGGAAAATAGGGACTACCCTTGAGGCTCCCGTGATTCAAAAGAAGATCGACCACTTCCAAGATCAAGAAGGGCGGAATGCAATGATTCATCCGGGGAACTAGCTGAAGTTCTCTCTCAAAAACATAATTGGAAAAAAGAGAGACAGGAATAAAAAAAAAAAAAAAAAAAGAGAGAAAAAATAAAAAAGAAAGAAATAAAAAATAAAAGAGAGCCTAGTCCCTAGCATTTCTCTCAAAAGAAAAAGTCAAAGGATCAGGACGTTACTCAAAGGGAGCCTCAGAGCGAACAAAGAGACAACATGGATGTCCCCTACACCATTACCTTCAAACCAATTCCAAGCCATCCTCTCGCTTTTAGAGGATATTCCCATCACCCTTACCTTTAACCAAAGCAAAATTTGACCTCTCTTAGAGTCAACCAATCTTCCTTGCCATAGAAATCCCAAACACATCCTTGAAAGTCAACCTCTCATCTTTAGAGGTTCAGTCAGCAAAAAGCCCAGCCGATCTCTCATCTTAAGAGGTCATGATGTTCCAAATCACCCAATGGCCGATCGAAGCCCCGAAACCCAGCTACAGTTCCTACCGGATAGCAGTTTCATTCTAATATCTTCAAGATCTAAATCAGATTAATGCTTCGTTGCATGCTTAAGTTGGAATCAAATCCATCTCGGTTCAAAATCATCAATCAGAGATTGTGCAATTTCAATCCATTCGTTCGACATTTCATGTGAGCATATTTCATTTCTCCTCCACAAACACTTGTCGTGGATGCCCCACTGGGGCTTCGCATCCGTGTCTCTCATGGATACCCCAAGGGGACATGTTCTTCAACTCTCCCATCCTCAAAATCCTCAAAGGTCCTCAAAATCTCGAATTTTCACATTCCTCCTCTTTTCAAATCGGGATAAGCCCGAACTACGGCGACCTGAGCTCCTCCCAATGAGGAGAACGTAGGCAACCATAATTGGTCCGGTCAAAATCACAAGCAAATCTCAGAAAATCCGGTCTCATCAAGGGCCGTCCTTATACACAAATCCTATTTCCTTCTTTACAAGTTTGATTCTCGATATCAGTTGGTTCTCTCCTTGTGATTAATCAAAATATTTGTCCATATCAAGCTTAGTGGTTAAATAACCCGAACATCAATAAAGGGTTTTAAGCAGCTTTGTGATCATCACGAATAAGACAAGTTTTCAAGTGTCTCGACAAGTCTTCTTCTCTACATCATAGGGAAATAGAGCCAAACACTGTCTTT
Source organism: Adenophora triphylla var. japonica (assembly GCA_022495995.1). Classification (NCBI taxonomy): domain Eukaryota; kingdom Viridiplantae; phylum Streptophyta; class Magnoliopsida; order Asterales; family Campanulaceae; genus Adenophora; species Adenophora triphylla. The sequence goes on along the minus strand of JAFEMH010001147.1, from coordinate 160,754 downwards.
CTGTCAGCAGGGGCTTCCATACACCTTTCCACACCTTGTGATGCTTATACTCTCTCAAAAGAGTCAAACCTAAAGCGAGTGTGTACACACAAAATCGGGATTCATTCCCACCTTTCGAAAGATGTACCCCTGCACGTAAACATTTCCGAGTCTTGTCCAGTGACTGATTGACTAAGGTCCGAAAAGATGGTCGCCTCCTTGTCCACAAGATGACTCTGTCTGCAATAAGGCTGCACTGAATCTCATCAAGCTGAGGCTTGGTTAAGCTGTTCTCTCAGGCTCTCTTTACCAGATTCCCTCCGGGTTTGCTTTGCATTATCAACTGGGGCTTCGCCATGGTCACCTCATCAGGAACTGGGGCTCCACCTAATCATCTCTTCAAAGACAGGGCATTCTCTGCACTTCCGCTGCTGCTCGCCGTCTCGAACACTTCGACACACATTGTTCTTATCAGCAACGAATCAATATGCTGTAATTTGCACTCCCGGGTACGCCCCGACTTGCCTAGTCTGCACCCTGTCATCCATACATACCTCAATCATCACTCATACAGTCCCCACCTCATGGGAGAGGGTTCACCCCATCATATACACAGTCATTCCATCAATCCATCATTTGCTATATACACATATCTGCTCATCAAGCCATACAAAATCCTCATCTCCATTTTTCATCCCCAGTCGAGATGGACTCGTGCATCAAGATCAATAATGTATAAGATTAACAATAATTGTGTTCAAATAAATGCAAAGTGCCTAGAGAGTTGTGTTCCCCCTCCTCCCCCCCCCCACAGGGTACAATAATCAAGTGATCACAATATGATCATGATGACTGCTCCTCAAATTACAATCTGGACAAAGATTTCAAATCCTGCAGGTGGCATATCCTGCCTTTATCATCTTCATCAGTCCCATCATCCTCGGACTCACCAACATCATCTGAAAGAGCCTTAGTTGCCTCAGTCTCCAAGCAATGCTTGTCAAAAAAGGCTTCAGCTGCCCCAATCTCCAAGCAATAATGCTCATCAGTCTCAGCGACATCAAAGCTCATTCTGCACGGAGAGTTATCATCAAAGCTCATCTTCATGGGCAAATCATCGCCAAAAGCCCGTTCTCATGGGCACACCTTCATCAAGGCCTGTATGCACTGACACGTCTTCATCCAAGTCTCCATGAGTGGACTCATCGAGTCCACCCCTCTCGCAAAGAATCATCGGGTCCATCCCTCAAGTCAAAGAATCATCGGGTCCACCCCTCTCGCAAAGAATCATCGAGTCCATCCCTCAAGTCAAAGAATCATCGGGTCCATCCCTCAAGTCAAAAATCCTCGGGTCCATCCCTCTTGTAAAAAATTCTTGGGTCCGTACCGTTCATCATCAACAACAGTGGTCTAAGTCCCTCCGACAGCCACGATTCTTCATCAACAGTGGTCTAAGTCCCTCCGGCAGCACCCTTTCATCATCCAGTGGTCTAAGTCCCTCCGACCGCCACAATCATCAGCAACAATGGTCTAAGTCCCTCCGACAGCCACGATCATCAACCGTAGCATCAGTCCCTCCGGCAGCTACAGGTAAGCACAGCACAGGTATGAACACATATCTCTTTCAAGCTACAAATCACCATATTTTCATTGCACATATCTCTTTTCAGTCAGAGACACCGTATGTCTCACTTTGTTCCCTTCGGTCAGAGGCGCCACACGTCCTCGAATCTCGGTCAGAGGCGCCACACGTCCTCGAATCTCGGTCAGAGGCGCCACACGCTCTCACTCTTTCGAACTACGACCGGCTTGATTCCCTCCTAGGGATACGTAGGAATCCTTTCTCCAAAGGTCCAGCCATCCGATCTCACCAGATCATCGTCCAGCCATCCGCCATATCCCCAATCGCTCATTGGGATTGGGTCTTTTCTTATCGACAACCTCACTTCTTCCATAAGTGACGTTGCCGAGGGGCTCTGTAAGTACGCCAATCCAATTTGCGACCCTTTTTAGGTGTATTTTAATATGATAAAATTGCATTAAGGGGCATTTTGGTAAATTCCCGGTCCATTCCGAGACTTCTGGGAACTTTTTATAAGTTTCCCGCGAAGGAAGTGCTTTTAAGTCATTTTTCCAGATAAAAGGACCTACAGGGAATTAAACCATTTTGGACCTAAGAGGAATTACCTTGGAAGGTTCCAGAATGGTAAATTGGCGCCAGAAACGGTTATGGGCATGATCAGTCATGCTCGAGGCATGGAAAATGGATACAGGAGGTCGTGCGACACCATAAACCAAATCCCAATCAACGTTATATAAGGATTATTCTCATTTGTCAAAGGGGGGCGCTCTCTCACTACTCTCTCTCTCTCTCTCTAAATGGTTTATAGAGAGACTCTCTCTCTAAACGCAAAGAGCCATTCTCTCTCTAATCAGTCTTCACCATTACTCTGTCCCTAAATCGTCTTCCTCACCTAGCCCTCTCCCTCTAATCGGCCGGAGTAACCCTTCCTCACGATTCTCTCCCTCACATCCAAATCAACCGGCGACTCAATTCCCCCTCCAAGCTTCCAAACCATCTCTCTCTGCTCTGCCCAAGGAATGATCTAATCCCTCTCAATCACTCCTCAACAAAATCAACACCAAACCAGAATCGTCTTCCTCACCGTTCCCCTTCTCCGGCGACGACCTTACTCCCTCTCTAAACCCATCATCGAGCTCTCTCTCTTTCCACCTCATACGGCGACCCAATCCCCCTTCAATCATCCTCACCGTTCTCTGTTTCTCTACATCAAAACCACCATCCTCTCTCTAATCGTTCCTCACAGTTGAGCTCCTCCCTAAAACCGATCGCCTTCTTCCCCTTTTCTAGAGCCAAAGTCCGTTCAACACACATACACATGCGTACTTGAAGACTACAAAGCTATTCGGTCTGTGATCTAAGATTGTTCTGAAGCTGATTGAAGGCCATCTATATCGACGTGGTATAGAGAGCATGGATCTACAAAGGTAATTGACATCCTCTCTGTATACCTCTCTCATCTATACATTCTCTATCTTCGATTCATGACTTGGAATGATCTCTGTATACTGTTTAAATCTGATTTATAGATTTGATCTGATGTAATTGCTTATTTCTGATTGTAATACGTCTGTTCTACTCCTTGGTTCTGTGATTTAGTCATGATTTGCATTGCTTTTGTTTGTCATTGAATCACTTTGATGTGTTCGGCTTAGTCACTCGAGATGAGTATGGATCATTCACATCCATACCCTCTTGAGTGATAAACCCCGACTTCTGTGATCTATTAGATCCATTTGTGATATAGTTGGATGTTGTTATTATGGTGCTGCCCTTGTAATCCAGCATTTGTAAGCCTCTGCAAGTAGGCTTGTTGTGTCACGCGACACACTTGACCATCCGAGGTCCTGTGTCGGGCGACACATGTAGCCACCTTGCAGTTGGTCCATTTCAGTTGTAAGTTGTTCTCATATTTTGTATTTGGGATGTGGCCTCCCGTAGTAAATGGTTCACAAGTTGTAATTCCCTCATTTCATCAATAAAGCAAAGCATTAATATGCATTTTATTACATATTTTGTCTCAAACAATTTGCACACACATTTGGATATTTTGAATGTTGAACATAGAAAGACTCGTCTACGGACGAGGCGTGTTGGGTGAACTCTCGGTTCTTCCCAATACGTAACCTGACCCCCGAACCCATTTTCTCTTTTCAAAAAGGTTTTCAATGTTTCCTTTAAAACGGCGTGGCGACTCCTAAAAATATATTTTTTCGGCGAGCGTTCATTCACTACCCTCATGATATTCGTCATCATCATCGCCTAGCATTTCATCTACATTAGTGTCTTCTTCTTCATAATCTACATCATCTTCAGAATTATCGTCATTAACATGACCATTTTGGCATGCCCTATCATCATAATTTGGTGTTTTGGTTAATACAAGTGTTTGGGTAGTTGGACCAACCCCTGCATCACGGTTACAACTTGGTGAATACCCTTAAAGGTCTCTGTGTGTAGTGCTTCAAACTCTGGATAACGTCGATTTTTAATCAATTTTACAACCACATACAGCTGCAAATTATCCATCCCCCGAAATTTAGCTAAATGATCGAACATTATATTAATACACGCATTATCTTCAATACGGAAAGGAAAGTATTCACCAATCCCGCTATCAAAATTGCGAGGACATCTATAAATGACTTACAAATCATATTGAGACCGATCTAAGCACGTCATTTTATATAATTCATCAATCAACTCATTGTATATCCATCGACAATTAGCTCTAATTCACATTTTGACCCTTTTTAAAATGAGGACCATCAAATGGTTGTTTATCATCACCTTTCCAATAGCACATGAAAATGATTGGATCCCCGTTCATCTATAACCATACATTACTAAATTAAATTGTTAAAACCTACTCCCTCCGTCCCGCTAATATTAACACACTTTCCTTTTTGGGCGTCCCGCTAATATCCGCACACTCCCAAAAAGGAAATTTTATATTAATAAAATATTCACCCAATCCCACTCATTCTCTCTCCTACATTATTTTAATACTCACAACACCATTATAATTTATTAGACCGTGTACAATGGGTTAGTTGAATGGAGAATGAAATGAGTTTCATTCAACTCATTCACTACAATGGAGGGATTAACCCGGGTTGAATGTATTGGCTAGATGAAATGTTTCATCTAGCTGAAACATTTTCTTTTTTAATATTCAACACGTGTCAGCTTCTTATTGGCCAGTTGAATTTTGGAAATTTTTTTTTATCCCAAATCTTTGAGCTGAATTATCACCTAGTAAATTAATTTTTTTTTAATTTTTTTTTTCACCATAATTCATCATTTTTTCCCCCTACAAATTGATATAAGTTTTATTTGATTTGGACACAAAAAAAAAAACACTCATTTTTCAATTTGAGCTTAATTATCACCTAGTAAATTATTTTTTTTTTAATTTTTTTTTCACCAAAATTCATCATTTTTTTTTCCCTACAAATTGATATAAGTTTCATTTGATTTGGACATAAAAAAAAAAAAACACTCAAAGTGGTGGGGTATAGGATGATGAGTTGGAGGGAGTTGAAATTTAATTTAAGTTAGTTATTGTAGGGGGTTAGATGAAATGGGTAGATGAAATATTAGGTGGATGAGAAAAAGTGTAAAAAGTGTTAGATGAAATGGGAAGGTGGTATGAAACCATTGTACGTAGTCTTACACCCTCCACTCATTCTCTCTCCACTCATTCTTTTACACTCACAACATTTTACTAAAATATCATATTTCTTAATTCCCGCGCAAACAGTGTTTGTGCTAATATTAGCGGGACGGAGGGAGTATATAACAAAATCCTAACATTTATATCTATAATATACTAAAACACAGTTAAAAACTTAAATTTTATATTTAAACACAAGTGAAAACAATGATTAATATGATGTTAATTTACCTTGATTTTTGGTCTTTAATGATTCTGACAAATAAATGATGTGAAGATATGGGTTTTTTTTTAGAGTAAGTATGAGAGGATATGAGAATAAGAATGAATCTGGATGTGCAAATCTATCTTCTGGGAAAATGTATTTTAAACTGGCTACACCATGTAGCGAGTTCTGTGTGACCGATCAAACTTGTTACATGGTGTAGCGAGTTTTGCTTTGTTAATTACAACTGATTTATTCAAACGCCTAAACCCTAATTAAACTAAACTCGCTACATGGTGTAGCGAGCTTCAACGATAACATGTTGAACTCGCTACACCGTGTAGTGAATTCTAAAAAGTGGAACATTTTGAAAAATAGTTTTAAATGTAAGTTATTTTGGTATTTATATTTTTAAAATGAAATTATTGGAGAAAAAAAATCCCCAATAGCCACCCATCTAATTTCAATTGCAATAACAACTAAAATTTCACAAAAACAAAACTAATAGCAAGAAAACAATCACCTGAGTCAGTGGCCGACCCAGGAAATGTATTCAGTATGTCAAAAAAGATTTGCATAAATATAATATTCAAATTAATCACCTTTATTTTTCTTTATAATAATGTATATAAATAAAATGACATAATATATAATATAAGATATTTAAATATATTAAAAAAAAAATTTGCATAAATATACTATTCAAATTAATCACATTGAAACAACGTTGTTTCATTTACACAAAATCTGGGGAGAAACGCGTTTCTCCGTCGCTTCTGGAGAAACGGGGCTTGTTTTGTCGCGCGACATACTTAGCCACCACAACTGGATATCCTTTCCAAAGCTTCTGGATATCCAGAAGCTTTGGAAAGGATATCCAGAAACCAAATACTTTTTCTGGCTATCCTTTCCAAAGCTTCTGGATATCCATATTCAATGTTACGGATATCAGGAAGTTTGGAAAGGATATCCAAAAAAATATTTGGTTTCGAATATCCTTTCCAAAGCTTCGGATATCTTTTCCAAAGCTTCGGATATCCGTGTTCGATGAAAGTATATCCAGAAACTGGCTTATTACGTCGCGCGACAAAACAAGCCCCGTTTCTCCATAATCACGGAGAAACGCGTTTCTCCCCAGACCGACTCTTTCATTTATTGGTTCGAGATATTGGTTCGATATTTCAACACTATATCAAACCCAAAATCAAAACTTCTATTCCTTTAAAATCGAACACCGTACGCTAATAATGATAACTCGATTTTGGTCTTTTTCGATTCAGTATTTTCTATTTTGGTTCAATTTTCGATTTTTCTTCCACATCCCTAGGAAAATGTACTCGGTCCCCTTGGAAATTACTCCCTTCTTCCCACCTCACTTGACACTCAAGAGATGGGCACAAGAACTAAGAAAAAAGAATAAAATAAAAAAAATGTGTGATAGAAAATGAAGAGAGAGAATGAGTGGGGTAAATAGTAGTGTTGGTTGAATAAATTGAGTGGTGGAAAATGAAGAGAGAGAATGAGTGGTGGGGTCCATCTAATATAAAAATATAAAAAATAGGCTATTTTTTAGAGGTGTCAAGTGAGCTGGGACGGTCCAAAATGAAAATAAGTGTCAAGTGAGCTGAGACGGAGACGGAGGGAGTATATTTTTTATTTAAAAGTTGCTCCATTGAAATTATACTTTCTATTTTGAAAATTTTATAATACATTTTTAAATAATAGGACTCACTTCACTTTCACATTTATAACAACTTTTCACTTATATTTCCTTTAGTACCAAAAAAAAAAGTAATTTTGCACTTAATATTTCATACCCTACCTTCTCTTCTACCTCAGTTTTATATTTGTAACAGCTACTCCAATAATATTTTTTCTTAATTTTCATGTCCAATGTATGTAATTCAAACGGGATGGAGGGTACTATAGATGTTTTATTTAACTTGTAAACAATTTTAGTATATATGTCTAACTTGTTTTTACGTTATTATATTATGATTAAATTGTCTTCGTACTTCTATTTTATTTTAAAAGTTGACATTTACTATAAGAAAAAAAATGTGACATTTTATATGTGTTTTATAAGACTCTTATCAAAAGAATGATATAAATAAAAATGTAAAAAATTAAAAAAAAAATCAATAAAAATTCTTTAATATAGTTTTAGTGAAAAAAAATAAGCAATGCTATACACAGGGTATTACTGAACACACTCCATATTCTAATGGGGCAATTATCAAATAGTCCCTCATTCTAATAAAAACTACCATCAAGGACACAGATTTCATGAATTTACCACCAGGTTCGTCGATTATAAGCCCACCCGAGTCATTGTTAATGCCACCTGCATTTTATGTCAAAGGGACAGATGTCACTATCCCTTTCTCCCCCTTCTTTTTCGTTTTTTTCTTCTCCCAAAAACTTTAAAATAAAATATCTTAAGATCTAGAACTAAAAAAAATAAAAATTCGAGACCATTGTATTATTCGTATCGTCAAAACGAATCAAACTAGCATCATCGACATATAATTTGAAGCAAATTTGATATATTTGTTAAGTTCACAGTTGTTCTAATTAAGTTCACAGTTGTTCTAATTCAGTTTACAGTTGTTACAAGTTCATAGTTGTTTTAGATAAGTTCACAGTTATTTTTTTTACATTTGTTCCGATAACAATTAAGAGAAGTTAACAGTTGTTTTAGCTAAATTCATAATTTCTGCATGAAAATGACTATCATTTTCTTAATTTACAGATTTTTTTATTTAAGTTCACAGTTTTTTTAGCTAAATTCACAGTTGTTTTTAATCTTTTATAGCCTTTATTTTGCAATTTTATGAGATTATTTGACCTATTTGTTAAGTTCAATGTTGTTTTTTGTTAAGTTCACAGTTGTTTTAGTTAAGTTCACAGTTGTTTTTAGTATTTTATAGCCTTCATTTTTTTTCAATTTTATGAGATTATTTGACCTATTTGTTAAGTTCACTGTTGTTTTTTGTTAAGTTCACGGTTGTTTTAGTCTTTATGGTCTCTATTTTTGAAATTTTATGAGATTGTTTGACATATTTGTTATGTTCACATTTGTTTTTACTTACGTTAACTGTTGTTTTTTGTTAAGTTCACAGTTGTTTTAGTCCTTTATGGCCTCTATTTTTGCAATTTTATGAGATTATTTGAAATATTTGTTAAGTTTATATTTGCTTTTAATTAAGTTCACAGTTGTTTTATTTAAGTTCACAGTTGCTTTTGGAATTTTATAGTCTTTATTTTTGCAATTTTATGAGATTATTTGACCTATTTGTTAAGTTCACTGTTGTTTTTTGTTAACAACGTTTTGCTGACATGAATATTTTAGAGCTACCTTCTCATTCAGCTGATGGACTACTTGGTTTTCAACCTCATTAAGATTAATCACCTTAGGGATGTTTGTCCATAGAAAGTGAACAGTGATCAAAGGGGTTTAGACTGCCATGGAAGAACTTTCATTTTGAAATGATTTTTATGAAATTTTTATTACTGAAAATAATAAAAATCATTACTGAAAAATAATAAAAATCAAAGGGGATGTCTCTGGCGCCGGTCCCGGTGCAGGCGAAGGTGAAGTCCCGAATAACTCGACAGGGAGAAGTAAACTATCGACGGTGAAAATGCAAACCGGAGTCGTGTCAATAACCGTAGTAGCAATTCTCGACATGTCAACTCCGGAGTCAAGCGTGACCGAGTCACCAGCGGTTGTAACCGTCAAATCGTATTTATCGGCGCCGTTCGTGGCCAACGTACTCAACGGATCCTTCGCCGTCTTCAACGTTCCCTTCGGCGAGTAACTCGCTAGCGCATGATACTGCAACAACGAAACCAGCTCCGCATTACTAAGTTTAGTCAGATCCGGCACCTCACTCGCCTTGAACGCCTCATCCGACGGCGCAAACAGCGTCAATCCTTTATCCGCCGCCATCTGATAAACCTTCAACACTCCGGTATCAGTAATCAACTTCACGAACGTCTTACACCCAGCCTTCTCCAACAACGCCGTGGTCGCCGGCGATGGGAGGCAAGAAATCGCCGGAGATGAAGAAGAGAGAGACATAAAGTAGAGAGAAATTAGAGAGAGAGAGAGAGAGAGTGTGTGTGTGTGTGTGTGTGTGTGTGTGTGTGTGTCGTTTGTGGATGAGAGGGTGTGTTGGGTAGCGAAGGACTAGATGGAATTTTGATTATGATGCCGGACTAGTCGGTTAAATTTCAAAATACTTGTCTAAATTGATCTTTTCACTTAGGATGAAGGATCCGACGGTAATTTTCCCTATTCTAATCTGTTGTACGATATCTATCTCTATATTAAAGGAAGCAAGTGGTAAATGTTGCCACAATCAAGGGCAGTTTGGACATTTACATTCATGGCAAAATCGAAAATATGTTACTCAAAGGGCATGTACGACATTTGTAGTTTTTTTACGATGAAGATTGAGACGTGTTTGCGTGTATACTCCAACACATTTCAGAATTTCAAATTTGAAATTTGAAATTTGAACACACATACACATAGATATTCATGGGTCTTTGACAACACACAATCATGTTTGAGAGAGAAATGGAGAGCGAGAAATAGAGAAAGAGAAATATAGAAAGATATAGTGAAGGACAGAGGATAGAGAGATAAAGATCAAAATCTAGAGAGAGAGGTATAGAAAGATTCAACATTTAGTGTAGAAGAAGATGGTGATGACGCTCTCGAGGGTGGTTGTTAGTGGAGGAGACCAACAGTGTATGAGTTCTTCAATGGTGGGAATGGCCGCTTAGAAATAAGAGACAACGCTTTTAGGGTTAGAAATGATGGATTGACTAAGGTTTGGAGTGACTAGGCTTTCCGAATTGAAGGGGATTTTCACAAAGTAGAGTCAGATTTATGGGTTCATGAAATGAAAATATGGGGATATTCTCAGTTAACAGAGAAGAGAGATGAGAGGAGGTGAGAGAGACAGGTTAAGGAAGTTAACTGGGTTTCGGGATTTCTTTGATGTTGGGCTTGATCTATATGGAATTTGGCCCTTAGTGAAGAAAACGTAGATGGAGAGATGAAGAAACTGAGTGATTTTACCTTGATGATGCTTGAGTTCTTGAATGGTAATGGTGCGACGGTTTAGGTTGCAGAGGTTAGAAAAATCGGTGGTAGGAAGAGAGGGTGATTGAGTTTTAGGAAAAGATAAATTGTAGGTTTTGAGAAATTGAAGAGAAATTAAATATAGAAATTATTTGCAGAAAAATTTAAAAGAGACAGATATGAATATCTGAATTTAAAGGATGAAATTAAAATAGAGAGAAAGAGAGGTGAATGATGATGGGAAAATGATGTGGAGAATTGGAAGGTTTGTTGTGGAATACATAATTCGAAATAAGTAATTAGAGAAAGAAAATAAAGTTAATTGATCAAACGACCAAATGATTTCTCCTCTTCTATATTTCATTACACATTAACAAATTGACGGATAGCAGTGACAGTGAGGGTGGTTTGTCGTGGTGGGCGGCGGAAAGGGGTATGTGGTTTGGGGCGGGTTTGATGAGAATTTGAGGAAGAGAGAGAGAGAGAGACAGAGAGACAGAGAGAGGGAAAGTAAAGGTAAGGTTTGAAGAGGACGACATCGTCGGTGTGGTTATTAGTAGTTGTGGGGCGGCGAAAAGGAGTAGATGGGGTGGTTTTTCGTGGTGGGTCAACGGGAAGGGGTAAGTGGTTTCATGTGGATTTCTTGTGAACTTGAGGAAGGAGAGAGAGAGAGAGAGAGAGAGAGAGAGAGAGAGAGAGAGAGAGAGAGAAACGTAGAAAGGGAGAGAAATTAAATTCCAATGATTTCACCGATGGGGTGGTGGCTGATATTTCGTCGGCCAATTTTTTGCAGCGGCGGGTAGGTTTTTTTTTTTTTTTTTAAGCGGCAATTGTACACGATGAAGAGAGAGAGAAGAGAGAAATATAGGTTTTGACATATCATATCAAATTAGGGGTGAGATGAGAGTGGGACAAAATGTTTGGGATAGGGTTAATTGGATAAAGATTATGTTGGATTTGATTTGGGCTTGGGCCTGATTTTCAATTTTTTATATTTTTTTGGTAATTGAAATGGGATAACATGCTTTTTATTTTTAATTAATAAAATTATTAAATACATGGTATTTATAATTTGTGTATGGGAAAAACATCTTAAATCCATCGCACGTGTATATCCGAAGATGTGATTATTTTCCTTTGAAATAGGTGGCTAACGAAAAGTAATAATACATTGTTTCTAAAAAGAATACTAATTATAAATTGCCATTAAAGAAAAAATAAAAATAGATGACTTTTTAAAAAAAAAAAAAAAGAATTTTAGATTAGTTTATAGAAAATTGAATACTCACAAAGTATAGATTTAATATTGTTCCCCCCCCTCCTCACATCTTTTAAAAAGGCATGATTATTTATGCAATTAAATGTACCCGTTTTAAATAAAATATCAACTTAAATAATAGATGAAAATGTTGGGGGGTTGGTTCCTCAAATTACTCAAATCATTGATTATTATCCCTCCTTTCTCGGCCCTCATCCGAAAACAAATGAACCAGCCATCTTTTTTTCGAGATAAATCTTTTGTATCACTTTTGTGTACCACATTGTGTACTACAAGTGATTTTATGCATCATCCATGATATCATGATGATGCTGACCCTAATACCTCATGATGCCGCAAGAAAAGTGCTTATCAATCTTTCTCCACGTGGCAGGACTGATCACCTGGCTCCTTGACCTGAAATCAGAACCCACGACTAGCCGGATGTGTCTCCGGCTTAGACCCTCGGGCGTGAGAGTAAGTATGTGTTTCGGAGAGCAAATATTGTAAATGAACAGTTGTATTCAAATGACAAAATTGCAGTTACCTTTGCACCGTTGATAGTGATGAAGTATTTATAGGTAAAGATCGTTGCATATTCGGCGGTGCTACATGAGCTCCGAGATTTTAGCGGCAGTTATTAGGAATGTGAACGTGCCTGTAACGGTCCCTGATTTGTAGGGATGCAGTTATGGAAAGGTTTGCCTCACGTGCGTCCACATCCGTTAGGTCGACACTTGGTGATTAGGTCGAGGACGCCATTTGTGGAATGGTCGACCTGACTGGCGGGTAGAGCATGGTTCGTACCCGAAGTGTAGTATGGATCATTGGTTCGGATCAAGCTAGGTCGGGACCTTAGAGGTCGGACAATGAGCTTAGATCGACTGATGCTGTTACTGGGCCTTGGGCCTTATGGTTATTGGGACGGCTTCGCTAAGAATGTGGATACCACGGTTGTCTGTGATTGGGCTTTTACCCGCTTGGCCCAACTCGACATTTTTGGTATGTTCAGTGGCCCCCAACTTTCGAGTTGACTTTGTCGACTAGGAAGTTAATGAATCTCAATGAAAATTTGTTGTTTACTCGCAGGTCGTTACTTGCTCTGAAGTTTAGTCGACCGAGATGACGTGGCGCGATCCTGGACGTCGGCAATGAACGGTCAGAGATGAAAGAGCGCCGTTTTTCTGTCATCATTACTGTTTTGACGCTTGATAGTCCACCTCGGAAACCGTTTCCTTGTTTAATTAGGAAATTAATTTTGAATTTCCCTTTTCCTTTCCAATTTTGGAAAATATAAATACCAAAATCCTTTTTTGATTTGAATTCTTACCGTCTTTGAGCTCTGAGAATCCCCGGCGAAAATAGCAAGGAAGCCATTGATTAAATTCAACCTTCGCTCTCTGCACCAGCTCTCTTATTCCGATATCAACCGAGGTATTCCTCTCTTTTCTTGTCTTAGGGTTTTGATTATTGCGTTGTTTCTGTATTTCGCCATGGCTAGAACCTTCAGTAGCGAACCAGGAGCCGGGTATGGCTATTGCATTATTAACCGTAGGGTGTATAAGAATGTGAACGGAGAGTGGAAAGAGATGTCCCTTGATGAATGTGCCTCCATCCTGTCAAGGTGGGGATTGAAATTTAGCGAAATAGGGTTGCCCATTGTAGAGAATGTAGGTGCTTTAAAAATTGACGACTCAAATGTTGTCTCCTTTCATCTCTTTCACGAATTGCTCGACCACATAGCCTTGTTTTATGTTAGGGATGCTGAGAAACCCTCTTTCCTTAGGAACATAAAAGGCTTTCCAGGGGAGTCTAGGTCGCCCTTAGGTAGGTCGACTGAAATTGTTCACAGGTCTGACTCCCCTGTTTCTCCTTCTTCTTGTACAGATATGGAAGCTCAGGGTGGAGCTACAGCTTCAACTTCTTCAAGTCCCCGCATTGTGAATGCATTTGGATCTACTGTTGTACCGGGGAAAAATGAGAGGGGTTATGTGCCTCAAAGGCCTCTTCGGGGAAAGAAAAATTTTGAGTCCTGTTATGCCATGATCTATGACTTTTGTGGGGTGAGTAGGATAGAATATAGGGTGACCATCCTCAGTAAGGTAGATTTCATGGCCAAATATCGTACTACCTTCACTACAGATGCCACTAGGGTGGCCTTCTTTTATGGGCATTTTGAGGTTGGTTTGAGGTTGACATTGGATCCCTTCATCAATGAGTTTCTTGAGTGCAGGATGCTCTCCCTCTTCAGCTTGGGGCCAACACCTGTAGGGTACTAGTATGTTTTGCAATGGTGTGTAGATTTCTAGGCCATGAGCCCTGTATGAGAGTTTTCAAAGAGTTTTTTGGTGCTAAACTTGATAAGGCTGATTGGGGGATTAGTACTCCCTCTAAACCCGATTCTCCAAAACTGTTTGCCAATCTTCCTAATAAGCATAGTGGCTGGAATTCACATGTGGTCGTGGTAGAAAGTAGGCTGGGATGGGAGTTTCCTTTGCCCAATAATGAGTCTGATGTCATTAGTGAGGAGAATTATTGGGAGCCTCCTTGGCATAAAACCTTGTATAAGAAACTGTATGCATTGGTAGAGAAGGGACCCATCAGCTGGGAGTCATTGGGGACAACCAAATACAACTATATCCAAGCTGGGATGATGCCTGGAGATGGGGTTGTGGAGCCTCTTATCCCAGTAATGAGGGGCCAAGTATACCCTAATTGGGTTACGCATTCTTTGGGTAGATTAGAGGAGAACTGCCAATTTTGTCAGAAGAAAGCCAACTATTGCAAAGACAATAGAGAACACATTGGTGGTAAGGGTTTACTTGCCTTTATTCCTTAGCTCGTCCATTGTTAACTCGCACGTATGACTTTTTGTGGCATGTAGAATTATTTTGATCTGCACACATAACCTTTAGCTCGTCAGTAGCCTGCTCGTATGTAGAACTAGTTAGCTCGTACATAGAACTGTTTTGACTTGCATCTCTTGACTCGTCAATTGCTTGCTCGTATGTAGAACTATTCAGCTCGTACGTAGAATTGTCTTGAATTGTTGAGCTAATCTTTAATTGCTTTGATGTTGTGCAGTCTTAACTCCCGAACAAGAGGCTGCCATGGTTCGTATAGTGGGAGTATCAGACAAGAAGAAGGCCAAGAGATCTCATGGGGCCACCAATGCTAGAGCAAGCAGGGAGAGGGAGGCTACTGCAAGGAATAACCTGCTCCCAAAGGATGTTGCTGGGATGATTCCAATGGAAGAGGTCGAGCTAGAAGACCCTCTACATAGTGGTACTCAGTCCATGGACGTTAATGAAGGGGGTGACGAGTCCAACAGGTCAGCTAGACCAAGCTTGAGTTCTGACCCGACTCATGAGGCTAATGTTGCGACCTCTAGAGCTGAGATGGCAGGGGCCAGCCCTTTGAACGTTGTATATGTTGAGGATGATGACATGGAGATGGATGATGATGATCAACCCTTGAGTACGAAGAAGAGGTCGCGATCTGAGAAGGGAAAGTCAGTTTCCTCGAGTCAACTTCCTCCACCAGCTTCTTCTCACCCCAAACGAGAGTCTCTTGAGGATCAAATGAGGAGGCAGAGTGATGTGCCCCCTCTTATTGGGGTCAATAGCTTGAGTCGCCGTTATCCGGATATGAGTTTAGGCCAGGTCGTGGTTAGGAGGGCCATTGATGTCGACCTCCTTGCTCATTTTGCTGACAAAGGGATTACCCCTGAGGAATTCTCAGCTCGCTCTGGGATGGTGCATTGTGAGGTAACTTTTCACTTTCCCACTCTGTCTAGTCGCTTGTTCTTTTAGTTAACCAACTTGACTTACGAGCTAACACTTCCCTGGTTTCCTTTAAATGTAGAATCTCACCATGGTCGAGCAAGTGAAGAGCTCTTGGAGGGCGTCCATTGAAAGGGAGAGGCAGGCCTTGCATGATTACTCCAAGAAAGCACAGGAGTTGGCCGATCTGAAAGAAAAATATAATGATCTTGACAGCTCCTTTGATGCTCAAGAGCTGGTGAAGAAGAAAGCTTGGGAAGATCTGGAAGCGGCTAAGGCCAAAGTTGGAGAAGTGACCTCAGAAAGAGATGCTGAACGTCTTGCACACGAGAAGACAAAGGTCGAGCTCGCCACCATCTCAAAACTCCTCAAAGAAAAAGATTCCTTTTTGGCAGAGCTTAACGAAGAGCACAACGCTGCTCGAGCTAAATGGAAGGAGGATCTAGAGAAGGCTGGCCCTGATGCTGTGGAGAAGTTCAAGAATGGGGATGAGTTTTATAATGCTATTGTCACCAAAGCACAGGACTTTCTGGAGGTAGGCAAACGTCACATGGCGCGTCGGGCCTTGGTAGATCCAACGACTGAAGTCACCATCGAGCAATTAGCCCGTTGGTTCTCTGAATCCCAGTATGAAATGACGGCCCGTGGTGGACACTCAATAGTTCCTTATCTTGAGAATGATTTGGCCTTCATTGCCCAGGAAGACCAAGAGGACGGCTGTGAGAAGTGGGAAGCTCCCCCAATTGCCGAGAGGAATTTTGATGTTGTTTTGCAAGAGCTTGAAGACGCCGCCACTATGGAAGAAGAACCTGATCAGCAAGTATATTCAGAATCGGGTAAACCCATAGGCTCCCAGCAGCAAGAAGGCGATGGGGAGGGTCGAGCTGCTAATGATGATCAAGCTGAAACTGGCCAGGATGCTTAGGTCGTTTTCATGTTGATGATGTAAAGAACAAGTCCCAAACAATTTCTTGCTTTTTGTTTGATAACTTACTTGAATGCCTTGGCCCTATTTTTTGGGAGGCATAACACTTTTGTAACTTTATTTGTTTAAGTCTTGGCCCACTTTGGGAGACTTACTTATGTTTAATTGTAGCTGACTTCCCTTTATTGTATGTCGCATGCTTTTGACGTCAACATGTAGGTATCGAGCTAGACATAGTAGGGCAAATGAGTCACTCTTAAGACTAAGGTCGACCTGTCCTCTGATGGTTCAGCCGACCTCAGACTTATATAGCTTTTGGAAACAAGATTGACTAAGAGTCGATCCTGTTCATTTAATCAGAGATGACGAAGGATCTAGCTCATTAGAACGAAGTTGACCCTAGGTCGGACTTGTTTTATGGAGTAAAGCTGATTGAGAATCGAGCGATTTAGAACAGACTGACTAAGCGTCGAGATTGCTAGAACGAAGTCGACTAAGAGTCGGACTTGTTAAATAAACAAAGCTGATTGAGAATCGAGTTTGTTAAAGTTAAGCTGACTAAGAGTCGAGCTTGGTTAATAGAGCGAAGCTGATTAAGAATCGAGCTCGTTAGAACTAAGCTGACTAAGAGTCGAGCTTGTTGGGGTTAGTGTAACACAATGATTGGTTGAATAGACTGCGCTTTTTATTGAAGTAGGGAAACGTTTACATCAATGAAAAGCTAGAACTATGACAAATTTCAATCTTGGGAATTGCCTTAACCTTGAACTGAGTAATAGACCTGAACCTTCAGAAGTAGTACTTGATGAGGTGAGTAGCGTGCCATGGATGCTTCAACTCTTCACCATCTGGATGAGATATCATGTAAGTTCCTTCTTTGACGACTCGAGTAACTATGTAAGGACCTTCCCAATTAGGAGATAACTTGTTCTGTTGGGTCCTTCTCCCTGTTGCCTCGATCTTTCTCAACACGTGATCTCCGACTTGGAATGACCTGGCTTTCACTTTCCTGTCATGGTAACTTTTAGTTCGCTGTTTGTAGTTGACCATCCGAAGGTAAGCCGTATCTCGCTTCTCATCGATCAAATCCAGGTCGATCAATCTGTTGGTGTCATTCTGTTCTTGATCAAAGAAAGTTACTCCGGGCAGAGGGAAATGCGAGCTCAGCAGGTGCCATGGCCTCTGATCCATATGTGAGAGCGAATGGGGTTTCCCCCGTAGGCCCCCGAGTGGTTGTGCGAACTGCCCAAAGAGCAAGGGGAAGTTTGTCCAACCAGTTATTGCGTTGACCTGCGAGGCCCGTCTTGAGTGAAGATAGGACAAGTTTATTCGCTGCTTCAGCTTGTCCATTACCTTGGGGGTAGGCGACAGAAGATTTCCAATGCTTGATTCCTACTCGATTCATCTCTGCTTCGAAGGTTTGGGAGAATTTTAAGCCGTTGTCAGATACTATAGCTCGAGGAAAACCAAATCGACACCAGATGAAATCATGAATGAAGTTGATGGTGTTTTCCTCTGTGATGCGAGCTAGCGGCTTGGCTTCAACCCACTTGGTAAAGTAATCAATTGCCACGATTGCGTACTTACAATTTCCACGGGCGGGTGGGAATGGTCCAATTAAGTCGACGCCCCACATGTCGAATGGCCAAGCTGCAATCATGGGGGTTTGCTCAGTCGTAGGTAGATGAGGTAGGTTGGCAAACCTTTGGCATTGGTCCTTATGCTTCTTTGCACAAAGTCATGGGTGTCTGCTCTCATGTGTGGCCAGTAGTACCCCAAAGTGATCAACTTATCGGCTAGAGTCCTGGCCCCCGGGTGTCCACCACAAATCCCACTGTGTACTTCATGCATCAGCATAGTGATCTCTTGAGGGTGGATACACTTTAATAGCGGTCGAGTGTAGGATCTTCTGAATAGCTCGCCTCCTTGAATAACGTACCTCGGGGCTTTCTTTTTGACAGCTCGAGCTTTCTTCTCGTCATCAGGCAGCTCGCCACTTTCTATGTACGCCTTCATTTCTACGATCCAGCATTTCTCATAAACCCAATTTCTTGAGGGGTCTTCTATGCATTGAATTTTGACCCTTTCATAAGCTGGGCTCTCCAGATAAGAGATAGGCTCTTCGTGCGGCTCGTCTGACGTAGCTAGCTTTGAGAGTAAGTCGGCTAACTCATTGTCTTCTCGACCAATCCTTTGGATCTCCCAGAATTCCAATCCCTTCACCAATTCCTTTACCAGGTCGCAGTACTTGACTAAGGTGGAGTTTAGCACCTCATACTCGCCTCTGACTTGGTTGACTATTAATTGAGAATCACAGTATGCCGTGATTTTAGTCGCACCAATGCACTTGGCATACTCTATGGCTGCTACCAGGGCTTCATACTCCGCCTGGTTGTTGGATACATCGAACTTGAACCTTAGTGATTCCTCATACACGGTTCCAGACTCTGGCTCAATCAAAACAATCCCAGCTCCACTGACATTTTTTGTAGCTGACCCGTCCGAGTAGACCTTCCAGCAATCGTCGGGTAAAGTAATGGCGGGCTGGGACGCTGGCTCTTTCCCTTTGGTTTTCTCCTTTTGAGCTCACTGCTCGCTGTCCTCCTTGGTGAACGTAAGCTCGACCAAGAAATCTGCTAGAGCTTGAGCTTTCAACGCCTTTCGAGGTTGATACTCGATGTCAAATTCCGTAAGGGCAATTGACCAATTGAGCAAGCGACCTGAGCTCTCTGGTTTGTGCAATATTTTTCTCAAGGGTGCATTCGTGAGCACCACAATAGGATGAGCCAAGAAATAAGCTCGCAGCTTCCTTGAAGCTACGACTAAAGCATAACCGACCTTCTCAGCGTTGTAGTATCTGCCCTCTACATCAGATAAGGCTTTGCTGACGTAGTACACTGGTTTCTGATGACCTTCTTCTTCTCTAACCAAGACTGCTGCTACTTACTTGTCTCCCATAGATAGATACACGAACAAGGTCTCACCAGTGATCGGGCTGCTCAATAGGGGAGGAGCAGCAAGGTACTCTTTGAGTTGTTGGAATGACGAATGACATTCGGCCATCCATTCAAAGTTTTTCGTCCCCCTCAATGATTTAAAGAAGGGAGAGACCTTTCAGCCGACTTGGCTATAAAATGACCTAGGGCTGCCACCCTACCGTTAAGTCGCTGCATCTCCTTTACGCTGGTTGGATCCTTCATGTTGACTAGAGCCTTGATCTTCTCCGGGTTAGCCTCTATGCCTCGCTGAGACACCATAAATCCAAGGAACTTGCCAGCTGCTACACCAAAGACACACTTGCTAGGATTGAGCTTCATGTCGTTTGCTCGCAAGTTGGTGAATGTTTCTTTTAGGTCGACCACGTGACGTCCGACCTTAGTTTTGATGACCATATCGTCGACGTAGGCCTCCATGTTTCGACCAATTTGTGAAGCAAAGACCTTGTTCACCATGCGTTGATAAGTCTCCCCTGCGTTCTTCAATCCGAATGGCATCATGTTATAGCAGTAGATGCCTCCAGCCGCTTGGAAAGCTGTTTTCATAATATCATCCTCGTGCATCTTTATCTGGTGGTACCCCGAGTAAGCATCAAGGAAGCTGAGGGTAGAGTGGCCAGCAATGGAATCAACAAGTTTGTCGATTCTAGGAAGAGGATAGTTGTCCTTCGGGCAGGCAAGGTTTAGAGTGGTGAAGTCGACACACATTCGCCATTTGCCATTTGCTTTCTTCACCATGACCACGTTGGCCAACCAGGTTGTATGAGTGGCCTCTTTAATTATACCTGCACTCAAAAGTTTTTGTACCTCAGCTTTTATGGCCTACTCCTTATCACGAGCAAAGCTTCTCAATTTCTGGGGTCTGGGCTTTATAGTCGGGTTGACCTCAAGCCTATGAACGGCGACCTCTTCCTTGATTCCCCTCATATCTTCTACTCGCCATGCGAAGACATCATTACTCTCTTTGAGTAGCTCAATGATTTCTAGCCTTTCTTCAGCAGACAATTGTTTCCCAATCTGAATCTTTTGGTCGGGGTAGGAAGGGTTGGTGACACGATTCTAGCTCGTCCACGGCTTCCGGCCTCTGGACCATCTCTCGAACCGCAGTGGTCTCAACGATGATCTCTCTCGACCCTTTGTCTCTCCTCGGCCCCCGTGTGTGGAGCTTCTTCAGCTATCATATCATCCAGCTTATCTGCGACCTCACTGGTGGTGGTGGCCCCCGAGTTATTGTCGATCGGAGGCATAGGTCGCCTATGATGACTTGGTCGACCATAACTACGTCTGGATCGACCGTTGTGACTTCGGAGTGACGTGTCGACTCAACCATGACCTCGTCACTTGAGCGATAGGTCGACTCCTCCACATTGGTGATCGTAGATAGGCAGGTAGTTTTGGTGACTGACTGGGACAGCTTTAAGTAACCATCTGCCGTCTTAATCTCTAGTTCCCTCTTCTTTCTTTCTCGAAGAACATGATCAAGGTAGGCTCGAGCTGTGCCTTGTACACAAAGCCCTACTCCAAGAAAGGTGTAGGAAACTTGACTCGTTGGTGGGGGATTGATGCCACCATTCCAAGCGCGACCTGACCTGGAATACCAAGTATAGCAGCATAGTCACTGTTCACATCTATCACAATAAATTGTACCTTTGATACTACCCTGTGGGGGTATTGGCCTAGGTCGACGTCAAGCTCAATCTGGCCTTTGGCATCAACTCGATGGTTGGTGAAACCTTCCAATCTGCCATCATATCTTTCAAGCTGCTCGTTAGAAAGGCCCATCTCCTGGAATGTCTTGTAAAACAAAATGTCTTTGCAGGCCCCCGTGTCGACTAAGAGTCTGCTCGTCGTACATCCGTCGATTAGACCTGGGATGACGAGAACTTTCTCCCTAGCCGCCATATTAGTTGCCAGTTCATGGGGGTAGAAGCTGATCATCTCATTCCTGACATCTCTCCTTGGAGGCACATGTGGGGCTTTATTGAGCTGAAAGATTTTATGCTTGATGGCTGTGTTGCTAGCTGTAGACACCCCATTCTGAACTCATAATTACATGATTACACTACTCTTCATCTCTCTTTTGTGTTTTGATGAAAGCACATTAGTTTCGTCATGTTTCGTTAAGTTTCTAACTAACCTCGTTAGTTTTGGACCTAACTGACTAACGGAATAACTGAAGAGGGCAGAATTGTCCACAGACTGCTTTGTCTCGCACGAGATATCATATCTCGCGCGAGATATCCCCTCGACAGGATGTGCAGAATCACAATTCTTCTCTGTCCCAAACTCTTTTCTTGATAAACCTCATCTAATCCGGTTCTCCAATCAGAATTGAGTTCTGGAAGCTTCCTAGGAGTGTTTTACCTCTCCACCTCTACCTCTTAAACCCCTATAAATACTTGGTGACTTCCACTGTTTCGGGGGTTCGAAATTCCACACAACACACACAATTTGCTGGTTTCTTTCCACGAAAGACTCCTTCAAACCACTCACAAACAACACCTAAATTCGTCCTTCAACCACGTTGATTGACGAACATCAAGGCTCAAGCTTAGCATCAAGGCGAAGCTCTGTCCACATCAAGACTTGACTCTCATATTGAGTCGAAGCTCTGCCCAAATCACTTCTCGATCGAGTAGACATCTTAGAACCACGTTCTAAATCAAATCCTCCCCAAACGCTAGGTAAACTCCTTCACTTTTTACTCTCTTCTTCTCAATCTCTCTCTATCGGCTTTTAGAGTGGTGTAATCCCATCAAAAGGATTGGCCTAGAGTCCCTTCAATCGATGAAGGCGATCTCGAAGCATACAATCCGACATTCCTAATCAAGAAATTGATTAGGGTTTACTTGTTTTCTTTAATTCTATATATTTTAAAAGATTGAAAACCTCTCTTTTCTTTAGCAAGACCGATCTTCGGATCGGGTGGAATGGATGCTCCTCGACCTACCCATTCCATAACCTAAGCCCCGAACTCAAATCTCTTTTCAAAACGGTTTTCCTATGTTTCCAAACGAATAATATAGGTGGCGACTCTAAAAAGATAAAATTCTTTTCTCACAACGCTACAGTGGCGACTCTGCTGGGGACTTAAAATTAAGAGGCTTAAACTTGCGTCAAAATTAAAAGAGAGGTTTTCAAAATTTTGTAAATTCGAATTTTCTGCTCTCAGATGAAGCATATCTCGCGGCGAGATATCATATCCCGCGCGAGATATGGCTTCGGCAATCTGATTGCTTTCTGGTTTCTTCCGTTCATCTCATAATCCAAGACGAGAGCCGAACATGCAAACGAGATCCCAGAATTCATTATCTGCCGAGTTCCCGCATCTTAAGGCCTCCCTTAAGGTGTAGAACTCGAACCTTCGTTTCCTTTAAATAATTGATTATTATTTATAAACTGCGTGCGATTGGGTTTTATTTAATTAAAGTCCGGTCCATTGGGGATTCGGGAGTTGTAATTTAAATTATTTATTTCTCTCTCTCTCCTTTAAGTGAAACTACGACGGCCTGAGTCTTCCTAATTTGGGAGAAACGTAGGCAACCACTTGGTGCGGCCATTATCTGTTTTCTTTTGTTTTCAAAAAAAAAACTTTCTATTTTACTCTATCACCTAGATTGACTCTCACACACGCGCACTCATATATAACTGTCATTGCACTACATACCCTCTATAAACTCGGGACCCACACTAAGGACGGATGACGGTAACCACCTAGTCGCCGGTCTCTCCGAAGTTGGATCATCCCACTCCGCGTATTCAATCCACCTAGATTGTCATATCGCGGGGAGCCTAGCCTTCCAGTCCTACATCGCCACATATCATGTAGATTGACTTTTTAAGACACTCCTTGACCGGTCGGTTTGATCTTGGAGTCCTTGTAATCCCTTGTCAAGATCGTTTTGTGCAATAATCCACGGAAAAGAAATCAATAAATTGTCGCTTCGGAATTATCCCTTCGGAAACGTCCCTACGGTTGTCCCTTCGGATTTGCCCCTAAAAAGAGAAATTTTTCTCATCAAAATTATTGCACAAAACTTGATGTTACTTTGGATTACTCCGACCCCTAGGTCCCTAGGTTTGGTTCTTGAACTTTAGAAACCCCCAAAACGGATTTTCCGTCCGACCAAAATTAGGATTAAAATCAGAAAAATTGTGACTTTCCGTGGCGAAGTCTCGCGCGAGACTACTTGTCTCGTACGAGAAAAGTGTCTGGTCTTTTCGTGTTTTGGCCAAAACCTTCAAACCTTCAAAGCCTTCATTCACCCTATTCAGCCGACTTGTTGGGACTCGATCATGGTTTAACCCGGTTGCTACACGTCTAGGTTCACGATGTCTGCTTCTCCTTCTACCACCGAGGCCGATATCAACGACGCTAAGGCCCAACTCATCGAAGCCATGACTAGGTTGGATGAACAAAGTAAGCAAATTGATGAGCAGAACGCCCAAATGGCCGCCCTCATGAAAGAACTCCACGAGTTGAAAGTCAAGAAAGGCAGAAAACAAAAGCAGAAAGTGGAATCCTCCTCCGACGAAGAGGAATCCTACACCAAAGTGAACAGAAAAACCAAAAAGTCAAGCAAGAAAAAGGAAGAATCCGATTCCTCCTCTTCCTCATCCTCCTCCGATGATGAGGAACATACTTCCAAGGGTGCTAAAACCAAGAAAGAAGGCAGTGGTGAAATTACTAAACTTGGTGACCATGTTACTAAGAACTACCTCGAAAAGAAGCTTGCGACTCTTGACACTTCCAAAGGGTCATTCGTTCCATTTGATCCCGATGCTCTTCAACAATCAATCACCAAGTTTCCTCGCAAGTTCAAAACACCCGACATTGCCAAGTTCAATGGTACTACTTGTCCTCGAGCTCATGTTGAGACCTACACTAGGGATATGCTTTCAATGGGTGTTGATAACACAATCTTGGCCCAATGCTTTCCTCAAACCTTGGAGGGTGCTGCAAGGGATTGGTACATGTCTCTTCCTACGACTACAAGGCTTGATTGGTCATCCGCATGTTTGGTCTTCCAAAGGCAGTTTGAAGACAACTCCACTTACCGCCCTACTAGGAGGGATCTTGAACAAACCAAGCAACATGCAAATGAGTCCTTTGCTGAATTTGCTAGAAGATGGAGACTCAAACTTACTGAAATTGTCGAAAGGCCTACTCCTAAAGAGCAAATCCACATCTTCCTTCAATGCCTTCGTGATGAATTTCAAGAGAAGCTCGCCGGTAACTACTTTCCTAGTTTCAATGAACTCCTCGAGTCCGGAATTAGGGTTGACGACTTCCTAAAAAGCAAAAAGAAGGAAAGTACTTTCCGCTACAACAAGCCCACCACAAGTAAGGATGCTTCAGTCAACGCTATTGCACTCAGCCGCCCCAACACCGGAAAGTATTCTGCTGTCCCTCCTCCCGAAAAGAAAAAGAGGCACTACGACAAAATTGAAGGAATCACTCAAGAAGAACTCTTCGATGTGCTTGTCCAGAATGAAAAAATCAAACCAATGGAAGGTGGTCCTCCGAAGGATATGGGTCCGAATCATGCTCATCACTTATTCTGCAAGTACCACAACTTCACCGGCCATGACACCAACTCCTGCTACCACTTGAAGGACATCATACAAGACCTCTTTGATAATGGAGATCTAGAACTGTAAGTGCTCCAATTTGAGCTTGTTAGAATTTTCGTTAGAAAATTAACGGAAGTCATAACATTTCTAACAATTCCTAACTATCCTAACATTCCTAACAAAGTGAGGGTAAAATGGGCATTGTTATTTAAGGTTAAACCTTAAAAAGAATCTCAAAAAAGAAAAACAAATGAAGAAAACCAAATATAGCAATGCTGGAAACAAAAGCTCGGCCGGTCAATTTGAATTTTGAAAAGATTATTCCTCTTGTCCAAAGCTGAGCCGCATTTAATGAACGATTACGCCGCCCGATCCTATCCGCGCGGACAAGTATGTAATTTTCAGAGGGCTATAAATTGAGCCCTCCAAGTCACAAAAATAAGGAGAAAGAACACAAATGCAACGAACCTGCGCGAAATATAGAGAGAAAACAGTGAGAATTCTCAAGAATTGTCACCCTTTTCTCTCCAATCTTTCCCAACTCATACTCATCCACTCACTCTCATATTAAAGCCCTAAACACTCATACACTCAAGCCAAACACTCAAGAACACAAGGAAGATTGGTAAACCCTCCTCTTCCTAACCCTAAATCTCATCCATGCATGCATCTTCAAACTACAAAATGTAGTTCTTTCATCTTTTTTCTCTAGATCTAAGAAGATCACCATGGAAGACCATCTCCATGGATGATCTTCTACAAAGATCAACATTATTTTCAAAGCTTTTCTTTCTTACTTGCAAAAATGCACTTTCAAAACCCTAAAAAACCATTTTCAAGCACTAAATCTTGATTTCAAAGGGTAAAATCCCCCTCCCCAAGCAAATGAAATGCTTAGTCCTAATGTACCCCAAGGATGGTTTGGTATAGTTGATTCACCACTACAATGTCTAGTGATCACTAACCAAAACCTAGGGAAATGGGGACAAGCATGGATGCAAAACTCCCCTTAAAATCTTGTTTTCTTTCTTGGAAAGTTGCTGTCCAGTAGCAATTTTCCCAGACCTCAGTCCATGGTCTTAATTTTTGGACACAGATGAACTTGGAATTTGGTGTTGACTACAAAACACTTTTTGTAGCCAACATCCAGATCTTTCGAGACATATTTTTATCTTATTTTTTGGGTGAGTAAAACTCCTCTTTTCAATTTTTCTTTCAGAGGCTAGTTCATCAGCTTCTGGGAATCCAGATCTCATATCTGAGGTTTCCAGAAGGTTTTGACCCCTCAAATCTTCTCCAAAATGGAAATTTCTTTCACAAAAAGTTTATTCAAGGAGTCTAGAGAAACTTTCATTCTCTGAGTTCATCCAGATTATGAAGTTTTAGGACCCTTGAATCCATTTCAAAATCAGGTGTCTGCTGCCATTTCCTTCTGGCAGAAGTGACTTCTCAACTTCAAAAGGTCTTTTGAGTACCAAATCTCAAACCAAAAATTCTCCAAAAAATCATGGGATCAGTTTAAAGTCTTAAAAAGACATCCCAATTTTTACTTTTTCCAGTTACAACTTATTTTGGCCAAAACACACACACACACACACACAAATGATTTTCAGCTTGGAAGACTCGTTTTACGAGGCGCGTCGGGTGCACACTAACGTCCTTCCCGACGCGTAACATGACCTCCGAACCTAAATCTCTGATCTCGGGCTTTTTTCAAAGTTTTGGCCCTTCAAAATTAAAATGGCGTGGCGACTCCGTTTTTTCCGGTTTTATTTGGTTTTTCAAAGAAACGCAAAAATCGAATTTTTCCCGCGAAAAAGGCAACACATCGTTACAAGAACGTCCCAACGTCATCACCAATCCTCTTCCTCGTACTCCATGAAGAAGATGAAGCTCCAAGAAGAAACCCACACTTACCACTTTGGGGCTACAACTATCCTCTCCCTTTCTCCATTGATAGAAGTAGATTAGGTTTTAAATTTCCAAGTATGAACTCGAAGAGTCGTTCTGTCTTTCTAGTACTCCTCACCTCATCTAGTTTGTGTCTTCTAAACTATCGAGTCTGTTCTTAAATTTCTCAATAAATTAAAGTAATTTCTTTTCCTAAGCACTTTCCCTAAAGTTGTTCTACCTCATGAATATCATTCAACTCATGCAAAATAATGGACCTTCCGTTCCCTAAATCATCGCAAAAATAGAAACTTCTAAGTGACTTTAAGAAGCAAGTTATCATTAGGAGGCTTAAGGGTTAAACATTACCCCTACTGAAAGTTAAAGACCAACAAGCGAAGAAAGCCAAAGGTACTGCTGTCAACATTCATCCAAAGAAAAGTGGGGCTACTCAACTCAAGGCTTTGAGAGTAAAAAAATAAAATAAATAAATAAAAAGCTCGCTAGGACGAAACTCCTCAATTCGTCCTAGGCAAAAATAGAGCATCGGAAAAAAAAAAAAAAAAAAAAAACTCTCAAGCCTTCATCGCCCCACAACAAGGATGGAATTTCAACAAAGGCAAGAAGGACTCTCCCACAAAGAAGAGGAGTCAAGTGATACCAACAAAAGAAAAGAGGATTCCTCAAAATCCTCCTACATCAAGTGAAGAAGACTTTCAGTATCAAGAAAAATGTTTACCCTTAAGTCATACAAATGATTGGCTTTCTCCTCAATCTTGTTTAGAAATTTCTAGATGAAACACGGTCCATTAAAAGGTAGAATAACTTTTCTAGATCCTTGAGCCGAGCAGCGTTTCTTGTCGAGTCTAAGGGGCTTCCTGTTAGCCACTCTCATACACACTCTTGAAATCCAAGCATCAAAACTGGGGCTTCCTTACCTTTCCTCCCCCAGTCAACCTCTATTTCAACTCTTCAAAACAATCAAATCTACATTAGGGGCTTTCCTCTTTACTTCTCACTCTCATCATTAGAGAATACACTTCTCCAAAAAGTCAATGCTTGGATCACCTTCCAAGGAATAGAGTCCGTCTCTCCTAAACTAACTTGAGATCTCATTTCTCTCCTCAATAAGATTTTCTCTCTCTGAGTTCTCTTCGAGTTACATACTATCAAAGAAAAATAAATAAAAAAAAAAGGACGCAAAAGAGATGCCCGCTAGATTGAAAACCCGAAAGGGCGGTCTAGGCAAAAACCAGGGTGCGCACTAAGAAAAAAAAAATCAAAGGACAAAGGGAGAGTATTCTTCAGCCTTCTTCATCGGACATCATTCGATCTTCTTCAAATTAAACCAACAAGGAGAGTCTTCTTCGATCACCTTCAAATCAAGAGAGCAGACTCACAAGCCTGTTCACAAAGTCATCTACCACTTGCAAGCAACTTGGGGCTTGAGACAACAAAGGGCCTTAGACACAAAGCAATTACGACAGTCGACAGATGTGTAGTCGTTTGCCTCCTAGAGACACGACTCAAGGAGAAGTAAGAATGAAGATTCTCAACAGACCTAGATGTGTTCACATAAGGATACTCACTGAACGAAATCCTACAACAATACAGCCTTGATAACTAGCGACGTATTCTGCATAAACCTGATTTGGTCCCAACTTGTCAAACACAAGTCCACTCATACAGTTTACCCATCTTAAATAAATATCCATACACATATCTCTACACATCCATGTACTATATACTCATACATAAACTCACTACCAAAATGTCCGACCGGCCATTTACACGAACAGACGTGAGCACCACCACGTAAGTCCAATTGAACAACTAAAATTTGAAAAAATCTACTTGGAATCTTTATGTGCTGACAGGTACAAAGAGGTAAGAATCATTCGGGTCCATCCGAGACCAGCATGCATATACCCTTGCATTACAGGGGCCGACAGAACCTCCATCTCAACCGACAACTTCAAGTCCGTGACCTCGGCAACACCAGTAAAGTCTGTGATGGCAGCAACCTCAAGTCCGTGACCTCGGCAACGACAACAAAGTCCGTGACCTCGGCGACAACTTCAAAGTCTGTAACGGCAGCAACTTCAAGTCCGTGACCTCATCAACATCAACAAAGCCCGTGACCTCGGCAACATCAGCAAAGTCTGTGACGGCAGCAACTTCAAGTCCGTGACCTCGGCAACAACTTCAAAGTCTGTGACGGCAGCAAACTTCAAGTCCGTGACCTCGGCGACAACTTCAAAGTCCGTGATGGCAGCAAACTTCAAGTCCGCGACCTCGGCAACAACGGCAACGTCAGTAACCTCAGGCGACGCACTTCAACAACATCATCAACAAACGGGTATCTTCATAATTGGGTCAAGTCCTTGATTCCTCAGTATGATTTTACCTTTCCAAAAAATACCTCTTCAATTTTCAAAAATGCTTTTCAAAATACCTAAAATAGCCTTTTTAGTGTTTTAGAGTCGAACTACGTTTGGTCCGATTCTCTCTTAGAGATACGTAGGCAGCCGTGCGGCACGACCATCCCAATGTTCAGAATGATGTCTTTTCTATCGACGACACTTCTTCTTTCATAAGACCTGTCGCCGAGGGGCTCTGTAGACACCCCATTCTGAACTCATAATTACATGATTACACTACTCTTCATCTCTCTTTTGTGTTTTGATGAAAGCACATTAGTTTCGTCATGTTTCGTTAAGTTTCTAACTAACCTCGTTAGTTTTGGACCTAACTGACTAACGGAATAACTGAAGAGGGCATAATTGTCCACAGACTGCTTTGTCTCGCACGAGATATCATATCTCGCGCGAGATATCCCCTCGACAGGATGTGCAGAATCACAATTCTTCTCCGTCCCAAACTCTTTTCTTGATAAACCTCATCTAATCCGGTTCTCCAATCAGAATTGAGTTCTGGAAGCTTCCTAGGAGTGTTTTACCTCTCCACCTCTACCTCTTAAACCTCTATAAATACTTGGTGACTTCCACTGTTTCGGGGGTTCGAAATTCCACACAACACACACAATTTGCTGGTTTCTTTCCACGAAAGACTCCTTCAAACCACTCACAAACAACTCCTAAATTCGTCCTTCAACCACGTTGATTGACGAACATCAAGGCTCAAGCTTAGCATCAAGGCGAAGCTCTGTCCACATCAAGACTTGACTCTCATATTGAGTCGAAGCTCTGCCCAAATCACTTCTCGATCGAGAAGACATCTTAGAACCACGTTCTAAATCAAATCCTCCCCAAACGCTAGGTAAACTCATTCACTTTTTACTCTCTTCTTCTCAATCTCTCTCTATCGGCTTTTAGAGTGGTGTAATCCCATCAAAAGGATTGGCCTAGAGTCCCTTCAATCGATGAAGGCGATCTCGAAGCATACAATCCGACATTCCTAATCAAGAAATTGATTAGGGTTTACTTGTTTTCTTTAATTCTATATATTTTAAAAGATTGAAAACCTCTCTTTTCTTTAGCAAGACCGATCTTCGGATCGGGTGGAATGGATGCTCCTCGACCTACCCATTTCATAACCTAAGCCCCGAACTCAAATCTCTTTTCAAAACGGTTTTCCTATGTTTCCAAACGAATAATATAGGTGGCGACTCTAAAAAGATAAAATTCTTTTCTCACAACGCTACACTAGCCTGCTCTGTAATGACCCCCAAATTTAATCTAGGTTGCCTTGGTCCTTGCTGTCCACCTGCTGGCTGCTCGCCTCCACCAGCTTGAGGCCTTTTCACATATGCGTCCAGCCTTCCCTGGTCGACCATTCTTTGGATGATACGCTTCAATCCCAAGCAATCCTCCGTAAGATGACCCGTGTCTTTGTGGTAATCATAGTACTTGCTATTGTCTCTCCTGAACTTGTTGCCTGGGTTTATGGGGGCAGGTGGGGCCAACTCGACCGCATTCATTATCTTTGTTCGACTCACCGTCAGGGGAGTGAAAACTTTAGGCACTTTCTCTGTCGCCCTTGTCCTGTTCTTACCATTTTTGTTGTTTCCTCCATTTTTGGCTGAGTCTTTCTTGTCGTCAGCGACCTCACCCTTGGGACCTTTCCCATTCTTCTTTTCTTTCCTTTCCTCGGCTAATGCCACATTGTAAGCCTTCTCAAACAACTCATGTCGAGTGGTTACAGTACGAACCGTTAGTTCATAATCCATGTCTTTCGAGGAAATGCCACTCCGGAAGCAATTGATCACCTCCCTGTCAGTGAGATCCTCCTCAATCTTGTCAACCAATTCTTTAAACTTGGTATAGTAGCTCATGGAGCTTTCATTCTTTCCTTGCACCAAGTTGTTTAAGTCGGTGACAGTCACCTTCCTGGCTCCAGCAGTCGAGAAGCGTTCTAGGAATTTTGACCTGAGACTCATCTAGGAGGAGATGCTACCAGCTGCCAAACTGTTGAACCAAGTTAGGGCTGCTCCAGTGAGTGTGCTTATGAGGGCTTTGCACATATTGTCGTCCTCATTGGCGACAAAACACATGGTAGCTTCTAGGTGTGCTACGTGGCTTTTCGCATTGGTGGCCCCCCGAGTACTTTTCTAGGAGGGGCAATCTAAAACCAGCAGGAGGTCGACTGTCAATCAGTTCCTTGGATAAGGGTCGAAGAGCAAAGTCAATTCGTTCAACCTTTCCGTTATCCTTTTTCTTCTCCTCCTCCCATTGTTCGAACTTCTTTTTCATTAACAACCATTCCCTAGCATCGGGTCTGTCATCTCCTGCAGGGGGAACGACATTCGACCTCTGTCCCTCACTTCTGTGGGGGAGTTACCTGCCTGCTTCTCCTATTTCTGTGAGAAGGAGCCCTTTCTGATCGAATTGGTGACCTATGTCTGTCACCTCTTGGTGGCGACCTGCATCTTTCATCTCTGAGAGGCGACCTGCGCCTGTGATCTCCGGATGGTGACCTGCGCCTTTCCTCCCTTATAGGCGACCTGCGCCCATTCCTGTCCCTATGAGACTGTGATCTTTGTGTCCTGGCAGGCGAACCACGTCGGCTTCTATTGGCCTCTAAATGTGTCTTCAAATCTGATTGAACCTCCTGTTCTCTGTTCCTGGTGAGGCTAGTCCTTAGGTCGTTGTTTGGCACATGAATGAGGGATGGAACCCGTTGCACTACCCTGTTATCGCCGTTTTGTCCCACGGCTTCATTAGGCCTAGCACTCCTGGCCTGTTCCCTGTTTGAAATTTGAGAGGGAGCCACCCTCTCTGACCTTCTATCCGCCTGCTCGGCCTCCTCCATGGCCAATAATTCAGCTAGAATCTGGGCTCGCTCCAACAGCATTTCCTTTCTACTCAATGGGTTGGATGAGGGACCTGCCCTATTTCCAACATTCAAATGAGCAGTTGGAAGCTTAGGAGGAGGTGGAACTCCTTGTCCCTCCATGTGTCGTTTCCCTCTTCTCGTATCAGGCAATCCTCTGCCATCAGCAATGCTGGTAGAGCGTGTTGCTCTACCATGAGGGCGATTTGGTGGGGGAGGAGGTAGGTTTGTGTTTTCAGCATTTTCATTTGCGTTGTTGTTTGCTTCTTCGTGCCCGAGTGAAGCCTCAGATACATGTCCGTCTGAAGTCACCATTGTTGTAGGGTGAGAAAAATTTCGAGGTCAAGCTAAAGCACGATTCCCGGCAATGGAACCAAACTGATGCCGCAAGAAAAGTGCTTATCAATCTTCCTCCACGTGGCAGGACTGATCACCTGGCTCCTTGACCTGAAATCAGAACCCACGACTAGCCGGATGTGTCTCCGGCTTAGACCCTCGGGCGTGAGAGTAAGTATGTGTTTCGGAGAGCAAATATTGTAAATGAACAGTTGTATTCAAATGACAAAATTGCAGTTACCTTTGCACCGTTGATAGTGATGAAGTATTTATAGGTAAAGATCATTGTATATTCGGTGGTGCTACATGAGCTCCGAGATTTTAGCGGCAGTTATTAGGAATGTGAACGTGCCTGTAACGGTTCCTGATTTGTAGGGATGCAGTTATGGAAAGGTTTGCCTCACGTGCGTCCACATCCGTCAGGTCGACACTTGGTGATTAGGTCGAGGTCGCCATTTGTGGAATGGTCGACCTGACTGGCGGGTAGAGCATGGTTCGTACCCGAAGTGTAGTATGGATCATTGGTTCGGATCAAGCTAGGTCGGGACCTTGGAGGTCGGACAATGAGCTTAGATCGACTGATGCTGTTACTGGGCCTTGGGCCTTATGGTGATTGGGCCGGCTTCGCTAAGAATGTGGATACCACGGTTGTCTGTGATTGGGCTTTTACCCGCTTGGCCCAACTCGACATTTTTGATATGCTCACCTCATATTCATTGGATCACTTGCGGTACACAATATGGTACAGAAAAGTGGTACATAAGATTTGAACTCCTTTTTTTTTCCTCCCATTTTCTCTCACTATAGTTGATTGATTTCATTCCTTAACCTACTGTACTTGATTGATTTCATTCCTTGACCTATAGCTTAAACTTATCACCCCATCATAACACTATTTAAAAAAAAAAAAAAAAAAAAAAAAAAAACAAACAAACAAACAAACGTAATATCTTCAAATTTATTATGATAATTACTTTTCAATTGATAATGAATACAAAATGAGAGTATTACTTTTATAAAATTTTTTATTGGTTTCGAAATAATTATTTTTTTTGTAAATTTAATCAATATTTATGAAATATTCGGGTTATTTATTTATTTTTTAAGTAAAAGGAGGAAATAATTTTACAAAAAGTGCGTATTTATTTTGAGATAAAGTATCCAAACATATACTCAAATTTAGGATATAAAATTGAAAATGAAAAAGTATTAGAATACAATTATACGTATATATGTGAATATTTATTTCGAGATAAAGTATCCAAACATATATTAAATTTAATGAATATTTATATCTTTATATGTGGAATTTTTTTTCACTATTGTCAATAATTATTTTTTATTTATAGGTATAAGGAAAAATGACAATTTCGGGTTTGAACTCATACGGGGTCTTTCACGGGAAGTTTGATACTTTTTTGTACACATTAAGGCATTACGTGTAAATTTTTCGCCGATTAGGATGTTGTTTCATCGTGTCAGGCAGCTAGGCTCAAGTGTAGCTCATTGTTCTGTAGATGTCTTCAATTGTTCATGAGCTGAAAGTTTTGGTCGATGGACTACATTTCCCTTTCATAGCTGTTGGTGAATAGTGATTAGAATGAATTAATTAAATTTTTTAACAGGAAAATAAATTAAAAAATATCTCAATAAAACCAAAATTTACTATCAATTTTGTTTGTATTCAATGTTTTTATTCAAACTCAATTTTAGGAATATATTTAAATTATTGATTGTATTATTGTTTTCCTTTTATGCTATGACTATTAATAAAAGTCAAAGGTTAATATTTATTCATTGTTGGCCTCCTTTTAAATCGATACTATATCATTTGTCGTTTTCAATTATATTTCACATTAAAGAAAATTCACAATCCCGATGGTCCGAATATATTGATATGTAATGATGATATTCCTTCCTCTTTCGACAGTTGCGCCGACAATGTTGTCTTTTAAAGCTATGTTTCACAATTTATAAAAAAAAATTCTCTCATTTAGTCATTTTATTTAATTTTCGTCTTTTTAAGCATCAATAACACTAGATTTATTTTAGTGACATTCAATCTGATATTTGTACTGACAATATAATTTTCAAATAATTAATTTGTGTTTACAATGTATAAAAAATAATTGAATATAAATATTAATATAAATGTATCAATATTTTATTTATATGTAGAATAATATAATTATTTTATATTATATTTGTAGTGATTATTAAGATATTGGATTGTTATACTATAAATTTTGTGTTTATATGTGGCTGATAATTTGTGGAAAAAATCTATGTCTATTTCTACTTTCGTTTGAAGTAAATATTGACACCGGAGGAACTAAAGAGAATAGAAAATGACGTTAGTTTTTTTGCTAATCAATACTCCCTACGTCCCGTCTAATGCTTCACCATTTTGGTGAAGCACGTAAATTAAGAAAAGTGATGAGTGGAAAAAGAATTGTGAGAGAAAATAAGTGAGTGGATATGACAAGTGGGGCCCACAATTTAAATATGGGAGGGGCAAATTTAGTGGATATGACATGTGGGCCCCACAATTTAAGTATGTTAGAGGAAAAATTGAGTGGGATTGACAAATGGGGTCCACATTTATTACCATTTTAGGAAAAGTGAAGCTTCTACCGGGACATTCATTTGTGTAAAAGGTGAAACTTCGAACGGGACGGAGGGAGTATATTATTTTAATCGTAATTCATTTATATATTATATTTTAAATAAAGAAACAACATAGGGTTAAAATGCTGTTAATTTCAATTTAAGCTTAATTGATGATAATTTCAACTTTATTCTTAAATGTTAATAATTAAAGCTTCAATTTATGTGCTGGTGATTTTTGTTAAAAAAAAATTAAGAAAAGAGGTGATGATTTCAATTTTGAATAATGTTTAAGGGAATGTTATAGATGAATCTTTATATTAAATTGATGCTAATTTTAATTTTAATGGAAAGAAGTTAATGACTTTTATTAACAATTATCCAAGGAAACTGGATAATATTTAACCATCAATTGGTGATAATTAAAAAAAAAAAATATATGGGAGACATAATGAGAGTGATTGTAATGGGTATATTTTCAATGGTTGCACTACTAATATTTAAATAAGAAAATATTTGAGAAAATATAATAGGAGACATTTATTTGAGTTACATGTAATTAAATTGTAGTATTTTCAAATTTTGTTTTTATTTTATTCCAATTATCACCTATATTTATATTTCGATTGCTATAATTGTTAATGTGTAAATTTAAAAGAGTTGTTGTATTGAGTTTTCACTTATGATCATAATTTAATTTTACCCATTGTTTTCGTATAGTAAAAAAGACAAGATATCGCCGTGCATCGCACGAATGTATCACTACTAGTACTAGCAGGTAAAATGGCACACACGTGTTCTCAAGTTTTACGGAAGTTGTAATGTAACTACCAACCAACGTTTTAATTTTGGCAATTTCATTTTTGATGTTGACAGTTTGTGATAATGTAGGGCTATTTTGGATGAACATTAAAATATATTAATGAAAGCTAATAAAATAGACGAAAAATTTAACGAGTTGCATCATTCACCTCTAAAATTCAAAAAAAAATTATTTCTCATTATTCCACCACTCAACACTCTCGCAACCACAACCCACCATCCTTCTCAAACCCCATAACCAACGCACCCACCCAATAGCCACCCATCTATTTTCAATTGCAGTAGCAACAATAACAACTAAAATTTCACAAAAACAAAACTAATAGCAAGAAAACAATCACCGGAGTCAGTGGCTGACTGACTCAGGAAAATGTATTCGTTGGATGTAAAAAAAAAAAAAAATTGCATAAATATACTATTCAAATTAATCACCTTTATTTTTCTTTATAATAATGTATATAAATAAAATGACATAATATATAATATAAGATATTTAAATATATTTTAAAAAATATATCATAATTTAAATGTTACTAATACTAATGTAACAAATTAGTTTAAACAATTGTTATTCCTTATTAATACTAAGGGAATTGCTCTTGCAGTTTAACTATATACGTAATTGCTAAACCCCATATTTTAGTTTTAGGTTTTTTTTTTTTTTTTTTAAATGAAATTGAGTGGAGGGAGGGAGTACTTTCTTGAATGAAAGAAATTGAAAGAAGAAGAAAACTCTGATATGGGCTTGACGGAGATCGAATAAATCACCTTCTCCAGAATCATAAACATTTAGTATTTCACCTTTTTGGATGTTTTATTTTTATTTTTTGGGGTACATGATTTTTTTTCAAAAATGATTTTTTTTAAAAAATAGTATATGTTATTTTAAATACTAGTAAATGTTCTAAAATATTCATGTCAGTAAATGTCAAGGTTCTAAAAATCGCTAGGCGGCTCCTAGGCGGCGAGGCAGGGCCTAGCGCCTAGAGCGCCGAGGCGGGGCCTAGGCGGGGTCGCGAATATACACACATTTTTATATAATTCCATAGTTTCTGTCTATCCAATTATTTTGTATACTCATACTAGTATAAGATTAAGGTCAAATTATTATATTCTAGCTTAAAAACAAAAGCAACTGAAATAACATTAGCAAACAGCTTTGGTTGTTCCGAAATAGGAAACTATTAACATTTTGCATAACCTGCAATTGGCTACTACTAACAATTCCTACATTTTTAATGTAATGTACATAATCAATATCGTTTATCAAGTCACTTGAGCTGGGGGGGGTGTAATAAAGTGAATAAATATGTTTTGGGACGGAGGGAGTAAGTAAGAAGAAATAAGCAGTCTCTGAAAGCAATTTTTGAAACTTAACATAAGCATTTATGGAACTAGTTACTATTCAGTTCACTATTTTCTAAAGTTCCATAAGGATTTATACAACTCCAGAAACAGCATTTTACTACTTAAGCATTTATTTGAAGACCATGTGTCACAATCTTTCTTCTGAAATGAAACATACTACAACTCCAGAAACAGCATTTTACTACTTAAACTAAGGAAGAAGTAGTAAAGAAAAAAAACAAACTAAGAAAGAAGCTTACTGCAGCACTAGATGCACGGCCGCAAATTAATGCAACATCCAGTAACAAGAGGCAAACTTGGTGAGCCACTCTCTGCATAAATCATAGAAAAACATAAATTAGGAAAAACTTGGTCCAAACCTACATCAAGAGCATTAAAAATTGTACCTCGTCTATAGGCTCAATATTCTGATACAAGGATTCCAAAATTGAGAAAGATTTTTCATACTCATGCAAATTGTACCATGTAGCAGCCTGCAGAGCAATAAATCAATGGATACCAGTCAGCTCATGTGTGCGAGATTGTATAAGAGATAGTTAACCATGACTGCCGCCTAGCGCCAAGGCGCCGCCTAGGCGGCCGCCTAGGCCGATTTTTAGAACACTGGACTAAATGTTCTATATATTTTTTATATTTGTGATTTGTTAAATATAATAATTTTTTAAAGTTTAACCCTTTTTGTGCTTTTAAATATAATTAACAAAATTTCTCTCAAAACAAATGTTCAGAAAATATATATATCGTATAATATTAACTAAATGATTTTAAAAAAATATATACTTAACAAATGCTGATAAAATGAAAAAAAAATTGAATTTCAGGGCGGACAATGTAATTTTCAAAGAAGGTCGTTAAGTTTTTCATCCACTTTGTTATCATTCATTCAAAATTGCCCTACATTTAGAGTTGCCCAACCGGGTCCGAACCGGCGGTTCAAATCGGAACCGGATCGGCCCAAAATCGGAAGAAAATCTAACCGGCTGAACCGTGAACCGGCTGAACCGGTGAATCGGCAGTTTTCCGGTCCGGTTACGGTTCGTATATTCAAAAACCGGTGAACCGCCGGTTCACGAACCGGAACCGTGAACCTAACGGCTAGTAGATTTGAGCCGTTGATTTGGCTGATCCGACGGTCCCTGTTTAATGACCGTTAGCTAACGGTCATTTTGACTGTTTAGTGACCAAAATGTAAAAAAAAAATATTTTCTTAACTGTTTTGGTCCCTAAAACGTTTTTTTTTTTTTTGGTCCCTAAAACGTTTTTTTTTCTTTTTCTCTCCATTTTCCAACATATATAAATACCCTCCCCCTCTCTTCATTTTTTCACACCATTCTCTACTCATTCTCTCAATCTCTCTCTCAACTCTCAATTAATCTCTATATTATCTCAAACTTTCAAAGTCTCAAAGTCTTCATAATTTCATTTTTTCACCAAAAAAAAATGTCTTCATCTCGTGGCGGAGGTGACAATAAGGGAAAGAATAAGGCAACTACGCATCCAATTCCCCCCCCCCGATGATTTCATTTGGGATAATCTTAATATACAATCACATGAAACGCTTAATTTGAGCGATGACGAAGTTGATGCAACATTTTCAATGGGTGGTCATGGTCATACCGAAGGGAGTAACACTCAAACCACTCAAATCCAAAGTGAAGCGCGAGGGGGTGGTCAAATTCGAGGTCGAGGAGGTCGAACCACGGGAAGGTCCGACATCATGACCGTGCACTTTTCAAAAGAGTCAATTGAAGGTACCAACCAATACAAGGTTTCTTGCAACCATTGCACTCAAAAATTTGCCTTTACCCATGGAGGTGGTTATGAGACATTTAAAAGACACTTGACGTCAAAGCACCCCGACCAAGTTGGAGATGCCCAAGATCAAACACAACTACAAGAATTTATGGGATCCTCACAAGGTACGTCTTCGCAATTATTTAAATTTGATAATGCAACGTATAGAAGAGAAATGACAAAATATACTGCTGCTAAAGGATTACCCTTTAATTTTACTAATGATAGATTATGGTTAAATATGGCACAACTTTGTTTAAATCTCACGACTAAAGCAATTAATAAAAATACAAGTACTCGTGATACTAAAGCCCAATATCTACAAGGAAAATTAACTTTTATTAATACGTTTAAAGATTTACCCCAAAAATTGTCAATATGTGCCGATATATGGAGTGACCATTGGCAAACTCATAACTATTTAGGAATTACATGTCATTGGATTGATAATAGTTGGAAATTACAAAAACGATTACTTGCATATAAATCTTTTGATACTGTTCATAACGCTCAAAATATTTGTAACAAAATTGCTAGAGTTTTACAAGAATATGGATTAGTTCACAAAATTTTTTCAATTGGATTTGATAATGCTGCTACTAATACTGCTAGTCTATCATCACTCATTGACATTTGTCAACCATCTATTGGGGATAAATTTTTTTCATGTTAGGTGCATATGTCATATTTTAAATTTGTGTGTGCAAGATGGTTTATCAACTTTAAAGGAACATGTAGCCCCAATTAAGAAAGTTCTTGCTTATATAATGAGAAATCATAGTGTAACAAAATTGTGAATTAAATTTTGTAAAATAAATAAGATACCACCTAAAAGATTTTCCCTAGATGTTTCAAACCGATGGAATTCCACTTATAAAATGTTATCCGACTCTTATGATTTTTGTGAACTATTGTGTCAGTTTGTTCAACAAATAGAGTATTCAACTATAATATTGTCTCATGAATGGGATGTTTGTAATAATTTAAAGAAAATTTTGAAAGTGTTTAAAGATGCTACCGTATAATTATCCGGTTCTTAGTATCCCACTTCACCGTTAGTTTTAGAACACGCTGCTAAAATTAGTTATATATTTATGCATTTTAAAGATTGTCCAATTTTAGGTGAATGTATTAGTATGATGAGAACAAAATGACTTAAATATTTTTTGAACATTCCCCCATTGTTTTTAGTAGCTAAACTATTAGATCATAGGATAAGAGAAGATGGTTTAGAACAAATACTTGATTATTATTATAAGAATCTATTTTCCATCGGCTTTGATTTGTTTTTAGATCGACCTATTCCAAAGGCAAAAGACGTTGTAACTGAGACTAAAAATATTGTATATGCACTTTATAGAGAATATTATGATCTTTTTGGTAATATTGTTTATCCTAGTAGTGAAAATGTAGGTGGTAGTTCTCACGAAGATAGCGATCCCTTTAACTTTATAGATAATTTAATTAGTTCTAGAACTCAAAAACGTCAACGAGGTGGCTCCACTTATGTTGAACTTGAAAATCATTTAACCA
Source organism: Adenophora triphylla var. japonica (assembly GCA_022495995.1). Taxonomy (NCBI): domain Eukaryota; kingdom Viridiplantae; phylum Streptophyta; class Magnoliopsida; order Asterales; family Campanulaceae; genus Adenophora; species Adenophora triphylla. The sequence continues at coordinate 120,040 of JAFEMH010001147.1, read as the reverse complement.
CTTCTTTTGTGCCTATAGAAGAATTTGATATTGTAAAGTGGTGGGCACGAAGGGCAAACAACTATCATGTTCTATCATTGATAGCAAAGGAGATCCTAGCCGCTCCCGCCTCAACCGTCGCCATAGAAGAAGTATTTAGTGTAGGAGGAAATGTCTTGTCCGATCGAAGGTCAAGGTTGTCTCCATATAATTTAGAATATCAAATGGTGCTCGGCGATTGGCATAGAGCCGAACTACGGTTTCAAGATAAAAGAAGTAGTTCCGAGGAGGAGGAGGCCTTTGATGAAGATACGTCGGGGAGCAAAGCCGAATGAACTACGCCGCTTTTTAGACTTTTGATTAGGTTAATTGTAATTTTATAGATTAGACTTTAGATTATGTTTATTTTTATTTAATTGTAATAGTTCGGTTGAGGTAAAGGCTCCTAAATGTCCCCCCTTATTTATAAAAGGGTAAGGTTGATTGTCCCCCTCATTTGTAATTTTATTTTAATTATTAAAATTTAAGGGTACCGTCCCTTTTTCTTTTATATACTTTCGTTTATTTTTAAAAAAGTTAAGTTTTATTTCTTTCAAAATTCATAACTTTTTTTATATAACTTTTTGCAAAAAATGTATGTAGTAAACAAAAGTCTAAAATAGCCTTATTTATCCAACAAAAAAAAAATTAACTTTTTTATAAAACTTAACAGAAACTAAACTGTTAAAAATTTAATTGTTTATTTTTTTTTTTGAAAAATATGTACACTTGGGCGACCGCCCATATCATTCGGCCCTCTTGGGCGGCCGCCCAAACCAACAATTTTTTTTTTGAAAAACTGTACACTTGGGCGACCGCCCAAATCATTCGGCCCTCTTGGGCGGCCGCCCAAAAAAATAATTTTTTTTTTTTTGAAATTGACAGTTCAAAATCGAAACCGTATGGCCAGTCCGAACCAGAAATCGGAACCGTGAATAAATCGGATCGATTTCAATTCAAGGGATGGCGAAATCGTGAACTGTCGGTTCAGAATCGAAACCGACGATTCGAACCGGATGGGCAACTCTACCTCCATTGCCACAAACTGTCAACATTGGGAATAAAATTGTCAAAATTAATATGTAGATAGTTACATTGCAACTTTGTAAATCTTAAAGGCACTAATATGTCATTTGCCCGTAATATAATAAATTAACAGATTAAAGTATGTATGGGTAGCGGTTAAAGTATGAAACTCCTTACGTTAGTATTTTAAGACGGAAGGAGTATTTGTACATCTATCTATAGTATAAATTAGAACTTATACTTGCTACAGTTGAATGAATAGTTTCAATGATCAAATTTCTCATTTTGCTTTCATACATTTGTTCCTTTCCCATTTTGCCCTTTATAATTTTTTTTTTAAATTAAAAAAAAAAAATCGTGTCCTCGGACACGGGCTTAATTAAAAAAAAAAAAAAAACTTGTCCTCGGACACAGGCTTATTCTAGTATATATATAAAAAGAGAATAGTGTCTTTTGGTATGCTTAACATTTAAAAATAAGATTTTTTTTCCAAAATAGTGATAATTCTAGAAACTATTGTTGAGACTCTTTTTAATGTTGTCCAAATAAATGTTTGAAAATAAAAGAACTAAAATATCTTGCATAATAATTGAGCGTATATTCAATTCAACAAGATCCTTTTTATCAATTCTTTATCCTTATCGTCAACCATTTTTTTATTTTTAACATCAATATGGATTTTTTTCACAAAAAAAAAAAAAAACCATCAATATGGATACTTTTGGCATTATTTATTTAATTTAAAAAAATATACTCATTCTGTCTCACTACAAACTACACACTTTTTTCAAAGGGCATCCCACTACAAGCTACTCCTTACGTCTAATCCGATTTAGAATTTTCTCTTCTGACGCAGGAATTAAAAAATATTAATTTAATAAAATGAGAGAATGAGTGAAGCAGCTATTGTGAGTATGAAAAGTAAAATATGAGGGAGAATGAGTGAGGGGCATAGTAAGGAGATTGTTGTTATTAGTATGACAAGTGAGTATTTTTTTAATATAAAATAATATAAATTTGTCATTTTGAGATGTCATAAGTCGAGTGGGACGCCCAAAATGGAAATTGGTCCTAAGTCGGGTGGGACGGAGGGAGTATATACTTTCTAAAATGGAAATATTTTATTATTTTTATATTAATGGAACACGCATATCATACTCAGAACAACTCTCTTCAACCTCATTTTTCATACTCACAACACTCAATCCACTAACATTTTTCCTTAATTTCTGAGCAAATAGTAAGTGTGTGTTTTATAATAGGATGGAGGGAGTATAATCTAACTGAACTTTTTTGTTGATACCCCACATTATATAGATGAAATTTTATTATTTCATGTTTATTTTATTTCTTATTAATTTATTTACTATTTTACAGGTTTTATTGATCCCCCTCGTTATATAGATGAAAATATTAATACATAAAAGACATTGCTAACTTTTCGGTGTCATGCACTTTTCAACGAATGAGCCATTATTTCGTGTTGATTTAAGATTTATTTTTTTTGGGGAGTTTATTTCACTAACAAATTGGATAAATGGTTACATTAGTTTTAACTGTAGTTGTTAATTTTGATTTTTTTATTTAATTATATCGAAATTATACAAATTATAAAAAGAATCAAAAGTCGATACAATTGTTGTCATAATAAGGCTACTAAATACGTTGACTAAGTAGATGATTTTGTTTTAATCATTATTACTTTGTCTCTTAATAAACTCCAATGTAAGAAATTTTTGTTTTAAAATTGTTGTTTTTATCAAGAGTTTTGTTCTAAACGTTTTTACTAAATTTCTTTCACTATTTTTTCATCATCGTAAATTAAATGTTTAAAAGTGAATAATAAGAATATTTATCTTCTTTTCCAAAGTGAATATTATAAATTCAAATGAATTGTCCTTTCAGAATAAAAAATAAATCAATATCAAACTTTTGATTTAGGGATATGTTAAAAATATTCATTTTAGCAAAGATGCATAAATACGCTTGCTATTCCAAATTTTCAATTTTACAATTATATAATGAATAGTAAAATAACAAAGTAGTAAAATAAATCATTTAAGGAAAAATATTTTAAAATAACAATTTTTATTGGAATAATCACTGAAGCTCCTCCCATCACGAAGTATGTGTATACAAAAAGCTTCCAAAATTTATAATATTCATTGTGTTGGTTAAATAATTATAACCTGTGTATACTTTCATTAGTTTTAACTTTTTATTAAAAATTATTTTCAATGTAAAATTATTTTGAACTCATAATTAATATATTATAATTATATAACATTATTTAACACAAAATATGTTAATATAATAAAATTTTGTTTATACCATGCAACACATGGGTGCAATACTAGTAACAATTAAAAAAGGATAGGGGGATTTTTTTATTTATTTTTTGTTATTCTAACAAGGACAAGGACAGTGTAATCTACAATGCATGCATGAAGTTAAGTTATATGTATCAAAAACAAATTTTGATACCTATGACACTATTCACAAGGTATCAAAATACCATCTTCAATGGTAGGTATCAAATTAATAATTTTTTATTTTATTTTATTGAAAATCTTTTGCATTTAATATTTTTTAATAATTAAATATAAATAATATTAAATAATAATTGAATACTAATTGTATTAAAAATAAAGTAAAATAAAATATGCATACTTATAAATAAATTTTATTTTCTTTTCCATTGAAAAATTAATAATTAAATTTTGTGTTTTATAAATATATAAAAAATAAAACAAAATATAATATAATATAACTATTAAAAAAAGCCAAAAACTTGCAAAAAACGCGTTTTTTCTAAACAATTGAAAAAATGTATTTTTCCAATCACGAGCTCTCTCTCTCTCTCTAATTTCTCTCAGTAGACGCAATCACCTTCTTCTTCGGCCAAGACCAATACCGCATTCTCCCTCAATCAATTCAACTCTTCCGCCTCCCCTCCACAAAAGCCATGAACGCCGGAAGAGCTTTCCCTATCTCCCTCAACCGGCGACCTCCCTCTTCCCCAATTACCTTCTTCCCCGATCTACTTTCTCTCAATTCCTCTCTCAAACCAACAACAACCGAGCTCTCCCTCTCTCCAAATCAACCGGCAACTCCCCCACCATCATCTACGGCCAAATCCACAACTGCCTCCACCGTGCCTCTCCTCAACAACACCATTCCCCTGTCTTAGCCCTGAGCCGTTATTTGCGAATGAATAAGAAGAAGAAGAAATTGGATCGAACGCATTGTTTAATTGGGATTGGGGTAGTGGACATTGAAATGCTTGCCAGGGTTTATGATGGGGTTTTTGCCGTTTGCAGATCGAATTTGGAGTGATGGTTTCACCGTCCTCTAGTTTTCAAATGCCAGTGCTCTAGTTTTCAAATGCCAGTTTATATATTGTGGAATGCCAGTACAATCTGTGGTGCAGAACAAATCAGTGCTTTTGCGTTTTGTGAATTTGAAAATGCCAGTGTACGTAATTTTTGAATGCCAGTACATGTTTTTTGGAATGCCAGTCCATATTTTTTTGAATGTTAGCAAAAATGATTACCAGTGTTTTTTGAGTGCCAGTATATGTGTATTTGAGTGCCAGTGTACGTGATTTTGAATGCCAGCCCATGCTTTTTTGAATGCCAGTGCTTGTGTTTTTGAGAGCCAGCAAAAATATTAGTGTAACAAAGTGCAAGTGTTAGTGGAACAGAGTGCCAGTGTGAAGAGTGCTAGTTCATGTATATAAAAGTGCCCGTGTAAAAGTGTCAGTGCCAGTTTAACAAAGTGTCAGTGCCAGTTTACACTGGCACTTTGTTAATTGGTACTGGCACTTTTTTCACTGGCATTTTGTTACACATGCACTGGCACTTTATCACACTGACACTTTGTTAAACAGGCACTGGCATAAACGGGAAACCCAAAACACGTTTTTCCTAAGTGACAGAAAAAACGCGTTTTTCATAAGACCAACTCTTAAATAAATAATTACGCGATATAAAAAGATTTTACTTTGTAAAGTGAAGTAGTTAAGCAAGGTACCAATTGCCAAATTTGGTATCTTCTCTAACTCTAATCAAAATTTGGTACCTATGATATTTAGCATTAGAGATGCTAATTTTTTCATGTGGATATCAAAATTTGATACACATTATTGGAGTTGCTCTAAGATGTAACTTGCAAATACAAGTTCAACGCCTCAGCGGTAGTGGTCCATAATGCCGACCCAAAGATCAACGAAAGAGCTAAAAAGAAGAAGAGGCAAAATTAAGGAAAATATAGAAATATGCCCCTACATTTACGTTAATGATGCAATATGTCATTATACAAGTTAGTTACCATATTAACCACCGTACTTAAGAAAAACGTGTGAAGATTATGACATTATCGTCTTTCCGTCCAAATTATAACGAAATTGGTGATTAGGCGTGTGTTGTGGCACTAATCTTTGATGACTTAGTCATTTATATGAAATTCAGATTAACAGGGGTCAAAGTATGATTTTTTATTTTTTTTCTTCAATCTCCTTTTTTTTCATTTTTTTTCTTCAAATTTTAATTAACTTGCCTAAATTTTTTTATTCAAACAAAATCTTTCTTATTTTTTCTTAAACAATTACAAATTATTTTTCTTAAAAAAAAGAGAGAGAAAAAACTAAACTACACTAGCAATTAGCAATTAGCCATTAACTTATTTATTATTTTAACAATTACTCCTATAAATTAATTTTATACAAAAAAGATCTTTTTTTTTCCTTTCTAATTTTTACTTATTCACCACCACCTCTCACCGCCACCCCACCTATCCACCACCTTCCAACTAAGCTGCCCCATCACCACCATCCACCATTTCCAAACTTATCCATTAAATTACACACTAAATTTCTGATGTAAAACGCAGCGGAATAAATAACAAGAATGGCCTAAACCAATTCTTCTGCAAGGAAACGCAAATCCTTAAAACAATAATCTCCTAAAAGATTATTCTGCAAGCCAAATTATTGACTTTGATAAACACACAAGATATAGGTTTTTTTTTTTTTTTAATAAAAAGATGTCCTTACAAAATAGAAGCATAAGAGTACTTATAGGGTATGAAATAATAAATAGAAACCTAACATGAAAAGGAAAACAAACAAGAAAAGAAAAAGAAAAAGAAATAAAATCAAAACAGGCTTGCTGAAGAATTAGGAAACAAAGACCTTCCACGGGCGTGCGTTTGATCTTGCACGGCCGTACAACAAGTCCAGAAATTACAGTAAGATTTGCATGGGCGTGTCTTTTCCTATGCGCGGTCGTGCAATCGATGTATCGCCAAAATTCTGTTGTTGCTTGAATTTTTGAACTTTCGCCCCATCCTTCTCCACTGCCGTCGAGACTTGACCTATCGATCCATGTGCTACATCAATTTCTGACAAATACAACAAATCAACAACCCATTTTCAAAAAATCCACATCCAAATTCAAAATCAAACACAACTTCAAAAATAAAACAAAGTCTTAATTTGAATTATAGGAAGAATTATTTTCAAAAAACCCAAATCCAAATTCAAAATCAAACACAACTTCAAAAATAAAACACTCTGGATGTAATTCTTCCCATATTACACAAAATAACCAAATTATAGGAAGAATTATTTCCAGCAAAAACGAGATCTGTTCATATTCCCTTCCACTGGCGAATCTTCGGTTTTCGCCTACTCAACATCGTCAATTTAGTTTTCTTCTCTTCAAATAATTTGAATTTCATGTTGATTTAATAGATATGGGGTTTTCTTTTCTCTCTTCGCAAAGGGTTCCTCAGAGACGGGCGGTGTGGGCCGGCGGCGGCGGCCATGGAAGGAGGTGACGGCGGCTATAAGGTGGGGAAGAACGAGTGGGTGGGGAGGGGCTGAGATAGTGAGAAGAAAAAGAAGAGTCATATTTTCTTTTAATCTAAATTGGTTGATTAGTTTATAATGATTAGGAGGGAGCTTTATAACTTAATATTTCAATCTTTAGGGTCTATAGTTTGTTATTATACAATTTCTTCCATTCTATTTCCACATGCGCTAATTTTGACCAAGTCCTAGTGTTAAAGTCAGCATTTTATGACATCATCGAGCCAAATAGGCAGATTTAACGGCATTTTGGACGGCAAGGTAACAGTGTCTTAATCTCCATACATTTTTATTAAATACGGGGGTTAATATGACAATTAACTTGTATAATGGTATATCTGTATCATTTAACTAATTATATGAGCATATTTCTATATTTTCCTGGCAAAATTATGGGCATAGCCGCCAAATTTGATCTAAATAGGCAACCGAAGAGAAACTTTACCTGTAACAAATAGAAAGGCAAAACTTATATTTTGGTTATTATAGAAATCATGTTTTTGCAATGTCCTAATTGAAGTAATTTTTTTTTTTTTTGCAATTTCCTCATTCTAGTACACAATTTTTGCAATGTCCTCACTTCGTTAACGGAGACATCAATTTATAACTAGATTTTGGCACGTGTTATCATGTGACTAACAATCGTTAAAAAATTAACTTTCCAACATTTTTTGTTATCTAATCTAACCATCGTTTTGGGGGAAATATCCCACCTAATCTAACACGTCAATAACATATGATTAACAAAAAGATCTTAAACGCAATCACATTATGGGTTAACATAACATAACTAAAAAAGACGGCCAAGTTAAGTTTATAACATTCGTTAGTCATGTGATAGCACATGCGTCACTGCCGTTAATAAATTGACGTCTCCATTTATGATGAGAACATTGGAAAAATTGTGTACTTGAATGATGACATTGCAAAAATAATACTTTAATGAGTACATTGCAAAACATGATTTCTTTAGTGAAGTTTTGCCCGCTAATAAAATGCAATTTTTGTGTTTTAGCCTCCATATCTCATTGCCGCAACTCACACCACTCACAGAAGTTCTCACTCCACATTTTTTAACGATTGACATAAGGTGCTTCTTGTGTACCAAATTGGTTGACATGTGGCCATCCCTCACTATAAGATGATTAAAAAAATATGCACATTTTATATATATATATATAGAGATATTCCGTTCGCCACTCTATACACATTACATATCCTCATTCTACCTGTACACTTCAGGCCACAACTAAAGCCAAAGGCAGCAGCTATTCCGTTAAATACTCGTCAAAATCACCCCCATCATCCCCTTTTTCGTATTACATAACTTAACGCAAAGCTGACTAACCTTAACAGCCAGCAACTGAGCTTCTCAATAGTAACCTCTTCATCATAATCTTGACCTTCTAATGCTTTTCAAGGCATTTATAGGCGAAGAACGTCTTTGAGCAGATGCTAAAGGCTGGCCGTTCAAAGTACCAGAGAATTTGATATCCCAACCTTCAATGTTCTTAGGAACACAAGCATCAAAGAGGATTTGGCCAAGAACTGTGTGCGCATTTATACTGGGAGAATTCTGCAAATTATTTGTTCTTTCTTTTTGTTCGTCTTGTAAAGATCCTGATTCTTTAGCATTCTGAGTCTCCGCGGAACTTGGCAAGAAGAAATGATCGTTGGGCCCCAGTGCAACCCTTCTAAGGCTCTGGTTTGAATCAACTACTGCATTCTGGAGGTCACAGATTAATTCACACATTTTGTCGTTCATGCCCTCCATACCGCTTCTTTCTCCCAGCCTTTGGATCTTCTGGGTAAAAACTGAAAGAGATTCCTCGAGTAATTCGGAAACAGCAGCTCTGTACTGCACCGGATTATCCTTGTAATGACCTGCAGCAACGTGGAAATGAAGATTAGCTTTTATTTACTACACAAGTTCAATCTGGGGATTCCCTCTTCTCTTTTGATAGAGTCCCTTCTAATATTAATCTCTATAATTATCAAGGCAAATCTTTTTAACCTTAGTTGATATGTGTTGGGTTTAACGCCATCTAAGTTGGGGAGGCCTATGTTAGGGGATTGAACAAGCAATGGAGTAATTCCTGTGACAGACAGACCAGCGGACACGGCCGTGCAAGAAACCAAGGCACGCCCATGCAGATCAGGGGTGCGGTCGTGCAGCCCACAGGGTGCGGCCGCGCAAAGCTACTGGACAAAGGGCGGGGTCGCGCGGTCTGGTGGGTGCGATCGCGCCAAGTCTCTGGACAAAACGCGCACTCGCGCAGTCTGGGGGTGCGGTCGCGCGCCGTGTGGTTTTGGGCCTGAGCCGGCCAGCTTCAGTGCATGATTTGAGAAACCGGGTTAGGAGTAGGGCAGTATAAATACCCCTTATCCCCTAAAAATCTAATGTAACTCTAGTGTGCTCGGCATATCAATAATTATATTCAAAAGTTCAATTGCTCATCTGTTTCTCTAGATCTAGGGTTTGCACATTCAGGAATTCTTGTGACCAAGAATTCGTGCGCTAGATAAAAGATTGTAATCGTTGGTTTCCAGTTGATAATAATATTCTCTCCCTCTGCCCGTGGACGTAGCCAAATTGGTGAACCACGTATATCATTGTGTTTGGTGTGATTGTTGTTTGATTTCCGTTTTCTACGGACTCTGTTCTAACAATATGCATAATCAACAAGTTCAAATATAAATTGAGAAATTGCTACTCCCTCCGGTCCCAAATAGCTGTCAAATTTGGTTCAAAATAGTTGTCGTTTTAGGGCTCAAACTAGAAAATCCTAAATTTACCCTTGCATTTGAACTAGTTCCCTTTTTGTATGAGAGAAAGACGACTAATAAGGGTATATTTGATACTTTCTTTATAAAGTTGTAGTAATATAGCATTTCTTATTGTGAACAGCTAAAAAATGACAGGACCGGAGTGAGTATTTATTATCTCTTTTTACTAATAAAGCAAGAGGCTTCAATGTAACCATGTCAAAAAATTTAGATAGTTCAACACCGACCGTATTTTACCTAGCATAGTTGTCAAATGCGTAAAGCAAGAGGCGGGCGGGAGGTCTGTGAGGCGGCGGAAAACTTGGCCGAAAAAAGCAGAATAGATTCATTGATGTTAGTATGAATATATCCTGATGTATAATTGCAAGATGCTACTCAATGTCTAGAAATTGGATGAACTCTCAGATATGAAAAAGAGTGAATGAAGGAGGACAGCCTGATATCCAACAAAAGTCGAATGCAGAACCCTCATGAGATCCAACACACAGGAGAAAAGCAGCCAAGGGAAAACGGGAAGTTTAGTCCATTTGCAACTATTTCAGTTAACCATAAAAGGTCGTTCTTCAGGTAACTAGCTTTATATGCTCCCAAGGAAAAACATATTAAGCTACAAAATTTACAAAAATAAAGTCTGACAACTAAGTCCCACAATAAATATAGTCAATATTACTACTCCGTCTGCCCCTAAATAAGGGTCCATTTTTTATCTTGCAAGAACATTAAGGCAGTTGACTTTTAAGAAATTTAAGTAGCGCAAACATAATACCCTATCCTCCTTACAGACATAAAATTAGAAGTGTGACATTGTGATATGATATTTCAGAAAGGTGAATTTAGCAACTTCCTTAGAATGGACACTCATTTCAGGGACAACAGTAGCATAAACTTCCACATCACTACTTCGAACACCTAGTAAAGTTCAGTAATTCCAGGTACAAAAAGATCTGTTTATTCAACTGAGTATGTGAACATCTAAACTAATAAGTAATAACATGAATAGTTCCATGAGATAAGCAACACAAAGGGAAAGTTCTTTTAATTGAAAGAATCAAGTTTAAGCCCCTATATATGATGGTGACCAAGTATAGTTGGGGGATTCTGTGTAGACAGTTAAAAGCATATATTTGGCACATCAAAAATGGAAATACCGTATAGATGATGTGGTTGTAATTTATTTACTCATATGAGCAAGTGAGTACAGGTGTAAGTCTTAGCTTCAGTTTCTACTGTTTTTAGGCAGTTTGCGTGTATCTTTAAAATCAAAGGCCCTTCAGGGAAGACCTGGTTTATACCCTGTGGCGAGTCTATGCACAAGCCATGGGGGTCGGTCGACCCCCTTCCATTTTGGAATGTGTCAATTTTAGCACCTTTAAATTTTTTTTAAATGATGAATTTATACATTTTGACCCCCTTAATTTTTAGAAAAGTTTGCACTAAATTATTATTCTGACCCCCTTGTATGCGAAATTTGAATCTCTCCCCTATAATATTATCCCAAAAACGTTCTTGACCCCCTTTGAAAAATTTTCTGGCTTCGCCACTGCTTATACCTGTAACCAAAACAACTTTGCATTCAGGCGCAAAGCTTGAGCAATACAAGTGTAAGCCTCAGGCATGAATTCATAGTAAACTAGAGGAATTCTTTGTAGACAATCAGAATCAAATATTTGTCCCATTAAAACTGCAAACACCATTTAAATGATGCATACGATACATTATTGTTTATGTAACCATATGAGCGTCTTGTAAGGGTGGGTATAGATGTAAGTCTTAGCTACATTTTCTACCATTATCAGTGCACTTCGTTTGTTTTCTAAATATCATAGGCCCTTCAGCCAAAACCATGTTTATAACTGTAGCCAAAAACAATCCCGTAATAGCTTATTTCAGCAAGGAAAGAGGAACCCACAAAGAATTCAAGACTAACCTAAATGAGGCGAGTCTTTCCATTTGACGAGTTTAACATTTCCCCCAAGTTCTTGTAAACAACGAGCAAAAGAGCAAATGACTGGATGTGGCGCAAGATTATCCTTTTCCGAGCATAAAATGAGAAATGGAGCCTCCAAACCCTACAAGAAAACAGGAAAACAAATAAAAGAACTGGAATATAAATGCTGCTTATAAATTTGCACATCCAGAAGAAACTTACTACTGAAGAGTAGAGAGTCTGCCAATACTCGGAGCGTTGGGATCCAAACCTTGTGAGGAATAGAGCATCAAGACCAGAGGAGACACCTTTTGCCACCAACGAAACCAACTTAGATGAACCTGGCATGCGGCGAATGGCAGGGTGTAGAGCAAATCGAGCACCCAAGTCGCCAGTAAAATCAACTGGACCAGAATCATATATTTGACCAGAGATGCAGGTCATAACCAAACGACTATCATCCTTCATAATGAAAAGAAATAATCATAATCAATAAATATATGTTAAATACAGAATTATATAAGCTGGATTTCACAGTCATATTACTGAGTAATTTTACACATATGAGCAATTATGCCTACCAGAGATAGCTGTGCTTCACACGTTCCTTCAATAATCTGCATCAAGAGTAATATACATGTCAGACTGTAAAGGGTTCATCAAGAAGAAGTTAAATGGAGGAAAAAAACACCTGGCAAATCAGACTTCACACTTGCTTGCATTTTTATTAATATCAGACTAACCAAAAACCTCATTGATAGCAAGGTAAGGTATAAAAATATTAGTGGTAGCGGAAATGTTGAGAATATTAACAATAACTACTCGGTGACGGCTGAGAAGGAATAAACTGTACCTGGAAAATTTTATACATGCAAGCCTTTGCACCACCAGAAAATGCCGCAAGGACTAACGGACATGGTTTAATCCTCAATTCCTACAAACCATGCAAATTCACGCTTAATGCACAAATTAAATATGAAAGAAGTGAGAAAGATACAGCTAAGTACAGCAAGCCTTGCAGCACCGCAATCAATAGTTTCTAGTTTGACCAACCTCACATAGCAGTACTTTTTGCCACGATTAAAGGTTGAGCTATTTTTGAACAAAGGTTCAGGTTATTCAAACTAATTCTGTTGGTCCTCCAAGAGACCAAGTGATGTAAAAGCCAAATACCTAGATACGCTCTCAGCATAGGAAACCTCCAGTTAAGGCAAAAAATAAAATAACAACACTGACCTTCATAAGTTCATTGAGGACAGAGAATGCAAGCGATGTGGCCCTCTCAGGAAAGAGTCTGCAGAAAGAGCTTTAAAGATTAATAACTAACAACAACAACAACAACAACAACAACAACAACAACAAAGCCTTAGTCCCAAAATAATTTGGGGTCGGCTAACATGAATCCTCATATGTTATCGTGAAAAAAAAAATAAAAATAAATAAAAATAAATAAAAAAAATAAAATAAAATAAAATAAAATAAAATAAAATAAAATAAGATAAAATACATAAAAAATAAAAAATAAAAAATCAACCCCCCACTTGGATTTTTGCCCTCCACTCCGGCCTCTTCAACACCATACTTTCATCCACTCCAAGTAAATTCATATCATTTTCAATTACTCTAATCCAAGTTTGTTTGGGTCTTTCCCAACCCTTCGCCATTTTATCATTTATCCACTGTTGCGGCATCCTAACCGATCATCACTGGTCTCCTTCTCACATGTCCAAACCACCTTAGACGATTTTCCCTCATTTTATCCTCAATGGGCGCAACTCCTACTTTACCTCTGATCACCTCATTCCTCAATCGATCCTTTCTTGTATGACCGCACATCCATCGAAGCATACACATCTCCGCCACATTCATCTTATGCACGTGACATCAAGTTTCACTTGCCCAACATTCGGTGCCGTAAAGCAATGCCGGCCTAATTGCCGTGCGGTAGAATTTTCCCTTTAATCTATTGGGCATGCCGCGATCACATAGAAACCCTGTAGCACTCTTCCACTTCAACCAACCTGCTTTAATCCTATGAGCCACATCTCCATCTAATTCTCAATTCTTTTGGATAATGGATCTAAGATAGCGAAAAAAATCAGAAGCTTGAATAATATTTCCATCAAATGTGACCGCCCCTGCCTCCCTACTTCCAACTCTGCTAAACTTACATTAATAACTAAATTAATGTAAAATAGAGCATTGAATTTGCAAGTTCCGCATGCATCGGCATTGATCAAGTGCAAACGACAACAAAAGACTACTCAAATAAAGATCTCAAGCCTTGCACTTTGAAGCCAACTGAAGATTTGATAGTTACCAATCCACATTGAGTTTAGCCAAATTTCCACCATTAGGGTCTAGTGAGGACCATATCTATAGAAAATTCAAACTGTTGATAAATAAAGTAAGCCATGCGTTGTTTCGCACTGATTCATCCCATGCATGCAAAAGAAAAACACTTTTTATTTGGAGTAATAATTTGCTTTCAGTGCACACAACACTTCTTCTGTATCCACTTCCTTGAGCAAGCATCCATCCAGAGAAATGACATTGTGAAATATGAAGCTTTTTGGCCAACTTCAGACTAAAGTTTCAGTTTACATTTCTAATTAACTTTAAAGTGACATTGGTAACCAATCACATACTCATCTGGACTCCAATTACATGTTAACCAGACTGGGTTAGAACATCTATGAATCTCTTAACAAGACAGTACAAGGGTGACAACGGTTTATGCAGAGGAAGGTGGTGAAGTCTCTTCCTTAAAAACTTTCTATGTACCAACAGTCCAATTCACGCATGCATTAATAAAGACATGCATGAAATATTTGTAGTAATAATATTATTAACTGCCAATTTGGATGTTAAATAGTGTCATTTATAAATATTTAAACTGACATCTTTAAACAAATGAACTGTCACTTTTTATACTTAATAAAAGTGTTTTTTTTTTGTGGTACATAATTAAAGTGTTCGTGTGGGTGTAAAAGAGTGCTCGTGTGAGCGTAAAAGAGTATTAGTATTGAGTATTAAAGAGTGTCGGTGTGTGTTAAAGGGTTTGATCTCGTCAGGGTGTGTGTGTGTGTGTTAAAGGGTCTGATCTCGTTACTCACATGACTTGGAACTTCAATATCTTTCAAATTCATGCTGCAGAACCCATATCATATGCAGTAAAATCATTTCCCCATTTCTAGCGAGAAATGACTTCCCTCAATATATAAGGACACTTCAAGAATACTGAATCACTTCCTACTTATCACCAAAAAATACTTAAGAATCCTCATGTATAATATCCCAGTTAGTCAATTTGTCCATGATTTATGAACCTAATTTTGCATTGCATTCTAATTGTCCTAAATCACCTTTCTCCTCCACCTAAACAAGTCAAAATTGGGTGGGGTTGTTACCTCTTTCTACAAAAACTAAGATAGCAAAAAAGTGCAGGAGACAATGATTTTTTTCATCGTAATATTTCTCTCTAAAGATACTTAGTGCCAGTGAAGCTGTTGTTATCTTCTTTACAATGTCGATCTGGTATTCCTTAGAAATTATATCCTGGAATTTGAGCGTAATACCACCAAGCAGAAGAGTGTTTTCCTGTGAAGTAGTAAACTTGACATTCTAAATCATGCCTGACAACCACACTCATCAATCTCTCATTCTCTCCATACAATCAGTATTAGATATAAATCCCACCATCCGATTCCTCCACCAATAATTTCCCATACACAACCTATCGTCTCCATTTCCATATAACTACCTATGGAGTACTGCAAGGAGAATAACCCAATTGCGACTACTTGTGCCCCTCTGGTAAACCAACTATAAACACTCACATCACATGCCTGGCAAATCAGTTAGCAATCAAACCAAAACTGAAACATATTTTTCGGATGCCTAGCATTAGCTAATATGGCGATATCCAATCTGCTACCAGCACCTATTCTAGCTTTGATTAGCCTAAAGGTGTGTTTGGCAGCTCAATTCCAAGCCTCCGATTGGGAATTGGATAAACAAAATTAATTCCACGGTGATGATGCCAAAATCGTCAAATCAGCCCAAATCCAAGCGTTGAATGCTCCGGCGATTGCAAGGCCTGAAAATAAGAGAAAACACGTAAACTAAGCCGGGGCGGATCCGGCTAAAGGCCCTCCGGCGTGAGAGTAAGTTCACGGTTGATATTAGAGAAATCAAATGGACAGAGTTTCTCCAATGTAAAAAGTAACGTACCGAATAATGAGCCATGGGGCTTGTATTTATAGGAATGGATTGATAGAATCCATGTTGGAGTGAACTTGTAGAGAGATAAGATATAATCTTAAGAGAATTATATCTGTTAAGGAGTCCTTGTTTGACTTGAATTGATGTTGGTAATTGTAATCCTGATTGGATCACAACTGTGTAATCCTTGTTGTATAAGGACTGTATGTTCTGCTAACCGGAACGCCGAGGAAGGCAAATGATTTTCCTCGGCCTTTGGCAGATAGGCCGAGGAAAATGATTTTGCTTCCTCGTCATTTGGTAAATGGCCGACACGGAGATATGCCGGGGAGAATGATTTTCTTTCCTCGTCACTTGGATATATGCCGAGCAAATAACTTTTCTCTCCTCGGTAACTCCGACATGACGGCCCAAGAATGATGACATAAGGCCGAGATAAATGTTCCTCGGCATACGAGGAAGATCTTACTCGGCCCTAATACTTCATAATTAGACACTATCCACTGCCCAATATAGCTGGGCCCAAGTTCGGGCAAGCCCATGTTAGTAGCTCGGTTTATACCGTTCAGTGGCCCCCGACTTTCTAGCTTGGCTTAGGACGAGTAGAAAGTCAGCTCGGCATCGGCACATGGAATACGAACAGGTTGGACGCGTGTCATTGGTTGGTAACTGACGGTTGCTATTCTGATGATGACCTGGGGCCCCCCAGTCTTGTCACGCCTTGATAACTGTAATTAGCATTTAATTCTTGGGGCGCCTCACCCGAATTTATGCTTTACCCATGGGTCGACCCGATTTGGGGAGGTATAAAAACTAAAACCCTCTTCATTTTACTCTTTACAAACCTCAAGCATTTGAAAGTATTTGGCAAGAATTCACCGGCGAAAACATCAACGATCTTTGAACTCAGTTTCCGGCGAGCTTCATTTTTCCGGCGAAGTTGTTTTCTCGTGACCGACTTCGTTCTTTCTTGCAAACTCAGGTATGATTTTCTTCCCTTCTCTCGAACTCCCTTCCTGCTTTAGCGTCTTCTAGGGTTGTTAGGAGAAATCATATGTGAATCAAGAACATGAACCGTCATTATTGAAGATTCAATCTTTTCTTCACGAATTTTTGTTTCAAACTCTCAAAATTTCAAATTTTTGATTTTCTTTGTATTTTGTTAAACTTCTTCGAATATTGAATGAACTTCCCCTTTAATCCTTGATTCCCCTTAGAAATGGCTCGTTCTTGGGACCATTCCCCCCGATTCCGTTATGGATATCATACGGGCAATCTGAGGGTTTATCGACGAGAAAGGGGTCCATGGTTGATGCTGAACTTGGATGATATAAGCAAGCAGTTGAGGGGTTATGGCCGATCCCGTTTATTCATTCAATACCTGCGGACTCCACAAGAATAGATAGGATTGAGTCCGGTTCTCCCAACATCATAGTTTTTGAGGATAGGCCGAGATGGTGGAGCACATCGAACCGTTCTACCCGGCCTCCAATCGCGAAATGCGTGAGCGTCTGAGAGGTACGGCCCCCTCCTCGGCCTTATGAAATGACGAGGAAGGAAATCTTCCTTCCTCGGCCTTATGGAATGACGAGGAGGGGAATCATCCTTCCCGTCATTTAATCACCATCGACGAGGTAAATAATTTTGTCTCCTCGTCTTTATGCAGATATGACGGGAAGAGAAGGAGAGCCCTCCTCGTCTACTCAGATAGTTAACGCCTTCGTTGAAGGTGCACAAGCTGATGCCCGCCTTACCCGAAGAAAAGGAGGCCGAGGAGCAGTAGCAGGAAAGCAAATCGAGAAGGCGCCAAAGCCTCGGGGATCCCGTGATTGAGAGACTGCATACCAAGTACAAAGTGAACCGCGCTGAGTATAAATTAACTTATATGGGCAAGATCGAGCCGAAGACGGAAAAAGAAGAGACGACCTTCTACTATAACCAAGACTATGTCCATTTTTATTTCAAACAGTTTCAACAGGGACTCCGTCTTCCCCTGCACCCTTCATTTGTGAATTTTTGGATGATGTAAAGGCAAAGGCCGCCATGCTAGGAGCCAACGGTACTAGGGTTCTCGGTTAGCTTCATCATCCTCTCGCCGTAGTTTAGGCTATGAGCCGACCGTGGGAGCCTTCCGTCACTTCTACATTGTCCAAGTTATCAAGGAACAATGGCTTGTAGTTATTAGGAGCGCCAATAGAAACCCAAGTCCGTTTCTTCCCATGCCCAAAGAAAGTTCCGTGGCCGGGAGAACCACGTTATCCGAGTTGAGAGCCGCCAAGGTTGGGAGTTCCAGTCTCCTTGTGATGATCCAACATCTTCCTTTGCCGTCCAACAATATGGGTGGACCAAAGATTTGATCAAGCTGTCTGCCCGGAAGAGTTTGCGGTGGTAGGGTCTGGATTGGAAGCAAGTTGAATCCTCGGATCATTTCTATATCCAGGCAGGATTGATGCCGGGAACGAGGACGGTAGCTCCTCGTCAATGTTAAAAGAGGACGCCGCTTCAATGATTGGACGGTACATCCAGGCTTCGTATTTCACGAGGATTGTATTAGGTGCCATGATGAGCGTCCCACAGTGATCAATGTATTGGAGCACCTAACATTGTTGGACGTAAACTTTTATCTTGGAAACTTGTAATTTTTGCGTCAGATTATTTTGCTCGTACTTGACCTTGAATTTTCTTGCTCGTACTTGACCATTTCTTCCTTGTCTTCTGATTTAACCGCCGAGGAAGAAGCCCTTGAAATGGAGAGACTAAGTCCTCAGAGCCGATCAAAGCGAAAGAGAAAGCCGAGCAAGAAATGCGCCTACGATGGAAGAAAGGAAGGATGAGGCCAATGCTCGTAATTTGGTCTTGGGGGTTCGGGGTGACAAACCCCTTCCCTCAAACTTCACCAGATGTAAATTCCGAGGACGCAAAGCATCCGAGGAACGGGCCGAACCCACGGTTGGTGATACGCCTAACCCTCCTACCGAGGCCGAGGAGGCGGTGGCCGAAGAAACCGGCCTTGTTCAAAGGAAACTGCTCCAAAAGGCCTCAAATTTCCAGCCGCCGAGGAGCCAGAGCTAAGCGGGCAAGTGTTGGTGGGGCTCCCAATCCTTCACCTCCCCAACCTCGCTATCAAGGACATCCAAACTGTTGAGCAGCCGATGAGCTAGCTAAGAGCACGGCCCTCGACATCCCTCGTCTCGTGGGGTCTACCTTGCAAATTAGGGAGGGACCTTTGTAGATTAGGCCGAGCTCCAATTCGAGAGCAATGGATGAGGACGCCTATGATGCTCTTGTCGAGAGGCTCCTACGACGATACCTTGCTTCCGCCGCAAGGGGCTCTTACTGACGAGGTAACAGCTTCTTTCATTTGATCATTGATTGTGAGATCCGTTTTACGCTTGTTTGCACTTCTAATATTAATTCTTCTTTCGGTTGGCTTCGTCACGGCATATGAGAACGTGCTAGCCAAAAAGAAGGCCAGTGCGCCCGAATGAGGCCAAGGCCGCCTAAGCAAAGAGCGATACCGACAAGACTTCCTCGTCAAACTCCTCAAGGCCAAGGATGCCGAGCTGAGGCATCCAAGGCCAAAGCGGAGGCCGAGGTAAAAAGAGCCGAGGACGAGAAGGCCAAAGCCGAGGAAGATCTCCGCTAAAAGGGGAGGAGCCGGCCAAGGCATTAACGGATAAGGCCGAGCTGTGCAAAGGCCGAGGAAGCCGAGGCCAAATACCGAGGATCGAGGCCTCCCTTCCCGCCAAGGAGAATGAGGCCGCGGTGCGCTTCAAGGAGAGCCGGCGCTCAAGGATGCCGTGGTGTCTAGCTCGGCCTTCCAGGATGCCGTGGACGAGCAAACGGCCACCATGTTCGAAGATGGATACCTTCATCTGGCTAGGAGTATATTGGCCGATCCCTCCACCGGCCTAGACATCAACAAGATAGCCACGCTAATATGCCGACCAATACAAATGAGGAAGTTAGGGCTCTCCATCACTTGGTCCCCTTCTCTCGCAAGCAACTTGGAATTGATAGCGCCAAGGATGCTCAAGCCTGTGCAGGAAGTGTGGAGGCTGCCCGTTATCCCCGCAACATCAAAGATTTGGTGGGAGGCGATCCAGACGAGGAAGAGCCCGAGGCCGTGGAAGCCGAGGTAGGGGAAGGGGCCGAGGAAACTAATGCCCACGCTCATCAAACGACCCTTCCTCCTCCCGGCTCCATTACTACCACCGGCTCAAGAGCCTTTCACGATGCTCAAAGAATCTTAGGATAGTTTTTCCTTTTACGCTTTTTGTAATAGACAATAGGATCCAGTAATTCCATTTGAATATCAATGAAAAATCCTTTGTCATTATTCTTGTCACTTCACTAACTCGTTATATTTTGGTATGCTATGCAAGCATTAGCCTTAGGAAGGTGGGATCCGAGGAAGGTCCCTTGCTTGTGGAGCAGTGGTTAAAGCCGAGGAAAGATTCCTACCGTAGCCTATACTCGTTCTTCATTCGGGCCGAGGAAGTTTTCCTCGGCTTTGAATGTTGTAATCCCGAATCGTAGTAGATTCACGTGGTAGGAGGTTTATCAAGCCGTTAGCCGAGGAGATTCCTCGGTCTTCGCCGCTAGTCTCCTAAGTCAAGTGGACCCGATCGGGAAGTGTTGTAAGCCATCGTGCCAAGGAGGTTCCTCGGTCTTGCCGCTGTATCCTGAGTCAAGGTGGACCCTTGACAGGATGTATTGTAAGCCATCAGGCCAAGGAGGTTCCTTGGTCTTGGCTGCTTGGTATCCTGAGTCAAGGTGGACCCTGTTGTGAATTACCGCAGCGGAACGGATCCAAGCTAGGAGTAATAATAAGAGCAACACACACGAAAAGTAAATCACACACAAAGGAACACACAAGAATTGTTAACCCGGGTTCGTTCTGCAGCAACAACTACGTCCGGGCGCTACCAAGCCAAAAATATTCACTATGATGTTTTCCGATGTTACAATTTGTCTACAGCTATCACATGTATTTATAGGGAAACAATAAATCAAATCCTAGTAATAAAAGGATTCCTACTCAAGAAAGTAATCTTCTTTCTTCACAAGTTCTTCCAAATATTACTACCAAAAGGAATCACAAAGCAAGAGGAGATCTCGTCAAGATAGGAAACCAAATCAGCCCAGACCGTGGCGCTCGGCCCGCAAGGCCCAAGGCCCGCCCGGCCTAACCCACACATGCGGTCACCACACATGCGGTCACCGCACATGCGGTCGGCCGCACATGCGTCACCGCACAGCCCAAAACCGCAAAACCCTTTTGCTCCGATGAATTTGAGCCCCATCTCACCAACTCCTTCGACCGCGGTTCAAATCCTTTATCCGTGGTTTTGACTCCACATCCCAACAATCTCCCACCTGAGACAAACCATCCATGATACCTCTTCTTGAAACAAATTTCAGCCGCGCCTATCAAGGCTGTAGCGCCCGCCTCTTGTCTAGTTATCCAAGTGAGTCAAGCCGAGCAACGCTTCAACATAACTGCTGGCTCTACTACGTACTCCGAGTCTTCATTCCGAATGATCCTCCCCGCACATTCCCGCTCACTTGCTTGCTAACTATCGATCCCGAATAGCCGCGAATCCACGTGCCCCACACAATC
Organism: Adenophora triphylla var. japonica; assembly: GCA_022495995.1. Lineage (NCBI taxonomy): Eukaryota > Viridiplantae > Streptophyta > Magnoliopsida > Asterales > Campanulaceae > Adenophora > Adenophora triphylla. The sequence continues at coordinate 98,566 of JAFEMH010001147.1, read as the reverse complement.
ACAAGCTTGGAACCTTTGTGTGTTCTTTCGCAACCCATCGCATCACCGTTTTAGATCCCGCTCCCATGTTGGCCAAATTGGCTCGCGTCGGCCGACTTCATCACCCAATTTTCTATCAACATACCGTTTAGTGAAATTTCTCCCACCACGGCGATCTCGGCCACCACCATTCATCATTTGGGACGCGCCTTCGTTTCCCCAACGACTCATGTTGCATGTGGTATACAACATATTTTCCACGCCGCCACGAGCCACCAAGCTAGCTCCGCGGTTTACCTTCCATGTCCCACAACCGAAGGTCACCACACAACCCTCCTTATCAAGTTGCCTTTATGGAAATCAAGTTCCTCTTCAAATCCGAATATGTCGCACATCACGTAGCCGTAAGCAGTCCCATCCGTTGCTTTGACCCGAACAACCCCTTTCCACGACCTCGACAGGATGATCGTTTCCCAAACGAACAACCCCAAAATCACCCGAACGTCGCTCCATTCTTTCGCACTAGTGCATGAATGAAACGTCGAGCCCGAATCCAAAACCCACGAATCTGCTGAATCAAGCTCCCACCCAAGATTAATACGTCTCGCCATCTCCTCAAAGAACATTCAATTCCTTCGCTTCCGCTCGACCGTCTTGACAACTTCTCCTAAAGTGCCCCTTCTCCCCACAATCATAGCAAGTAATCACCTTCTTGCCACCCTTACTCTTTTCACCGACATTTAGTGCTAGCCCCGATGTCCCACCTCGTTCTTCCTACGAATTTCTTCGCCAAGAATCACATCAACGACATCCGCAAACTTCAGCCTTCACTTTTCTGTTGAAACGTTAACCGCTATCGCAGCCGTATCCCAACTTTCCGGCAAAGAAGAAAGTAAAATCAATGCTAGTACCTCATCATCAAGAGTAAATGACCCGCTGGAAGACGGTTGGGTCGCAGAGATTTGAATTCACTTATATGCTTTGTTGCTTGGCATGCCCTCCACCATCCGTATGTTCAGCAGCCTTCCTCATCGAGATGAGCCTTGTTCGCCGATGGTGCCTCGTACATGCTCTCGCCAACATCTGTAACATCTCCATGGTAGTCTTCGCTCCAAAACATTCTTCGCCACATCTCGTCAACGTTTGCCTAACAAGCCCTAACGCTTTCCGATCCAAGATTTCGAATTTTGCTTCCTCTATGTCATCCGGCTTTTCTTTTAATGGTAGATACAAATCCTTGTTCCACAAAACATCCTCGATCTGCGTCTTCCAAAAATTGAAATCCGTCCCATCAAACTTTTCGATCAACACCTTATTACCATCCTCCAAAGCTCCCAAGAAATCCATAGCAAAAGACCAGCCAACCAATGATTCGAAAAAAAAAACCAAAGAGCTCTGATACCAGTTGTTGTGAATTACCGCAGCGGAACGGATCCAAGCTAGGAGTAATAATAAGAGCAACACACACGAAAAGTAAATCACACACAAAGGAACACACAAGAATTGTTAACCCGGTTCGTTGCAACAACAACTACGTCCGGGGGCGCTACCAAGCCAAAAATATTCACTATGATGTTTTCCGATGTTACAATTTGTCTCTAGGCTATCACATGTATTTATAGGGAAACAATAAATCAAATCCTAGTAATAAAAGGATTCCTACTCAAGAAAGTAATCTTCTTTCTTCACAAGTTCTTCCAAATATTACTACCAAAAGGAATCACAAAGCAAGAGGAGATCTCGTCAAGATAGGAAACCAAATCAGCCCAGAATCGTGGCCAGCTCAGCCCGCAAGGCCCAAGGCCCGGCCCAGCCAACCCACACATGCGGTCAGCCGCACATGCGGTCGGCCGCACATGCGGTCGGCCGCACATGCGGTCGGCCGCACATGCGGTCAGCCGCACAGCCAAAACCGCAAAACCCTTTTGCTCCGATGATTTGAGCCCCATCTCACCAACTCCTTCGACCGCGGTTCAAATCCTTTATCCATGGTTTTGACTCCACATCCCAACAGACCCTTGACAGGATGTGTTGTAAGCCATCAGGCCAAGGTGGTCCCTTGGTCTTGGCTGTGTTAAGCCATCAGGCCAAGGAAAATCCTTGGTCTTGGCAGTTGAGTACGCCATCAGGCCGAGGAGGATCCTTGGTCTTGGCTGTTGGTGAGCCATCAGGCCAAGGAAGATCCTTGATCTTGGCTATTGTGTATCGGAGAGTCGGAAGTAATGTCCTCATCTTAGGTCTTTGGCAAGGTGAAGAGGCGATAGTTGCTTTGCGTGTTGGAAGAAGCGCTTTCGTAGGCGAAATGCGATTACATAGAACTGCAATCCTATCAACTAAAAAGACAAAAAGAAAACAAAAGACCGAAAATAAAAGGCCGAAAATAAAGAACTAATCTATTGCAAAATAAACTAGACTAGTGATAATATTTTCTAAGGTCAGTTTTAATGCCATGGATGCTTGAGATCCTTCCCTCCTCGTCCTCAATCTGTAGGTCCCTTCTCGGATGACTTGAGCGATGATATAGGGACCTTCCCAATTGGGGAGAGCTTGTTCTGTTCGCCTTCCGACCAGCCGGCTTCGATCTTTCTAAGTACCCAATCGCCAACTTGGAATACTCTTTTGATGACTCTCTTGTCGTGATACGCCTTGGTCCTTCGCTTGTAATTCACCATCCTCATTCGCGCAGCCTAGTCGTTTTCATCTATCGTGTCCAGTTCAGGAGCCTATTGACCTTTGCTGACTTGCTTCATCATAACGGGAGTTCCTCACTGTAGGGATGGCCATCTCTCGCGGTGCCATAGCCTCGTAACCGAAGGTTAGTGCGAATGGGGTTTCTATTTGGCCCCGGTGGTTGTGCGAATGCCCCATAAAGCTAGGGAAGTTCGTCCCAATCATCTACCCTCGCGACCTTCAAGATTCTTGGTGAGGGCGGTTAGGACCGGCTTGTTGGCGGCTTCGGCTGACCGTTGCCTTGGGTCTCGCTAATCGAAGATTTTGCATGGCGTATTTTGACTCTCCCAATTACGTTGTAAATGCCGTGGAGAATTGGAGTCCATGGTCGAAACAATCAGATGCGGAAGGCCAAATCTCGCACGGATGTTGTCATGAACAAAGTTGATCGCGTTCTCTTCCGTTATTCGCCAATGCTCGCTTCTATCCACTCGGGAGAAGTAATCAACAGCCTACTATCACGTACTTGCAATTACCACGGGCGGGTGGGAAGGGTCCAATGAGGTCGATCCCCCAGCATATCAAATGGCCACGTAGGTATTACGAGTGTTTGCTCGACCGCAGTAGTCTTAGAATGTCGAGAGAACCTTTGGCATTTGTCACATTTTCGAACATAGGTGTGTGCGTCTTCCACTTAGGTTCGGCCGCAGTAACCTAGCGATATGATTTTGTCGCCTAAGGTTCGGCCCCGGTGACCGCCGCAAACACCTTCATGTACTTCTCGCCAGAGGTTCTCGGTTTCCTTGGGATAAACACACCTTAACGGGGGCTTCGTGAAAGATCTTCGGTAGAGGACTCCGTTCATCACCACGAATCTTGGAGACCTCTTCTTGATAAGCTTGGCTCGAGCATCATCTTCTCGGGAGTTTCTCCTTCTCAATGTATTCGATGTAGTCATCGATCCAAGATCTCTCTTCCTCGTCCGTAAGCATGACTTGTAATCTTTCATACGCAGGTTCCTCAAGATAAACTACATATGGGTCGGGTCTCCGAAGGAGACACGTCCACGGCTAGTTTGGAGAGAACGTCTCGCGACTTGGTTGTCTTCCCTTCCTATTCGCTTGAGCTCGAAAAATTCCATTTTCTTCGTCATATCCAGGACTGTCTCTATACTTGGCAAGGGTGACATCTTGAGTGTTATATTCTCCCTTCACTTGTTTCGACAACAAGCCGGAGTCACGTAAAGCGCCACCTTAGTTGCTCCATAGAAGGAGGCCAACTCAATGCCAAATATGAGAGCCTCGTATTCGGCTTGGTTGCTAGAGGCGGGAAATCAAGCGGATGGCATCTTGTATAGTATATTCCTCATACGGGCTTGCTAGTACAAACTCCGGCTCCAGCTTCTTTCCTTGGTATCGATCCGTCAGGTATACGAGGATCCAACTGGTTGGATGGGAGTTGATAGGGAGAGTCTTTTTCCTCCGGCGCGTTTTGCTTCGGGAGGTGGGGAGATGCTCGCCCCATAAAGGCGGTCTCGACCGTGAAGTCAACCAAAGGCTGTCTAAGAGGGTCTTCCTTGGTTGGTAAGTGATATCAAACTCCGTTAGAGCGATTGACCACCATTAAGGAGACGTCCCGAGCCGTCCAACTTGTGAAGGATTTTCTTCAATGGTTCGTTGGTGTGTAGACGGTGATAGGGTGTGCGTAAAAATATGCACGCAGCCTTCCTTGAAGCAATGACTAGTGCGTATGCTATCTTACTCCACATTGAAATATTCGCTACATCGGACAGGGCCTTTGAGACATAAGTAGACGGGCTTCAATTCCTTCATCCTTTCGAACTAAGACAGTGCGACAAGGCGTGATCGATGTGGTAGGAAGACGTATAGCATCTCACCGGTAGTCTGATCGCTAAGCAAGTGGAGGGGAACCCAAGTACTCCTTCAACCGGAGGAACGCTTCCGAGCATTCAGGAGTCCAGAGAAGCTTGGTACCCTTCAATACCTTGAAGAAAGGCGGTGACTTTTCGGCGGATTTGGCGATGAATCTTCCAAGGGCCGCAATTCTTCCATTAAGTCTTTGGACCTCCTTGATGGTGGTAGGTTCCTTCATGTCAACGAGCGCCTTGATCTTTTCTCGGGTTTGCTTCAATCCCCTTCGGGAAACCATGAAGCCCAGAATTTCTCGCAGAACTCCGAACACGCACTTGCTTGGATTCGGCTTCATGTTGTTTGCTCGGAGGTTGTGAATGGTCTCTTAGGTCGGGAACGCGGCCGCTTCCTTGGTCTTTATGGCGACCATGTCATCAATATAAGCCTCCATGTTTCTACCTATCTCGACTTGCAAAAACTTGATTTACCATCCGTTGGTAAGTGGCACCACATTCTTGAGCCCAAAAGGCATCACGGTAGCGTAAATTCCCATGTGTGTTTGAAAGGCGCCTTCTCGATGTCTTCTTTCGCCATTTTTATCTCGATGATAACCTCGAGTAGGCATCTAAGAAGCCGAGAGTTCGGTGTCCGTAAATGGAGTCCACCAACTTGTCGATTCTCGGGAAGAGGATAGCCGTCCTTGGGCAAAGCTTTGTTTAGATCAAGAAAGCTCCATGCACATACGCCATTTCCCATTTTGCTTCTTCACCATAACGACATTAGCCAACCAAACGGGGTATTTGACTTCGCGAATTATTCGGCTCCGAGTAATTTCGCACCTCTTCTTTTATAGCTTCCTCCTTTGTCCTTGCAAAATTTCTCCTCGTCTGGGAGATGGTCTTCGCTAAAGGATCAACTTCTAAGCGCGGAGGGCTACTTCTTCATCGATCCCCTCATGCCTTCGACTCTCCAAGCAAAGACGTCGAGACTTTTTTCAAGAGGGATATGATTCTTTCTTTCTCTTCCTCGTGATAGCCGGCCTCCTAGCTTGATTTTTGTTCAGGATAGTCGGGATTAATGACTACCTCTTCTAGCTCATCTACGGGCTTCATTTCTCGGTCCGTCTCGAAATTCTAGGGATTCGATGATGATCTCTCCGATTCTCCTCCCTTCATTGTCGTTACATCGAGGCCTTCTTCCTCCATAAGTTTATCGATGTCCGGAAGATCGTTCTTCCCCGAGTCATGGTTGGCCCCCGAGTTACGGGTCATCGACGAGAATGGGGTCTTCCTGGAGACGGGTAGAACTACGCCTTGGTCATCCGCAGCTTTCTAGGACCATAGGATCTTCTTCCAGTGTGGTAGAGTTACGCCTCGTCATCCGCAATTTTTAGGACCATAGGTTCCTCTTCCTCACTTTCCCATACTTCACGGATATAGTTCATCCTAGAGCTAGTTTCCGTGGTCTTCGTGATTTGGTGATCTTGATGTTCTCCTCGGGCGTATCTATCTCCACGCTTTTTGACTTTTTCCGCTTTTGACAACATGTTCCAAGAAATCTTTGGGGGTTGCCCTCACGCATCCAATGCCAAAGACGAGTGGGAAATTTAACTCGTTGGTGAGGAAGGGAGGCTACCATCAGTTTGGCTTGACTTGGAATGCCGATAATCGCATGATAGTCACTAGTCAAGTCCATGACTATAAAAGTGACGGTAGCTTTGGCTCGGAAGGGATGATCGCGACTTCGAGTTCTAGTTCTACGGTTCCCTTTGCTCCAACCTTATGGTTGGTGAATCCTTCAAGCCTTCCATGATATGGCTCAGCGCAGTGTCTTCAACCCCATTTGTTGGAAGGTGAATAGTACAGATGTCACGGGAGGCCCGTGTCAACAAGAAGTCTTTCGGATTCAACATTGTCGATTCGACCCTTGATGACCAGGTGGCCGCTCACGAGCCGCTCGACTTCCCGCCAACTCATTCGGAGAAAAACTAATGATTTCTTCGCTTTATGGATCCAAGCAGGGACACGGTATACTTTGCTTAGCTCGTGGATCCGGTCCCTTAGCTTTTACGGTGGAGGTCACCTCTTCACGGATCACGTAGTTTAGCCACAGGAGGCCTACGATCTTCATCCTCACACTTGGAGTCATCTTCGCTCTCCTCTTGCTTCCGCTTTCGCTTGCCATCTTTCTTCATGACATAACGGTCTAACTTTCCCTCACAACCCATTTGTTGGATTATCTTCTATGGCCCAAAGAACCATCAAATGCCAAGTGTGCCTGCTGCCCTTGTGAAAATCACCGGTATTTGTTCTTGTTGCGGGGTATTTTGGGTGATCGGTCGGCGGACGAGGTGGAGGAAGGTTTACTAGCTGCATTATTTCGGAGATGGGCTTTGTAAGAGGGTGAACTCCGGCTTTTCAGTGCTTCCGGTTCTATTCTTTCCTTTGGAACCCTCGCCAGTTCCGTTGTCATTACGTCGGGGTTAGTTGCTTCAGGTTCCGTCTTGTCGGCTCCCTTTTCTTTGTCTTGTCTTCGGCCGTGGAAATGGCATAAGCCACTTTGTACAATTCGGCCTTGGAACTAGGTTCCTCAGCTGAGAGTTCATAAATGAGGGGGCGAGATTTTAACCCGAGTTGAAGCAAACTATGACCTCCCTATCGGTGAGGCTTTCTTGACTAGTCCGCCATTTTCGGAACCTATTGTAGTAGGCGAGGGTGGTCTCTCCCTTCCCTTGCTTCAATGTTGGCCAAGTCGGTTAATCTCATCTTCCTCTTCCAGTAGTGGCAAAGTGATCTAAGAACATTCTCCTACATTGCCCCTCCAAAGAATCGACGCAACCTTTCTTGAGCTCACGGAACCGGGTCAAGGCATTCGGAGAAGGTGCTCGCAAAGCTTTGCGAGCAAGTCATCGGCAGTGGTGAGGAGATTCGTGGTTTGTTCGAAACTTTGCACATGGTCCTTGGCGTCGATGGTTCCGTTGTACTTCTCGAAATTTGGGAGCTTGAGGTTAGGATGGGGAGGTGCGGCGGTTATCCTCAAGGAAAAACGGGACGGGTGGCCCAATCATAATCGTCGTCATTATATTTCTTTCCCTCTCCATATCATCCGGCCTTTGCTTCAGCTCCCATTGCTTTGTTTCTATTTCCTTCGGCTGAGCGAGTGCTTCGTTGGGAGCTTCGATCGACTTTTCTTTGGGCGATCATTCGCTCTTATGCTCCTCTTCGTATCGGTGGCCATCACGCGTTTGGAGGGCCCTATCACGTCTTGGTTCCGTGTCTTGTGCGCCAAGTATCATCTGTGTAGGGCTGCGGGGTCCTTGGCCTAGCAAATTCCGATGCGAGGACGAGGAGTAGTCCTGGTCGACGAGGACGATGAGAATCGAACGACGAGGACGAGGAGAATGCGGTCGACGAGCTCGAGGAGACGTGGGACGCCTAGGTGTCATGATAAGACGAGCAGGGGATAGGCGCCTATTCAAGCCGAGTCTTGTCCTTAGGTCCTCGGAGTTCACTTCCTCTTCCCTAGGAGTTATTTGGCTTCTCGGGTCGACCACGGGATCCTACGCTTCTTGTTATGCCGAGGACGAGGAGAATTCTCGGGAGGCTGGCATTGGTAGTTCGGCGGTCTTCGGGGAGGAGCACGATGCTCTCCTGTTCCTTTCTCAAAGGTGGGCCCATTGATGGTACAATGAATGGAGCCGTGGAATGATGCAGGTCCATTTGCGAAAAGAGCAACTTGTGTTTCATACATCCTTTGCAAAGTCTCCATTTGTTTGTGTAACAAAGAGCGTCGGTCAGCGGGTTGAGATCCTCTCGCTTGGCGGCGTCGGCATTCTTTGTTTTCTTCCTTCTGCTTGCTTCCACGAGCACGAGTAGGACGAGGAAGGTCATTGCCCTCTCCTCGGCATTTGCACGACCCGTGGAACGAAGAGTCGTAGCGAGGGGAGGAATGGCATCGATCGAGGTAGAGGAGGAGGAGGAGGCGGTGGCTCCTCGGTTCCGGTGTTTCCCCGTTCACTTGGGTGGGATCCTCATTTGTAACACTTGTGAATTGTCGATCCATTTATGAATCACAAAGCAGTTATTAAATGCGAAATTTTCCAAAAATCACAATTTCACGGAACCGAATTTATGGCTAAATTTAGGGTAAATTTTAACCAAAAACAAACAATTGTGATTTTTCCAAAGACACAAAATCCAAGCCAAAATTGGGATCGATTTTAATGCTAAAATCGCCTTTAACGAATACAGGCAAATTCCGGTGAACTTGATGATTCCGGTGGTTTCAAGAACAGATTTTTACCGATCTAAAAATTCCGTTCCAAGAAAGAACAAATTCGGCAAGAAAATTGGCTTTAAGCGAGCGTTTCGGGCCAAACAATGGGTGTTTGAATCGATTTCCTGCAATGGAACGATTGATGATGCCAGAAATCGCCAAATCGGCCCAAATCCAAGCGTTGAATGCTCAGGCGATTGCAAGGCCCGAAAATAAGAGAAAACACGTAAACTAAGCCGGGCGGATCCGCTAAAGGCCCTCGGCGTGAGAGTAAGTTCACGGTTGATATTAGAGAAATCAAATGGACGAGTTTCTCGATGTAAAAGTAACGTCTTAGAATAATGAGCCGTAGGGCTTGTATTTATAGGAATGGATTGATAGAATCCATGTTGGAGTGAACTTGTAGAGAGATAAGATATAATCTTAAGAGAATTATATCTGTTAAGGAGTCCTTGTTTGACTTGAATTGATGTTGGTAATTGTAATCCTGATTGGATCACAACTGTGTAATCCTTGTTGTATAAGGATTGTATGTTACTGCTTAGGAGCAGCAGGAAGGCAAATGATTTTCCTCGGCCTTTGGCAGATAGGCCGAGGAAAATGATTTTGCTTCCTCGTCATTTGGTAAATGGCCGACACGGAGATATGCCGGGGAGAATGATTTTCTTTCCTCGTCACTTGGATATATGCCGAGCAAATAACTTTTCTCTCCTCGGTAACTCCGACATGACGGCCCAAGAATGATGACATAAGGCCGAGATAAATGTTCCTCGGCATACGAGAAAGATCTTACTCGGCCCTAATACTTCATAATTAGACACTATCCACTGCCCAATATAGCTGGGCCCAAGTTCGGGCAAGCCCATGTTAGTAGCTCGGTTTATACCGTTCACACGGAATTCAAATTGCTCTTCCAATTCAATTCCTTTACTTGGAACTGAGTTTCGACAACTTAAATTACAATTCGATTCTCATAAATAAATAAAATCATAATAGCGAGCATAACAGCTTCACAACTCAAATTTCGTAGCAAAATAAAGGCAAAACAACTTACGGATTGAGAAAATCGGCAAGACAAACAAGAGAGCTCCATCCAAGAGATGAATATAGATCAACGTAATGCTTCAAGTGGCTCTCTTGGATTGAAACCCAAGCGAATATTACAACAATTCCTTTGACTTTGGATACGGTCTCATCGTTTCGAGCCCAATAGAACCTCCCTCCTCCTCCGCTGGTCAACATACCAAACTAACCCTACCTGCACCAGAATTTTCTACTTCAGATCAAAGGTTTTGATCCACTCGAGTTTTTCGTGCGTGTGTGTGTGTGTGAGAGAAAATGGAACTGGGAACTTCTTCTTGGTGGTGAATCGTTGGGTGAGATCAGAAAAATTGCCACGTAGGATAACTGAGGCGCAAAATAGAGGGATTTTATCGTACGCCGAGATGCCATATTTGCGTCGCTTGGCGTGGACGTATTTATCCGTTTGACGGACGTTAGAATGGCGTTTTCGTTCGTTTGGACGATTCTAGCCCCAACCGATTTCGGTATTTGCTGGTCAATTGTTTGACCGCTGACACGTAAGCAAGATATTACCGTCGCCGGGCTTGTGTTCTGTTATCCGTTCATTTTGTTAATTAAGCCTGATGATGATGGCCAAAATGGGCCAAAGTTCGTGGACAATTTTTTGGCCCGCAGTCCAGCCCGTGATCCGGCCTGTGAATAAGACGGTACAGGCTTGGATTTGATAATTGGTGACGGGCCAGGCTTAGCCCGCGGGCTTTGAAGCCCGTTTGACCCAAAATCCGTTTGGCCCCCTTTTTTTTTCTTGAAAAATGTACATTATTTTTACTAAATTATTTTCTAAGGAATATACTTCATTTATTAAAAAAAAATTGTACATTAAAAAAAACAACTTAGTTTCAATAATGTTAATTATATTTTCTAATACGTATAATTATAAACTTTTATTTACTTAAGTAAATAAAAATTTATAATTTTAAACTTTTATTTATTTAAGTTAATAAAAGTTTATAATATTTCCTCTTAGAAAATATAATTAACATTATTGTGACTAAGTTGTTTTTTTTTATAAAATTCTTTGTTTAATTCTAAAGAATTTAGTATTTTTTTAAAATAATTTCAAGCATTTTCAGATTTTTTTTTTTTAAAAGAAAAAGGTAAAATCCGTTTGGCCCGTGGATCCGGACTAAACGGGCGGGCGTCACCATGGAACAACAGACGGGACGGGATGGGCTTTAGCCCGTTTCCTCTCACGGACAGGCCGAGTTAAGCCTGTTTATCCGTTTGTCCGCGCGTCGACGGGCCGAGCCGGGCCGGGCCGGATTACCCGTTTGGCCTTCATTAATTAAGCCCATGGGCTTGGGCATCTGTAACTCAATACATTGATAAGCTAACTGCAACCTTTTATCACGTGACTAAGAAAGTGGTTTTCTTTAATAATAGACTAAGAGCTCGTTTGGTAGGTCGATAGGATTAGCATGTATTAATAGGGAGGATGTTATTAATTCAGGAATTAATAATACTGATGCCGCAGGAAATGTGCTTATCAATCTTCCTCCACGTGGCAGGACTGATCACCTAGCTCCTTGACCTGAAATCAGAACCCACGACTAGCCGGATGTGTCTCCGGCTTAGACCCTCGGGCGTGAGAGTAAGTATTTGATGATTAGAGAGCAAAAACATATTGAATAATGAAATTCTGATAACAAAATGGCAGTTACCTTATAACCGTGGTAGTGACGAAATATTTATAGTTGATGACTGCGGTTATTTTTGGTGGGGCTACATGAGCTCCGTGATTTATGGGACGGTTATTCATCATGTGAACGTGTCCTGAAATGGTCCCTGATTTGTAGGGAAGCAGTTATGAAAAGATTTGAAGCACGTGCGTCTGTGTCAATTAGGTCGTCACTTGCTTATTAGGTCGAGGTCGCCACTTGAGACTAGGTCGACCTGACTGGCGGGTAGAGCCGGATCGTACCCGAAATATGACTGGGTCATAAGGTCGGACTAAGTTAGGTCGGGACCTAGTAGGTCGGACAATGAACTTAGTCAACTGATATATAAGATGGGCCTTGAGTCATGTACGGATTGGGCTTAGCCCACTGGGAATGGGGTAGAAATAATTGCTTGAGGACTGGGCTTTTCTCGCTTGGCCCAGCTAGATACTTTTGGTGTGTTCAGTGGCCCCCAACTTTCGAGTTGACTTTGTCGACTAGGAAGTTAAGGAAACTTTTGATGAGGATTGCTTCACTCGAAGGTCGCTACTTGCTCTGAAGTTTAGTCGACCATAGATGACGTGTCACAATCTGGATCGTTGGCAACGAACGGTCAGATCTGAAGGAGCCCCGTTTTTCTGTAATCATTACTGTTTTGACGTTTGAGAGTCCGCCTTGGAAACTGTTTCCGTATTCAATTGGGAAAACAAAACCTTTGAATTTTCCTTTTTCTCTTCAACCTTGGATCATATAAATACCAAAGTCCTTCCTAATTTAGAACTTTTGCTCTCCTTGAACTCTTTCGCGACTCCTGTGATAGCAACGGAAACAGCAATTGCTTTAAATTGAGCTTTCGTCTTCCATTGCACCTCTCTTCGTTCGACTGCTTAAGGTATTCTTCTTACCCCTTAGAATTAGGGTTTAATTTCTGCAATTTCTTTGATTTCGCCATGGCTAGGACCTTTAGCTACGAGCCCGGAGCTGGGTATGGTTATTGTAGCGTCAATCGTAGAGTTTACAAACATTTAAATGGAGAGTGGAGAGAGATAACCATGGAGGAATGTACTTCAATTTTGATCCGTTGGGGCTTGCGTTTCACCGAGCTAACTTTGCCTGTGGGAGAGGACTTAGGTGCCCTAGAAACGAACGACCCAAGAGTTGTGTCCTTTCATCTCTTCCATGAGCTTCTTGACAATTTAGCTGTGTTTTATGTCCAGGATGCCAACAAACCCTCTTTTATTAGAAACAGGATCAGATTTCTGGGGGAATCTAGGTCCCCCCTTAGTGTGTCTATTAGGACCCCTGAGACTTCATGTAGAACTGATTCCCCCTCTTCTTGTACAGATATGGCGACTCAAGGAGAAGCTGATGTCTCTACTTCCTCAAGCCCACGTATAGTGGATGCCTTTGAGACCTCTGCGGTGCCTGGCAGAAATGAAAGAGGATATTTGCCTCCAAGGCCATTCAGAGGAAAACAGAACCTCCCATCTCGTATAAGCATGGTGTATGATTTTTGTGAGGTAGATAAGAAGGAGTTCGACATCACCCTGTACAACAGGAAGGACTTCTTTGCTCAGTTTGGTGATTCTTATGAGGAAGATCCCACTAGGGTGGCCTTTTTCTATGGCCAATTTGAAGCTGGCTTGAGGTTACCCTTAGACCCCTTTATAAACGAGTTCTTAGAATGCACTGATGCACTGCCACTTCAACTAGGGGCCAACACTTGCAGGGTACTGGTTTGCTTCATTATGGTTTGTAGGTTCTTAGGGTATGAACCTTGTATGAAAGTGTTCAAGGAGTTCTTTAGTATCAAGTTTGATAAAGATAACGGGATAAGTATCCCCTCCAAGCCAAAATCTCCAAAGCTGTTCATCAATCTCCCTAGTAAGGCTAGTGGTTGGAACTCCTACGTGGTGGTGGTGGAAAATAGAAGAGGATGGGAGTTTCCCTTGCCCAGTGATGATACAACTGGTGTGAGTGAGGAGAACTACTGGGTGTCATATTGGCATACTGACTTGTACAAGAAATTGGTGGAGCTCGCCAAAAGGGGACCCATTAGTTGGGAGGCTTTGGGGACTAACAAGAACAACTACATCCGAGCTGGAATGATGGTCAGCGAGGGAGATGTCGTGCCCATGGTCCCAGTGGTTAGATGTCAGAGGTATCCAGATTGGGTTACCCATGAGGGAGCTCGATTCAAATTTGAGAAAGAGTGCCATTTTTGTAAGAAGACTGCCAACCATTGTAAGGATCAGGGAGAACACTTCGGGGGTAAGAACTCGACCATTCACTGTCTCTTGACCCCTCCAATATTTGTCGACATGCACATGTTTTGCTCATATATAGAACTAACTGCTCGTATGTTGTACTTATTAACTAGCATACGTTTTAACTCGTGGGTTGTTTATTCGCAAGTTTAATTCGTACATAGAACATTTTGCTCGTATGTAGAATAATTAGCTCGCACATGTTTAATTCGTACATAGAACTAGTTGCTCGTATGTAGAAATCTCATATGTCGATCTAACCCTTTATCATTTCAACTTTCGTGCAATTTTAACTCCTGAGAATGAAGCGAATATGGGCCGAGCTATTGACATCAGGAAGAGCAAGAGAAGCTGTGGGGCAGCCAATGCTAGGGAACATCGAGAGAGAGAGGGTGTTCAACGCCAAGAGATTTTGAAGACGGTGGACGTGGACCCTGTCAATTCTATTCCGGTGGAGGATAATCTTGAGGAACTGAAGGAGGACTGAGCTGGAGATGTTGCTCATGGCACGGATGAGGTCGACGCTGCTGAGATCGACGTATCTGATCAAGTTGTGGAGCCAGCTAGGGAGGTCATTAGGACTAGGACCCGTGCCCAAGCCAAATCTAAAGCCAAGTCTAAAAAGGTTTCCAAGGCCAAGTCGCCTGTAATTGAGATAGATGAAGAGGAGGATGATGAGGATACTGCCCCTCTTAGTAAGAAAATCAAGATTGGTTCCTCCCATATTGGCTCTGCCCCCGATCAAGTTGATGCCACTGAGCATACGGAAGTTGAAGCTAGGGGCCCCCAATCTTCTCCCATCCACGTTTCATATGCTGAGTTGATTCAAACCCGTGTTCACGAGCTGAGTGAGGTGACTCCATTGACAAGGATCAACTGTTTGGCTAGGGAGTACCCCGAGCTGGAATACGGACAAGTTGTAGTTAGGAGGGGAGCTGATCAGGACTTGATTAAGGAATTCATCAACAAGCCTTTGACTCCTGAAGCTTGCAGGGCTAGAGTCGGACTAGCTTCTTCCGAGGTAACCCTTGTAACTTTTTGTATTGTTTTACTTATTCTTCTTGCCTGTCTCTCTCCCTTACCTTACTTCTGCTCGATCTAACCTCTTGTCCTTACTCGTCATTTCAGACTCTTGCCATGATTGACTTGGCCACTACTTACTGGAAAGCTGCTGAGGAGCAGGAGAAGCTAGCTAAGACTATGCTGGCTCAAAAAAATGAAGAGTTGACGAATCTTGATGAGGAGCGAGCTAAGTTGAAGGAGGATCTGGAAAAGTTGAAGGAGGAGCACTCAGATTTGGACAACTCATATGATGCACTAAAGCTTGTCAAAGATAATGAAGTAAAGGCCAAAGAAGAAGCCTGGGGCCAGCTGGGAGAGGCCAACAAAGAACTCGCCGCTCTTAAGGAGGAGAAGAAAAAGATGGCTGCAGACCTCGAACTGGCAACCCAACAACTTCTTTGAAGTTCGGTTACTTTGGCCCGAAGCAAGAAGAACTAGAAGGTTGCTCGACTTCGGTGGGGGTGGATCTAGCCGCATTGTCCAAGAGGCTAAGGAGGAGGCCGTCAAGGCCTATAAGGATAGCGACGAGCTCAATAAATATATCACTGAAGAAGCCAGGGGGTTCTTCGAGGTGGGTCTGAGGCATATGGCTCGGCGCATCATAGTGGATCCTTCTGTCAACATCTCCATCGAGCAGATAGCCAAATGGGCCTCAGAAGATCAATATAACACAGCAGCTCGTCAAGGTCACTCCTTGGTGCCATTCAATGATAATGACTTAGAGCTTATCACCAAAGATGATGAAGAGGCAGAAGCGGCGCCCTGGAACCCTCCTGATGTTGAGAAGGTCAATTTCAATACCATCTTGGCTGAACTTGAAGAGTATGAGGATCCAGCGTTTGACGAGGAGTCTCCCAAATTCACCATTAGCGACTCAAGGAAGGTAGTCTACCAGCAAGAGCAAGTTTTAGGTGAGCCATCTGCTGTAGGTGATCAAAATGACGTCGATCCAGCGTCTACTAATGGTCAAGCTGCCGGTGAGCCCACAGAATGAAGTTTGATGTTGATGGTTATGTATTGAACAAGTTCCAAACATTTCTTGTTTTTTGGTTTTATGAATACTTATGCCTTGGCCCTGTTTTTGGGAGGCATTTTGCTTAGTAACTTTACTTGCCTAAGTCTTGGCCCGTTTTGGGAGACTTAATTATATCGTAGTTGACTTTCCTTTATTGTCTGTTGTATGCTTTCGATTTCAGCATGTATGTGTCGAGCTAGATATAATTGGGCAAGTAAGTCGTCCTAAGTTTAAGGTCAACCTGGATCCGTGGAGAATTAGTCAACCTTAGACTTGCAAGGATTATTGGAAAAGAGATTGACTCAATGTCAAACCTGTTTAAGAGGTCAAAGCTGACCAAAGGTCGAGCTTATCAGAATGAGGTCGACTTAAGGTCGGACTTATTATTAGTGTACAGCTGATTAAGAATCGAGCTTGTTAAAACGAAGCTGACTAAGAGTCGAACTCGTTGAACAAAGTCGACTAAGAGTCGAACTTGTTAAGGGAACTAAGCTGATTAAGAATCGAGCTTGTTAAGACGAAGCTGACTAAGAGTCAAGCTCGTTGAACAAAGTCGACTAAGAGTCGAACTCGTTAAAGGAACTAAGCTGATTAAGAATCGATCTTTTTAAGACGAGGCTGACTAAGAGTCGAGCTCGTTGAACGAAGTCGACTAAGAGTCGAACTCGTTAAGGGAACTAAGCTGATTAAGAATCGAGCTTGTTAAGACGAAGCTGACTAAGAGTCGAGCTTGTTTGAAATTAGTGTGGCACAATGCTTGGTCGAATAGAACTGCGATTTTTATTGAAGTAGGAACATGCTTACATCAAATGGAAAGCTAGAACTATGACAAATTGGGAACTGCTTTAACTTTGAACTGAACTAATGACTTGAACTAGAAGTAGTACTTAATCAGATGAGTAGCATGCCATGGGTGCTTCAGCTCCTCCCCATCTGGATGAGCTATCATGTAGGTTCCTTCTTTGATGATTCGAGTGACAATGTAAGGACCTTCCCAGTTGGGAGATAGCTTGTTCTGTTGGGTTCTCCTTCCTGTTGCCTCAATCTTTCTCAACACATGATCTCCTACTTGGAATGATCTTGTCTTCACCTTCTTGTCGTGGTAACTTTTAGTCCGTTGCTTGTAGTTGACCATTCGAAGGTAGGCAGTATCTCGCTTCTCGTCGATTAGATCCAAGTCGATCAATCTGTTGATATTATTCTGCTCTTGATCGAAGAATGTCACTCTGGCTGTAGGAATGGCCTCTGACCCGTATGCTAGAGCAAATGGGGTTTCCCCCGTAGGCCCCCGAGTGGTTATGCGAACTGCCCAAAGAGCAAGGGGGAGTTTGCCCAACCAATTGCTACGTCGACCTACCAGGCATGTCTTTAGTGAAAATAGGACTAGCTTATTAGCTGCTTCAGCTTGCCCATTTCCTTGAGGATATGCAACGGATGATTGCCAATGTTTGACCCCTACTCTATTCATTTCTTCTTCAAAGGCTCTGGAGAACTGCAGCCCGTTGTCTGAAACTATAGCTCGAGGGATCCCAAATCGACACCAGATGAAGTCATGTATGAAGTTGATTGCGTTTTCTTTTGTGATTCGAGCTAGGGGCTTTGCTTCAACCCATTTTGTGAAGTAATCAATTGCAACGATTGCATACTTGCAATTCCCACAGGCGGGTGGGAAGGGTCCAATCAAGTCGATGCCCCACATATCAAACGGCCAAGCAGCGATCACAGGAGTATGTTCCGTTGTAGGCATATGAGGTAGGTTGGCAAACCTTTGGCATTGATCACATTGCTGAACAAAGTCATGAGTGTCAGCTCGCATGTGTGGCCAATAATACCCCAAGGTGATCAATTTGTCGGCTAAAGTCCTAGCCCCCGGGTGTCCACCGCAAATTCCACTGTGCACTTCATGCATTAATTGGGTGATTTCCTGAGGGTGGATGCACTTCAGCAATGGCTAGTATATGATCTTCTGAAGAGCATGCCTCCTTGAATGACATATCTCGGAGCTTTCTTTTTAACAGCTCGAGCTTTCTTCTCGTCTTCGGGGAGCTCGCCACTTTCCAGGTACGCCTTCATTTCTTCGATCCATCACTTGTTATTTGAAGTGTCTTCCACACATTGAATCTGAACCCTTTCATAAGCTGGGCTCTCAAGGTAGGAGATAGGCTCCTCATGTGGCTCATCTGAAGTGGCCAGTTTTGAGAGTAGGTCGGCTAGCTTGTTGTCTTCTCGACCAATCCTCTGAATTCCCCAAAACTCCAAATCCTTTGTCATTTTCTTCACCAGGTCGTGGTATTTGACTAGAGTAGAGTTCAACACCTCGTATTCTCCCCGGACCTGGTTGACTATCAACTGTGAGTCACAATATGCCATGATTTTAGTTGCTCCAAAGCACTGGCGTACTCAATGGCTGCTACTAAGGCTTCAAACTCCGCCTGGTTGTTGGAGGCATCAAATTTGAACCTTAATGACTCCTCATATACTGTCCCAGATTCTGGTTCGATCAAAACAATCCCAGCTCTAGGGGTGTAAATGGTTCGGTTTAGCTCGGTTTGGACAAATTTAGGAGCCAAACCGCTAGTATCGGTTTGGAAAAATTCCAAACCGAGCTGAGCTAAAAAAAATCGAACCGAGCTGAGCTAAATCGGTTTAGCTCGGTTTAGCTCGGTTTGAACCGCGGTTTGAATCAACCAAACAAATTTACAATTACATTTTGTCATAAGCATAGATCCCAAAACAAATGCTAAAACATGCACTCATTTTTTCAACTTGAAATTCATCCATTGAATGCAATATATGAACTCAGCATAGGCTTTCTGTTTAAGAGCATAGTTCTGATGTATTGTTTCAACTTTTAAAAAATAATGAGGAACATACTATTGTTGGTTGAACAACATACTTATGATGTACAATTTCAACATTTCCAAATACTCCATCCTTTGCTTACTTAGTTGTACCATGTTTGTAACAGTGTAAAATTACTCTGAAAAAATATCAGAGTTAAATTTTCTCTCTTAAATATATGAATACTAAATATATGTATGCATTTTATTGTTTGTTCCTGTAGTAATCAGACTGTCAAGCCTTCGACTATAGAAAGCAAAAAATTAAAGACGAAAATTAGGATAAAAAATCAAAACTAGCAAAGTACTGACATTTGACAACTTGTCAAGCATACAAGCCTCAAAAAAAAAAAATAATAAGAACAAAAATCTGGGTAGGTTTATGCCTCCATTAGGAGTATGTGCCACAAAAGACTGCTTGGTAATGATCTAAACTAGCAAAGTACCGAAGAAAACACATAAACCACTAAATGTAAGTTTCGGGTAAAGATACAATTTTAGCACAAAAAAGGGTAGTATCGTCTAAGTTAGGTGTATACAACATACCTCTACTTTTGTTCTCGACGGTGAGAAGGCGACGACGGTGAGAGGCGGCGACGGTGAGAGAGGCGGCGACGGTGAGTGAGGGGGCGACGGTGAGATCTACTTTAGAGAGAGAAGGGGAAGAGAGAGAAGGCGACGATGAGCGGCGGCGACGGTGAGAGGCGACGACGGTGAGTGAGGCGGCGATGGTGAGATCTACTTTAGAGAGAGAAGGGGAAGAGATATAATGAAAGTTCTCCAAGAGGCAGTGGTAATGTATTAAATATTTTAGGGTTTTGAAATAAATTAAAGGTAGGGATTAATTTGATTTGGAATGAATGGTTAGGATTATGGTTTATGGTGGTTTGGTTTGACTTCATAGCTCGGTTTCGTAGGTCGGTCTCGTAGCTCGGTCTCGTAGCTCGATTTCGTAGCTCGGTTTCGTAGCTCGGTCTCGTAGCTCGGTTTGAAAGCTAAACGGTTTAGCTCGGCTCGGTTCGGCTCAGCTCGACACCCTCAAACCGCAAGCTAAACCGAACCGCTCGGTTTGGCATTTTTTCAAACCGAGCTAAACCACTCAAATAAAAAAACCGAGCTAAACCCCACGGTTTAGCTCGGCTCGGTCTCAAACCGCGGTTTGAGCTAAACCGCTTACACCCCTACCCAGCTCCACTGACATTCTTTGTAGCTGACCCATCCGAGTAGACATTCCAGCAATCGTCGGGTAGAGTAGTGTCGGGCTGGGACTCCTGTTCTTTTCCCTTAGCTTTTTCTTTGTGAACTCGCACCTCACTATCTTCCTTAGTGAACGTAAGCTCGACCAAGAAGTCTGCTAAGGCTTGAGCCTTCAACGCCTTTCGAGGTCGATACTCGATGTCGAATTCCGTGAGGGCAATTGACCAATTGAGTAGGCGACCTGAACTCTCGGGTTTATGCATAATTTTTCTTAAGGGGGCATTCGTAAGCACCACTATAGGGTGAGCCAAGAAGTAAGCTCCCAGCTTCCTTGAAGCCACGACTAAAGCATATACGACCTTTTCTGCATTGTAGTACCTGCCTTCAACATCTGATAGAGCATTGCTTACATAATATACAGGCTTTTGAAGTCCCTCCTCTTCTCGAACCAATACTGCAGCAACTGATTTGTCTCCCACAGACAGGTACACGAACAAAGTTTCTCCAGTGGTCGGGCTACTCAAAAGAGGTGGAGTAGCGAGATAATCCTTAAGTTGTTGGAACGACGAATGACATTCGGCCGTCCATTCAAAATTCTTCGTCCCCCTCAAAGCTTTGAAGAAGGGGAGAGACTTTTCCGTCGACTTGGATATGAAGCGACCTAAAGCTGCTACTCTTCCGTTAAGTTGCTGCATCTCTTTGACACTGATAGGATCTTTCATGTCGACTAGATCCTTGATCTTCTCCGGGTTAGCTTCTATACCCCGTTGAGACACCATGAATCCAAGGAACTTGCCAGCTGCTACACCAAAAACACATTTGCTGGGGTTGAGCTTCATGTCGTTTGCTCTCAAATTGGTGAACGTTTCCTTAAGGTCGACCACGTGACGCCCGATCTTTGTTTTAATGACCATATCGTCGATGTAGGCCTCCATGTTTCGACCAATCTGTGAAGCAAAGACCTTGTTGACCATACGTTGATAAGTCGCCCCTACATTCTTCAGTCCAAATGGCATCATCGTGTAGCAATAGATGCCTCCAGCTGCTTGGAAAGCCGTTTTCACTATGTCATCCTCATGCATCTTTACCTGATGATAGCCTGAATAGGCATTTAGGAAGCTAAGGGTTGAGTGGCCAACAATAGAATCAACTAGCTTTTCAATTCTAGGCAGGGGGTAGCTGTCTTTTGGGCAGGCAAGGTTGAGATTAGTGAAGTCGACGCACATTCTCCATTTGCCATTTGACTTCTTCACCATGACCACGTTAGCTAGCCAAGTTGTATGTGTGGCCTCCTTGATTATTCCTGCACTCAAAAGCTTTTGTACCTCAATTTTTATGGCCTCTTCTTTGTCTCAAGCAAAGCTTCTCAACCTTTGGGGTTTGGGCTTTATGGCCGGGTTGACCTCAAGCCTGTGAACGGCGACCTCTTCCTTGATTCCCCTCATGTCTTCTACTCGCCATGCAAAGACATCATTGCTCTCTTTGAGTAGCTCGATGATTTCCAGCCTTTCCTCAGCTGACAATTGTTTCCCAATCTGAATCTTTTGCTCGGGGTAGGAAGGGTTGGTGATTACTGACTCTAGCTCGTCTACAGCCTCTAGCTCTGGACCATCTCTGAATTGCAGGGTCTCAATGATGATCTCTCTGACCCTCTGTCTTTCCTCGGTCCCCAGATGTGGAGCTTCTTCAGCTATCATCTCATCCAGCTTATCTGCAACCTCGCTGGTGGTGGTGGTGGCCCCCGAGTTATTGTCGATCTGGAGGCATAGCTTGCCTATGGAAAATTGGTCGACCATAACTGTATCTGAATCGACCATGGTGGTTTCAGAGTGACGTGTCGACTCAGTCATGATCTCGTCATATGAGTGATAGGTCGACTCTTCCACGATGGTGATTGTAGATAGCCGAGTAGTTTTGGTGACTGATTGAGACAACTTTAAGTAGCCTTCTGCAGTCTCAATCTCTAGCTCCCTCTTCTTCCTTTCTCGAAGGACATGGTCGAGGTATGCTCGAGCTGTTCCTTGAACACAGCCGACTCCAGCTGGTGTGGGGAATTTAACTCGCTGATGTGGAATAGAAGCCACCATTCCAAGTGCAACCTGGCCAGGGATTCCAAGTATAGCAGCATAATCACTATTCACATCTATGACAATAAATTTTACCTTGGAAACGACTCGGTATGGATGTTGTCCTAGGTCGATATGGAGCTCAATCTGTCCTTTGGCGTCGACCCGGTGATTGGTGAAGCCTTCCAACCTGCCATCATATCGTTCGAGCTGCTCATTTGAGAGACCCATCTCCTGGAATGTCTTATAGAACAGAATGTCTTTGCAGGCCCCCGTGTCGACTAAGAGTCTGCTCGTCGTCCATCCGTCAATGAGTCCTGGGATGACAAGAACTTGCTCCCTAGCCGCCATATTAGTTGCCAGCTCGTGGGGGTAGAAGTTGATCACCTCATCCCTGACATCTCTCCTTGGAGGCACATGTGGGGCTTTGTTGAGTTGAAAGATTTTATGTTTGATGGTTGTGTTGCTGGCTTGCTCTGTGATGACCCCCAAGTTCAATCTGGGCTGCCTTGGTCCCTGATGTCCACCTGCTGGCTGCTCGCCTCCACCAGCTTGAGGCCTTTTAACATAAGTGTCGAGCCTTCCCTGGTCGACCATCCTTTGAATGATACGCTTCAAACTCATACAATCCTCAGTGGTATGGCCTGTATCCTTATGGTAATTACAGTATTTGCTATTGTCCCTTCTGAACTTGTTGCCTGGGTTCATTGGGGCAGGTGGGGCCAACTCGATCGCGTTCATTATTTCTGTTCGACTCACCGTTAGGGGAGTGAAAGCTTCGGGTACTTTCTCTGTCGCCCTGGTCCTGTTCTTACCATTCTTGTTGTTTCCCCCATTTTTGGGTGAGTCTTTCTTATCATCAGCAACCTCAACCTTGGGGCCTTTCCCATTCTTCTTTTCTTTCCTCTCCTCGGCTAATGCCATTATAAGCCTTCTCGAACAACTCCTGTCGAGTAGTGACTGTACGAACTGTCAGCTCGTAATCCATGTCTGCCGAGGAAATGCCATTTCAGAAACAATTGATCACCTCCCTGTCAGTGAGATCCTCCTCGATCTTATCGCCATCTCTTTAAACTTGGTGTAGTAGCTCATTGAGCTTTCATTTTTCCCTTGCACCAAGTTATTTAGGTCATGATCATTTTCCGAGCTCAGCTTGAGAAGCGATCTAGGAATTTTGTTCTCATACTCATCCAGGTCGATATGATACCGGCTGCCAAACCGTTGAACCATGTCAGAGCTGCCCCTGTGAGTGTGCTTATGAGGGCTTTGCACATAGTGTCGTCCTCATTGGAGACAAAGCACATAGTGGCTTCCAGGTGCTGCACATGGCTTTTTGCATTAGTTGCCCCTGAGTACTTCTCTAGGAGGGGCAATCTGAAACCAGCAGGAGGTCGACTATCAATCAAATCCTTGGATAGGGGTCGAAGAGCAAAGTCAATTCGTTCGACCTTTCCATTATCATTTTTCTTTTCAGCTTCCCATTGTTCAAACTTTCTCTTCCATTGCAGCCACTCCCTAGCATCAGGTCTGTCTTCTCCAGCGGGGGGAACAGCATTCGACCTTTGACCCTCGCTTCTGGGGGGAGTTACCTGTCTGCTTCTCCTATCTCTGTGAGAAGGTGCCCTTTCTGATCGAACTGGTGACCTGTGTCTGTCATCTCTTAGTGGCGACCTGCGCCTTTCATCCCTGGGTGGCGACCTGCGCCTATCATCTCTAGGTGGCGACCTGCGCCTTCCCTCTCTTATAGGCGACCTGCGCCCATTCCTGTCCCTATGAGACTGCGATCTTTGCGTCCTGGCAGGCGAACCACGTCGTCTTCGGTTGGCCTCTAACTGTGTCCTCAGGTCTGACTGTGCCTCTTGTTCCCTATTCCTAGTGAGACTAGCCCTTAGGTCGTCACTCGGAACATGAATAGGTGATTGAGGTCGGACCACCATCCTTTGATAAACATTTTGTCCCACAGTTTCGTTTGGTCTAGTACTCCTAACACGCTCCCTATTCGAGACTTGAGAGGGAGCCACCCTCTCTGACCTTCTATTCGCCTGTTCTGCCTCCTCCATTGCCAATAACTCGGCCAGAATCTGAGCTCACTCCATCAGCATTTCTTTTCTGCTAAAAGGGTTGGATGAGGGACCTGCCCTATTTCCAACATTCAGTTGTCCGGTTGGACGCTTTGGAGGAGGTGGAACTCCTTGTCCCTCCATAGGCTGCTTTTCTCTCCTTCCATCTGGCAATCCTCTGCCATTAGCAACACTGTTAGAGCGCGTCGCTCTAGCATGATGGCGAGTTGGAGGGGGAGGAGGCAAATTGGCATTTCCAACGTTTGTATTGACGTTTCCAGTGTTTGCATTGGTGTTATTGTTTCCTTCTTCGTGCCCGAGTGAGGCCTCAGATACATGTCCATCCGAAATCACCATGATTGCAGGTTGAGAAAACTTTCGAGGTCAAGCTATGCACGATTCCCGGTAATGGAATCAAACTGATGCCGCAGGAAATGTGCTTATCAATCTTCCTCCACGTGGCAGGACTGATCACCTAGCTCCTTGACCTGAAATCAGAACCCACGACTAGCCGGATGTGTCTCCGGCTTAGACCCTCGGGCGTGAGAGTAAGTATTTGATGATTGGAAAGCAAAAACATATTGAATAATGGAATTCTGATAACAAAATGGCAGTTACCTTATAACTGTGGTAGTGACGAAATATTTATAGTTGATGAGTGCGGTTATTTTTGGTGGGGCTACATGAGCTCCGTGATTTATGGGACGGTTATTCATCATGTGAACGTGTCCTGAAACGGTCCCTGATTTGTAGGGAAGCAGTTATGGAAAGATTTGAAGCACGTGCGTCTGTGTCAGTTAGGTCGTCACTTGCTTATTAGGTCGAGGTCGCCACTTGAGGCTAGGTCGACCTGACTGGCGGGTAGAGCCGGATCGTACCCGAAATATGATTGGGTCATAAGGTCGGACTAAGTTAGGTCGGGACCTAGTAGGTCGGACAATGAACTTAGTCGACTGATATATAAGATGGGCATTGAGTCATGTACGGATTGGGCCTAGCCCACTGGGAATGGGGTAGAAATAATTGCTTGAGGACTGGGTTTTACTCGCTTGGCCCAGCTAGATACTTTTGGTGTGTTCAGATGCTTATCCGGATTGTACTTTGAATAATTACTACGATTGCATTTAATCTACCAAACATACTTTTATTGGACTAATAATCCTATTCGATCATTTATCGACTTACCAAACGGCCCCTAAGTGACAATCCGTGCTTCGTGTACCATATTTTTCTGCTATTTTGTTGTTGAATAGTTTTACTTTATATACTTTCAATTTTACTTTTAGGTAAATAGTTGACTATTAATAGAATTTGCCATGTGACTTTCAACTCATTACTTTTTGCAATTTTATTTCTAATATTCATACTTTATGACAAAATGAGGTATTTTTTTATGGATGTTAAAAAATTGGACTAAATAAAACTAATGTGAATATTACAGTGTCCCCCCCTAAAATTCTTTCTTTTTTTGTTTGTCTCCCATTGCTTATATTTACCAAACAAAGAATAAAAAGTACTCCCACCGTCCCATTTTAAGAGTCCTACTTTTCTTTTTGATCTGTCCCAAATTAAGAGTCTCATTTCATAAATTTTATAAATGACAAATTTTGAACAGTGTTTGAACATTTATACCCTTATAATGTAAATATATTTACAAAAAAAATCATTCATTATACCCTTATAATATTAACATATTTATAAAAAAAACCAATCAAAAAGAGATTTTATCATAAATGTTTTAACTTTTATATTCTCTCTCCTCTGATCAATTATTCACTTATAATTCTTTATTCATTTTTTAAAAATAATTCTTAAAAAGCGTGAAATACTATCCTAGGACCCTTAAAGTGGGACGGAAGGAGTATAATTTTTTAATAAAAAGAATAAAAATAAAATAACAAATTTATTCAATACATTAAAAATAAGAAAATTTTGTTTTTAAATAGGGAATATTGATTTTTAAAAAATATTAATGAGAAAAGATATCATGCTTCATAAAACATATTTTGTATTTTTTTAAAGCGTATTTTTTCAGTAATAATTCAAAATATAAAATAATCCAAAAAATAAATATATTAAATATTTTCTCTGCCCCAGATGATATCTAGAATTTACACGCTTATTAAGAAACATTAAGAAATGAGTAATAATAGTCTAAATCACTATTGATGATTCAATTGGATAAAAAATAGATGAATTTTTATTTTATTTTTGTAATTTTACAAAAGGAAAACGAAGAGAATATAGATGTCCAAGAAAAGTATGACTCTTAATATATCTAGAAATTCAAGAAATGTTTTTTAAAAAGGGAATCTATTTTAAGATGCTTGTGCTTATGATGTTTTGTTTAAAAAAAAATAATTCAAGAAAAAGTCAAACACTAAACCCAGATTTCTCTTTCAATTTCTCCCATTCTTGCCTTCCCCCATTCCCGACTACTCCATCGTCCCATCTCCCTACCTCCTTCCTCCTTCCCCCTCCCGCATGCTCCCCCTTTTCTCTCCTCATTCCAGCACCATTTCGGCATGCCCCGACAATTACACCGTCGGTCACCACTAACCCGGTGCTTTGTTTTTTTCTCCCTTTTCTACATCAAAACTCTCTCTATCTCTCTTCCTAATTCCTGAAATAATATTGTAATTTATATTCAGATTGAGAAATTAATAGAAAATAAATCTAGGTTTTAACAATTAATCAAATTTAGTAATACACAGTTGTTCTCGTTCCAATCTTGTTGGTGTTTTCATAGAGATTTGGAGTGTGTGTATATGTATTGGATTAGACTTGATTAAACTCATTTGTCCCTTATTGAATGATCATTTTTGTCTCAAAATTAATGACCTTTTAAAACTTTTTCATAAAAAACTTTGTTCCTAAATGGTTTTTTTTTTCAATTTTTTTTGTTAGCAAGTAAATTTTGAAAGTAAATAACAAGAATTTTTATGATTTTTTCTATTAAAACTCAACATTTTTAAAATGACTCTTAAATTCAAAATGATCATTCATTTTGGAGCAGAGAGAGTAATTGGATGGGGAAAGAAATGGTTTGTGCTGCAGTAGTTTGCGTGTCGCTGCTCAAGTGGTGCTCCCGCATTCGGAACTCTTGTTGAAGGGCTAGACGAATGGCAATACTCCACCTATTATTGTTTTACTGCTATTAATTGATTTTTCTTGTCGATCTAGTCTGAATTTTTCAATTTATTGTTCATATTCACCTTTATTTTGGTCAAGTGTGAGTTTTTAATGCTTATCTGGTTGATGAATGAATCCTTGACAATTGGACGTACAAAATTGGAACACAGAGAGTAATATTTATGCAGAAAAATTTGGGAGAAACTTGTTTCTTCTTCATAAGTTATAAAAAGTCCTGTTTTAAAATTTATCGACTTGGTGTTATAAAGCCTAAACTCACTGTTTTAATACCTAAACTTGCTATTTTATTTTCTAGCTTAAACTCACTGTTTTAATGCCTAAACTCACTATTTTATTTTCTAGGTATTTTAAGGCCTAAACTCAATGTTTTAAAGTCTAAACTCGATATTTTTAAGAATGAAAAGTGAGCTTTTTATAACTTATACATTTTGATATTCATATGCTTAAGTGAACTTTGCATAGTCAAAAAGTACGTAAAATAAAAACTTTTGTGTTATTTGCTCATTGAACAAATTAAGTAGGCAATTTCTCAATACTAACTAATGTGTAAAGACAATGACAAATACACTACTCTAAAACATCTTTACTAATATTGGATTGTCCTTCACCTGCTCTTTGAAAGTTTCTTAATTTGAATGCCATTTGTCAACTAAAACATTCAACTGCTCAATATTTAGACTGCTATAGAAATAAGAGAAATAATAAATTCTCTTTAGTTAGTCTATCAAAAAATAATACTCCCTCCGTTCCGCTCGAAAGGACACAAATTTCTTTTTTGGGCGTCCCATTTAAAAGGGCACAATCCCAAAAAGGAAAGTTTTTATTATTTTTATACTCTTCCTACCCCACTCATTCTCTCTCCTATTTTACTTTTACACTCACAACATTCTCTCTCCTAACTATTCCTCCCACTCATTCTCTCTCCTATTTAATTTTTCTTACTCACAACATTTAACCTTTTTCTCATTCTTACATCACTTTTCATATTCATTTCTTAATTTCCGTGCTAGGAGGCAAAATTGCCCTTTCGGACGAGACGGAGGGAGTATGCATTAGTTAATATAAAATACATAATTAGAATTACCTGGCATTAGTTGTTTTTCTTTCTTTCTTTTTCTTTTCAATATTCGTGTGCCTTTTGAAAATCAATGCTCTGTGTCTGTCTGACACATTTATTAATAAGTTTGATATCTTTTCATTAAACAAACTTTCTTTTAAATAAGTTATACTCCCTTAATCATAAAATAAATGTCAATTTTTTTATTTTTATTTTTTTGAAATTTGCTCTTGATCAAGAATAATTTTGAAATTCTTTTGGACATTCATTTTGGGACGGAGGGAGTATAAATAACAATCTGACTTACCCTTTGAAGTTATATGACTCTACTCAATAAATTTTAGAATGAAGATTAAATAAGTAATTTATACTCATCTTAATAATTGAGGAGTCGAGTTCTTTTCTTCTCGTTAGTTAGTTGACAAAAGCTGTTATATAATAGCCAAAACAATATCAATTTATCAAATTGTAAGATTTGTAATGCAAAATGTATAACTATAATAATATACTTACTTTGTGTGAGTCCATTGAAAACTTCCCGGTATACTATGTTTTTTGTCCAACCTTTATACTCCTCATCATCCTCAATGGATATAATCTTGAGACCTCTTGCTGATTTAACTCTGGATAATGCAACATATAGTTGAGCATGACAAAAAACTGGTCTTGATAGATATAATCCCACGTTTGTCAGAGTTCGTCCTTGACTTTTATTAGTGGTCATCGCATAACATACTCTTATCGGGAACTGTCTTCGTTTCAATACAAATGGCAGTTGTGTATTTGATGGGGATAAATCTATCCTTGGTATATGCATCTTTTCACCAATGTTAGATCCTGATATTATTTCTCCTTCAATAACTTTTTTGCCCAGCTGTTTAACAATTAATCTTGTACCATTACATATACCTTTGATAGGATTGATATTTCGGAGTAGCATAATTGGAACTCCTATTTTTAATTTTAATATGTACTCTGGAATACCTTAAATGCATATAAATCGTTATTATTTGTAATAAAGGTAAATTTAATGTCATATTAAACTTGCAAAAATAATTTATTACTTAATACTCGAGAAATGTAAGCTGTTTAAAAATTCTGTTGGATAAAGCAATTTCTGTTCTCCAATATTCTCTGTGAATTTATCAATCGTATCACAACTTGTGTATACTCTTTCTTCTCCGTCAATGTACTGCATGATGTATTTAGTTATCTCATCCACCATCTCATTTTTTGGTGTTAGAATTGCTCTATTTGTCAAATACTCCCTATCATGTTTATTTGACGAAAAGTCTTCGTACATAGAATCAAAAATCTGGTTTATGGGATCTTCATTTGGTAGGATTAGTAAAGAATATTAAATTTTAATCCATTCCGCCTCAATATCATCTCCTCTAAGTTTACTTGGCTCCTTTCCATCTCCTATTCTCAAAAGCCATTCAGAAAATTCTTTAAGGTCTTGATCTCCGTTGTTGCTTTCTATTGTTGTCTGAAGTCTCATATTTTTTGTGAGAAAAAAAACTTTGCAATCATCCCATAGTATGAGCTGTTTAATGCGGCGTTGACAATATCTCCTCGACTACCTTGTCTAACGACCGGAAGAATTTGTCGAAAATCACCTCCCAAGAGAACGGTTTTACCACCAAATGGCTTATTCTGATTGTATCCATCCATTACACGGAGAATATCTTTCAAAGTTTTATCAACTGCTTCAAAAGTATGTTTCGAATCCATAGGAGCTTCATCCCAGATTATCAAGCTTGCCTTTTGAATGAGTTATGCTAGTTGTGTACCTTGTTTAATTGCACATGTTGATTCCTCTATTATAGAAATTGGAATAGGGAACCTGCTATGGGCAGTTCTTCACCCGGGTAATAATAAAGCTGCAATACTTGTTTTGAAGTTCTTGTTGTTATCAGAATGTGTATAATATCAGCTTTGGAATAAAATTTTACTTTGAAATGAACTAATGTAAATTTGTACATGATGAAGCGACTGCAAGTACTATTTTGGATTCTGATCTCAGATTGTTTATAATGGTTTTATAAACATATGTTTTTCCAGTACCTTCATAATCATATAAAAAAAAGAATTTGGAATTCTTACTTTCAATTGCTGCAATAACTTTTGAGTAGACATTATATTGTTTTGTGGTCAAAGAAGCTCTATAAGCATCATGTTCTAAAACCAATCCTCAGATGTCGTAGCTTTGTTCTTCTCTAATGAATTATTCTTCAAGCCAGCCAACAATATGTCATCAAGCGTAGGCATTCCTGCAATATCTTCTAATGATCGACCATTCTTCAATAAGACCTTTCGAATCTCTGCTAGTTTTAAATTTTGGATCTCATGATCAGTCAAAGTCAAACTTGGGAAACATAAGATTTTCCTTTGAGTCAATATGATATCTTCACTAATTTTTGGCCAACTGAGTTCCCAAAACCTTTTAACATCTGAGACATTACAAAACAGTAATATTGTAACAAACAGGTCTCTCATTTTAATACCAGTTTCCCAATGTCTTGCTTCTTCGAGGGCCTCGTTCCATCATTATCATCTTCCAACAATCCTCGAGCATAGCATACAGTCTTCATTGTAGGGTATACAATTCCATTAAATGTGTGAATTTCTTCGTAAGATGTTAGACCTCATACAACATTGAGCAAAAGTCTTAGATAATATCTTTCTCCCGATGCAGGATGTGCATGTTTTGGCCAAGCTGTTCATTTTATTTAATCGGAAACTTGAAAAGGCAAGGAAACAAAACAGGATTCTTGAGTAGCAAACTGAAGGGGAATAAAAATGTAGTGGAATTTAACTAAGAGGGGAACCAATAGAGAGAAGGGCCATTGGTGGAGACATCGTAATTAGCATAGATGGAAATGTAGAGGAGCTGGTGCAGAGCGTGGGGGTGAGAGGGTTGCAGCAATTTTTGAGCCGTGAGCTCTCACCATAACTCCTTAGGATTGGAAAGGCCACCAGGTGTTCGATCAATTGCACCTTTGAGTTCATTGATCAAGATTGCTGCTTCATTAATGCCTAAACCGGCCTTCATCACTTCTTCTGATCCAATTTCTCCAATGTTAATCTCCATTTTCACACACACAGTGGAAGAGTTTAAGTGAAAGTGGAGAAGAAAAATGCAAGAAGCTGTTTAAGAACGGTAATAATGAGATTACAAAAAATATGTGAAGGTTAAAGTGGGATAATAATAAAAATTGTTAAGTTTCCACTTTCTCTCCTTCCATTTCCTCTCAATTTTGGAAGGAAAATCCTAAAAAATTTCCTTCCTTTTCTTTCGAATTCCTCCCTAAAAAATATCGGAAGCACGCTAACGAAGGAAATTTATAAAAAAATTCTTCCCATTCTTTCCCTTTCTCTCCATTTTTAAACTCGAAAGCAGGACCTAGATGACCACCCCTTAAATAGGATAATCCACGGGGCAAATTTTTGGAATGGTGAGAAATTGTTTCTGTTTGAAACAAGTAGTAGAGAAGATGGATAATTACAACATATACACGCACACGAACACAAGTATTTACGTGGTTAACCAACTTGGCTACGTCCACAGACAAATGGAGAACAATATTATTAATATGGAAAATCACCAATTACAAACTGTTCATTTTATTCATTCGCATCCACTCTATAAACATGGTATTCCTTGTTTTGTCATTCTCAACAACTTTAGGCAATGGACGCCCAATTGACTTACCTGATTTTCTCAATTTCCATTCACGTAAACATCTCTTCCATGTAAATTTAATCGGAAATTCAGCATATGTCAATGTTTTGGCCAAGCTGTTCATTTTATTCATTCGCATCCACTCTGTAAACATGGTATTCCTTGTTTTGTCATTCTCAACAACTTTAGGCAATGGATCATGATCATTAAAAATAAAAATTGCTCACCTTCCAAATGGTAACTCAATCTTTCTAGCTTTCTGTAGTGAATATCAAACTTAAAAATTCGCCATACTTTTTCACATGCCGATATATATCTGCAATCCAGGAATGTTTGTATTTCATGATTAATTTAATTAATAATGCCCAATCCTCTCGTTTTATTTGCTGAATCATCTTCAATTGCTGTAGTAGTTCTATCAGAGCCTTTTGTAACATATTTAAATAAATATTTGATGGCCTTCGACTTGTTACAACATCCCATATTCACATGGCTTTTGTACTTTACTAATAGATATCTATTATATGAAACTACATATCTATTATCTAGTTTTTTTCCATTCTTCTCAACAAATATATTACTTTCTCGACGTTCATACACACAATATCCCCTCTCATCTATTGTTTTCTTTTGCTGATATGGCTTCGGAAAATTTTTAGATCAAACACCTGAAATAAAGTTTTAAACATTTGTTAGTAAAATATATTGCAAGTTTACATAGATGTAATGTTTTTAAAATATTTCTACCATCAATCATGCAGGGTGAATTTGAATAACCAACTCCGTAAAGTCAATGCATCATGAATTTGGATACTACTTCATATCCAACCGGGTCAAGAACTGGATCAGGTAATTCTGTACTAATTATGCTATCTACCTGTTCTGTAGTATCAAACTTTGAATTCTCATCAACCCAAATAATAATATGGGCATGTGGAAGTCCACGCTTTTGAAATTCAATTGTGTATAGAACTGTAAAATTATATCAAATTTTTGGTAAGGAAATTATATAAGTAACTTAAAATTTTCTATATTTTCTTTTTCACTAAGTTAACTATGACATACCTGCTTGAACATGGCCAAATATTTCGTTGATAGTGATATCGTGAATCATTTCTTCTAGCTTGATTTTGAACACCCTTCCTTCAATCTCAGGCCTATTTTCTGGTTTTGGCCTTCCATTTCTGATAATAAATCTTGTATCTTACCAGTTAGGGTTTGCTGTAAACGTGATAAAAAGATCTGGATTTTCGTAGAAATGACAAATAGCCATTGCATCTTGATAATTCTGCATCATATATTTGGGGCTTCCAGTAAAAGATGAAGGTAAAATTGTTCTCATTCCAACTTTAGTCGAATCGACATCTCCTTTTTGAACTGCATCAAAGACATTTCTATACAATTTTGTTCGCAAATCACCTTGATTATTCCTTAGCCATCTCAACCTTTGTTGTTCTATTTGAGTGTACAATCAACAATATACTTTTGATATAATCTTCCACTAAACTGTAAAGTATGTCCTTCATTTCTTCGATACTGCAATTTGTAAGAATAGTACTCTCGTGCAGTTAAGTACTTTCGCTTAGTTTTTCTCTTTCCACTATTCCTTATGTATGATATCCATGTATGAAAGCCATCCTCTCCATAGGGAAATAACAATGGATATTGCAGTGCCATAAACAAAGGATGAAGGTCACTTATACGTTTAAGAACTCCGTTCTTTGACTCTATTATCAAATCCCTGTCAATATTTATCTTTGTGATATCTCCAACTATTAACATCGCAATTTCTGAACATGATGGCATACTGTACTAACGACTTTGGTTAGATCTTTTCTTCAATAACCTTAAAGAAAAATCTCGCACACCGGTTTGTTCATATCTATCTCTTGCTTTTCAAAAATCCTTCACCGGTTCATTATGCTCTTCTAACATCTGTATTAAATCATCTACGATACTTGGATCAATGTTATCATTCTTTTCTCCTTGTTTCACTGCATTAATTCTATTCCGAGTTTCATTCACATTATCATGCACATAAAGCTGTAAAAAGTTTGGAATACATCCATCTTCTGGAATCAAGGAGCCAATTTTATGATGTCATTGAAAACATTTAATTATAAGCACGTATATTATCAATAAAATTATTGGATTGTTGGCATGCATTAGCTTTCAAAAGCGTTCTCAAAGGTTTTGGTGTTTCTCTTGTCCTCGGAAGCTTGATTTTTCCATGATTGCAACATAGCCCAAACAATGGATAAGTGTTTCTTGGTGTTTTTTTAATTTTCTCCCTTCCCCAAAAGACAGCATGACAATATTTACATTGAAACCCGGGAGGTCCATGATAGGAATTTTCAGTAGTAGAATGATCTGATAAAAAGGAAAAAATATCAGAATATTTGTATTAAACTTTTAATAATACAATTTTTATGAAATAGAATGTACAATATACTCTGTGCTGGTAGCAGGGGAAAACGTGAACACCCAAAGGGGTGGCTGTGAACCACCCAAAATTAATGTTGACATGTAAAAAAAAATTACTAAGTACACCCCCACTTACCAGCTCAGCCCACCCCCCATTGGCAAAAAAGGAAGACACGGTTAAAAAATAAAAAGGACGCTTAAATTAAAACTACAGAAGGAGACAAGAGAGAAACAAAAAGCGAGAGAAAAAGAAAAGCGACGGCGGCGCTGACGCATCCAGGATTCCAGTCGCCACCTCGTCCGCCGGCGCCGGACAGCCACCTTGACCTCCGCTTCCACCAGTCCATCTTCACCTTCACCAGATCTTAATCACTACTTCTAGTAAGTTTTAATTTTTGGGATTTCAATTTATGATTTTATTGTTGAGTAATTTGTAATTTCTTATTTAGAGTTTTATCTTTAGATTTTTCAATTTATGAATCAATTTTGGGTTTATATTATTGATTTTATTATTCAATTTGGGGTTTTAGAATCAGGATTTTTCAAAAAGAGATTTCACATGAATAAATTAGTATTTTTGATTAATGGTGTTATTGATTTTTTTAGGATTGGTGGTTTTTTCTTATTTGTTGATTATGGAGCGATTCATGTAAAAAACAATTATTTTTTTGATGTTTTTTGGGTAATGTAATTTGTGAACCCCTCAATTTTGACCATGGGTCCGCCCCCGGCTGGTAGTTGTTTTCGTTTTCTTTGAGGGTCATTTTCTCTATGAACATTGTTGTTTAATTGCTTCTTCTGTCTTTTGCTTTTTATTATAAGCATTCTCTCCAATCTTTTTGCACGTGGATCAAAAGTTTTTTCTTCTGCTGCAGTAATAATTAATAAATGAAAATTTAAATAATTATGTATAACAACTTTTTCTTAGTTATAAATATCTCTGTAAATAATAAAATAAGAGTAGTTACTTGATGTATTCAGAATGAAATGTGTATCATTCGTTGTTGTAGTATTGACAGAAGTAGCATCATACTTTACTTTGGAAGTCACTTTATGATGAAAATGTTGTTGTACATCGTTAGCCTGATCGAGATGAATTTGACCTGCATAAAGAAGATTCATTTTTTATTATGTTTTAAATGTAACATGTCAATAGCGATAATGTTTGAATTTGAGGGGTTGATCAATCTAAAAAAGCCAAAGATTGAAACCTCAATAAAAGACAGTTAAGTATTATTACAAAATGTTTTTTTCTTGTTGTATGTACTTTGTTTATATCTTTTAGTGGTAATGAAAAACATAATAATTAATTTACCTGATGATAGTTAGCATGTTCACTTGCAATTTTAGTTGTTAATGATTCTATACCAATGTGTGAAGTATCGATGCATGATTCTTCCTTCCTTTCAATTTCTCAATTTTTTTTATTGATTTTATAAGAATGTCATGTTTATTGGTTAATAAAATTATGCTTCCATCGTTTATTCAAGTCCTTGACTAGCCTTAAAATCTATGTAGTTTAGGAGTATCTATTGTCAATTGAAATTTCTAGTATTGGTTGTTGTAATAGTGACTAATGTAGTACCACTATTTTTTATGAACACAATTTATGATGGCAATATTGTGTTATATTGTTAGTCTGAAAGAACTATAATGACATGTATAAAGAAAGAATTATAATGACATGCATAAAGAAGACTCATTTTTTTCTCTTTCTTATCTATATTCTAAATGTAACAGGTCAATAAAGATTGGATCTCAGGGACTGTCAATTTGCAAAAGTCAACAATGAGTAAGTTCATTTTCATTACTTTATTGAGACGTTGATTATTTTTCAATAACATATCCGTGAGTGACTTGGAGTGTATTTGTTTTGTCACGACCCTAATTCTAGGCACCATTTTAGCACATGTTGAGCACGTGGGGGTGGGGGTGTAGCATTTTATTTATGCATTTTATGCTATTTGTTAGCTTTATGTGTTCAATTTTATACTTTGACAACTTATGTGATTTTAGGATGTTAATAAATAAATTTTAATTATTTATTGTCTAAATGAAATAAATATGAAAGGTTGTAGTGAAATTATAATAATTGAAAATTTAAATATAAAGTTGGAAAAGTGTTGAAGTGCTTATGTGTATAAGTTGAATCTTAAGGGTTTTAGTGGTAGTAGTTAATACCTTGGAGGAGTTAAGTGTAACTTGGTTAATGGTTATCCTTCATTTTTCCATGGAAAGCATTAGTATGATCAGCCAAGTATTCTCTCCTTCTTCCTTAATATTCCAAAAGCTTAAACCCTAGAATTCCTTCCTAAATTCATAACAAATCAACTGTTGTTCCGTTCTTCGATCCGTCTTCATATTATTGTTCGTGAAGCCGAGGGGAGCGTATCTATCTGGAGAAAGATTTTCTTATTTTTGAATTAATTTGGTAAGTTATTATGATTTCTTTCAAAAGCATGTTCATTGAATGTTTAAGCTTGATATTGTTGTTTTATAAATGTTGTTTGGTATTTTGAAGCATTTTTTTGAAGTTGGAATTTTAGTGGAATGACCTAGGTTATGGTGTTGTTTTTAATTAAAGTTGATAGGAGTAAATGGTTGTTCTAAGTTGGAATGGTGTAAATGTTTAGATGCATGGCCTTTGTGGAACCTTTTATGTGATTGGAAATGGATTTGGTATATAATGCTTGGATTTGGAATGAATTGGGGTGAATTGAAATGGTAGGAATGAGTGGTACTGAAGTTGGGTTGGTTGCTGATGTAGAGGTAAAATGGCATGAGCCAAAATGGTTATTTTCTATTCAAGGCTGCTGAAATTTTCAGCTCTGTTTTGATTTTCTGGGGAAAGGCACGAGTCGTGCCCTGTGGCACGAGTCGTCCCCTCAAGATGGAAGAGTCGTGCCTAGTGGGACGATTGTATCAGGCTGGGGGTTAAGGTGGCACGAGTCGTGCCATAGGGCACGAGTCGTGCCCTGCCCTGTTGACTCTGAACCGTTTTTCAAGCATTAAAAACCTAATCTACCTAGTATATAACTAAACCCTCTTTAACGATAATTAAAGTATAATACTTTAGCTATCCAATGGTGTCTTAACTTGTCAAATTGGATAAGAGGAAAAGGTTTAAATATTGTACGGAATATGGTTGAAAGGCTTGGTGGGAACTTAACCAAAGTGTTCAAAACTTGGTAATTTGATCTTGAACCTTTATAAAGGTTATTCAATGTTGTATAGTGAACATGTAGGGCTTGTTTGTGATAC
The DNA here is from genome assembly GCA_022495995.1 of Adenophora triphylla var. japonica. Taxonomy (NCBI): domain Eukaryota; kingdom Viridiplantae; phylum Streptophyta; class Magnoliopsida; order Asterales; family Campanulaceae; genus Adenophora; species Adenophora triphylla. The sequence continues at coordinate 60,943 of JAFEMH010001147.1, read as the reverse complement.
ATTGTGCCCTTACTTGGTTACCTATTCATGGTTTGTGATTCAAATAGTGTATGAAATATATGTTGCACTATTGTATTGATTTAAACATGAGTATGAATACCATGATGTTATTTTGTTATCCCTATGGTGGATTTCTTTTCAAGTATCTATTATGTGCTTGAACGTGTTTCAATCAGCTGATGTTTAGGGGTATAATGGAATACGATCAATTATGGAAATTGTTCTATAAGGTGATCGGATTACATTATACCTGTGACTGTCCCCTTATGTGGCCACAGATTGGGGTTATAGCTTCTGTATTGAGCCAAAAGCCTTACAGATAGCTAGTATCTTATATGGTTCTCTGAAATATGAGTCTTATAAGATGTGAATATGCCTAAGCAGTTCACAAATGAAGGGAGTTTACTCCCACGTTGTACGACTTATTGTTCAGACGGAAAAGGTAAACTCAGGTAACGTAATGTGTTTACCACTTTACCAATGTGTTGTGAGCAGCCTTGTTATGTGTTGCATTTTACTTGGCATCTTGTTGCATTCATAATAGCTTATTGAGATTTATTCTCACCCCTTCTCCCTTTACTGTTTTAGATCGCACTGAGACAGGTGAACCAGCCCAGTGAGGACGGGAAGGAGTTTGGACGTGGTTCTTTTTGGGTTGTCAGGGTATGTGTATAGATGGTTGGTTGGGAGTAGTTTGGAATGTTACTCTTTTGGAACTTATGTATGGAATAACTTTTGTAAAACTTTACATTTGTAGTATTTTGTAACTAAAACAGGTTATCTTTTCAAAGTTTGTTATAACTTTCCTCCAAGTGGAGATATTTGAGTTAGTTTTATAATTGAAGTATGAAAGTTGGTTTTCTTTTCAAGTTAAGTAAAAGTTTTAAAATTCAGGTGGTTTATTTTGTTAAGGGGACCCTCCCGCTCGGGGCACGAGCTAAGGTTCCGGGTCGGGGTCCCCACTGTTGGTATCAGAGCTCGGTTTAGAAGTCAAGGGTAGATGTCTAGATTAAGGGGGAGTGTGTGATAACTGACGACGAGTGTTTGATGCAGGAGTTTGTTCAATGGCAGGGAATGAAGATGATCAGCATAGAGCTCCAGAGAATGAGGGTAATGTCGGGGGAGGTGGTAATCAGAATGCGGAGATGATGAATATGTTCAGAATCTTTTTGCAAAACATGGCAACTCAAGGTCAAGCTCAACATCATCAGGAAGGTCGTCAAGGGCATGGATTGGAGAAATTTGTGAAGATTACTCCACCTAGTTTTAATGGGGATCCAGATCCGTTGAAGGTAGAAAGGTGGCTTGAGGCGATGAACAAAATATTTGTAGCTATGGAGAGTTCGGATGAAGAGAAGGTGAGATGTGCCGTTTTCAAACTTGAAGGAGCAGCAGAACATTGGTGGCATATTGTGAAGGATGGTTGGGATCGTGACCACACGCCTCAGACATGGGAGAACTTTACCCGCAAGTTCAGAGATCACTTTATTCTGATGGTTACACGGGACAAGAAGGGGGTTGAATTCTTAAGGCTAGAGCAAGGGACGATGACAATGGCCCAGTATTCTGCAAAGTTCACAGAGTTGGCTAGGTATTGTTCTCATTTGGTACCGGAGGAGGAGAGAAGAGTTTATAGGTTTGTGAAAGGGTTGAGATTGGAGTTCAGGAAGCAGCTATTGACGCACGACTTTCAAGCGACAGTGAATAGGGCATATCGGATTGAAAATGATATTGAAGAGCACCGGGGTAAATCCGAAGGTGGTAGTGGAAGTAAACCGAGATTTCAAGGTCAAGGTTCAGGGCAGAGTAGAGGACAACCAAGGTCTTGAGCTCCGGGGGTGGTTAGAGGAGGAAATGTGGCGGCTCCGACAACTCGTCCGGCTTCAAGTCAGTTTGGGACGGTATGTAGCTTTTGCAAGAAAGTGGGGCATTCGGAGGATAGGCGTTGGAGCAAGCAAGGCAAGTGCCTTGAGTGTGGAGCAGCGGGGGGTCACTTCAGGAGGAATTGTCCTAGGCTACAATGGGGGCAAGCTTCGGGTGGCGGACAAGGTGGTCAGAGAGGTGGTATGAAGAGAGACAACGAGGGAAAACCGAAGGATAAAGTGCAAGGGCGAGTGTTTGCCTTGGGTCAAGGAGAGGTAGATCCCAATGTTGTCATTAGAGGTATAGTCCTTGTCTCAGGAGTTAAGGCCCGCATTCTTAGGGGTGTAAATTCGGGTGGGTTACCCGAGAGACTACCCGAGTCTGACCTGAATAAGCATAGCCTGACTCGGTGATCCTCAAACAGACGGGTCGAGTTCGTCCAGCTTAAGGCGTTCGTTTTTTATGTCGAGTCGGGTCGAACACGTTTGGGTACCCGAATGAGGCGTTCGCGGGTTTACCCGAAAATGGATCCACGTTTGACCCGCGTACGGCGTACACCAAGCGTTTCGTCTTTCATTCAGTTTCCCCCAAAATCAAAATCAAAATCCAGTTCTAACCTAAACCATACCATTCACCGTCATTCACTTGCTTCGTCTCCGTCGCCGTCGTTTACTTGCTTCATTGCCGTCGATCACTACTCACTACTCACTTGCTTCGTGTTCGTCGTTGTTCACTTCCTGGTTAGTCTCTCCCTCAAACGCACTATCAGCTATTCAGCTTTGTTTTTGTAAGTTGCTCATTAAACCCTAACTCATATTAAACTTATGATTTGAACTTGAAGATCCAGTTCTAGGCATGATGGTTTGTTGTATTTGCTTGTCTTCCAGCTCCAATTCATACGTATTCACTATACTTATCAAAAAAAAATAATATCAAAGTAGTGTAGGCTAGAAGATCGATTTCAAAATTAGAATAATAAAATAATAATAACAAAAACAAACCTTATTAAGCAAAAAATAGGGAAGAGCTGGCTGGTGGTGAGATAATGATCAATTGACCACAGCAAGGACAATCGTTCTTATTCTGCAAACGCTTGATTTCGTTTAATTTGATTACAGGAACAAAATAAACATGAACATACCAAAAGTGTCGAGTTGGGCCAAATGGGTAAATCCCAATCACAGACAGCCTTGACTCTCACATTCTCAATGAAGCTGGCCCAATCAATGCAAGGCCCAAAGCCCATCTCAAATATCCGTCGACTAAGTCCATGTCCGACCTACCAGGTCCCGACCTAACTTAGTCCGACCTCATGATCCATACTACAACTCGGGTACGAACCATGCTCTACCCGCCAGTCAGGTCGACCATTCCACAAATGGCGACCTCGACCTAACCACCAAGTGTCGACCTAACAGATGTGGACGCACATGGGTCAAATCTTTCCATAACAGCATCCCTATAAATCAGGGACGGTTACAGGCACGTTCTCATGACCATAACCGCCGCTATAATTTCGGAGCTCATGTAGCACCACCAAAAATACAAAGACCATCACCTATAAATACATCATCACTACCAACGGTGCAAAGGTAACTGCCATTTTGTTATCTGAATTCATTATTCAATACATTTTGTGCTATATACAACCGTTATCTTACTCTCACGCCCGAGCGTCTTCGCCGGAGACACATCCGGCTAGTCGTGGGTTCTGATTTCAGGTCAAGGAGCCAGGTGATTAGTCCTGCCACGTGGAGGATTACTGATAAGCACAATTCCTGCAGCATCAGTTTGGTTCCATTACCGGGAACTGTGCTTTAGCTTGACCTCGAAATTTTTCTCAACCTACAACAATGGTGACTTCAGATGGACATGTGTCTGAAGCCTCGCTTGGGCACAAGGCTGTGAACAACAACACTAATGCAAACGCTGGAAATCTCAACGTCAATACTGATAACACCAATCTGCCTCCTCCCCCACCAAATCGCCCTCACGGTAGAGCAACGCGCTCTACCAGTGTTGTTGATGGCAGAGGGTTGCCGGACACAAGAAGAGGAAAATGCCATATGGAGGGACAAGGAGTTCCACCTCCTCCAAAACGTCCAGCTGGACAGGGTAACATTGGAAATAGGGCAGGTCCCTCAACCAATCCCATGAGCAAGAAGGAAATGATGTTGGATCGAGCCAAGATTCTGGCGGATTTGATAGCTATGGAGGAAGCAGAACAGGCTGACATACGTTCAGAAAGAGTGGCTCCCTCTCAAGTCTCCAACAGGCAGCAGGCCAGGAGTGTTAGGCCTAATGAGGGTGTAGGTCAAAATGCTGATCAAAGGATGGTAGTCCGACCTCAATCACCTATCCATGTGCCGAGTAATGACTTAAGGGCTAGCCTCACCAGGAATAGGGAGCAGGAGGCTCAATCGGATTTGAGGACGCATTTAGAGGCCAATAGAAGCCGACGTGGTTCCCCTGCCCGGACACAAAGATCAGGATCCCAGAGGGACAGGAATGGGTGCAGGTCGCCTATAAGAGACGAGAGGCGCAGGTCGCCACTCGGGGGTAATAGGCGCAGGTCGCCTACCAGAGATGATAGGCGCAGGTCGCCACAAAGGAATGACAGGCAAAGATCTCCAGTTCGATCGGAAAGAGCTCCTTCCCACGTAGATAGGAGAAGCGCACAAATGACTCCACCCAAGCGAGGGCCAAAGGTCGAATGACGTTCCCCCTGTTGGAGAGGACAGACCTGATGCTAGGGAGTGGCTCCAGTGGAAGAGAAAGTTCGAGCAGTGGGAGAATGAAAGGAATAAGGATACTGGAAAGGTTGAACGAGTTGATTTTGCTCTTCGACTTCTATCCAAGGAGATGAGAGACAGTCGACCTCCTCCTAGTTTCAGATTGCCCCTATTGGAAAAGTACTCAGGGGCAACCAATGCCAAGAGTCACATAGCGCACCTGGAAGCCACGATGTGCTTTGTCGCCAATGAAGACGACAATATGTGCAAAGCCCTCATAAGTACCCTCACAGGAGCAGCTTTGACGTGGTTCAATGGTTTGGCCGCTGGTAGCATAACCACCTGGACATGTTTAAGAACAAAATTCCTAGATCGCTTCTCGACGGCTGGAGCTCGGAAAGTGACTGTCATCGATCTGAACAACTTGGTACAAGCGAAAAATGAGAGCTCCATGAGCTACTTCACCAAGTTTAAAGAAATGGTTGACAAGATTGAAGAGGATCTCACTGACAGAGAGGTGATCAATTGCTTCTGAAGTGGTATTTCCTCGCAGACATGGATTATGAACTCACAGCCAGACAGTCCACAACTCGACAAGAGTTGTTCGAAAAGGTTTACAATGTCGCACTGGCCGAGGAAAGGAAGGAAAAGATAAATGGGAAAAGCCCCAAGGTGGAGGTTGCTGATGATAAGAAGGACTCCAACAAGAATGGAGGAAACAATAAAAATGGAAAGAACAGGACAAGGGCGACAGAGAAGGTGCCCGAGACTTTCACTCCCCTAACGGTGAGTCGAACTGAAATCCTGAATGCAGTCGAGTTGGCTCCACCTGCCCCAATGAACCCAGGCAACAAGTTCAGAAGGGACAACAACAAATATTGTGATTACCACAAGGACACGGGTCACCTCACGGAGGATTGTTTAGGCTTGAAGCGCATAATCCAAAGAATTGTCGAACAAGGAAGACTCGACGCGTACGTGAAGAGGCCTCAAACTGGTGGAGGCGAGCACTGCGGCAGTGGACAACAAGGACCGAGGCAACCTAGATTGAACTTGGGGGTCATTACAGAGCAAGCGCAACACCGCCATCAAGCACAAAATTTTTCAACTCAATAAGGCCCCACATGTGCCTCCAAGGAGAGATGTCGAGATGATATGATCGCCTTCTACCCCTACGAGTTGGCAACCAATATGGCTGCTAGGGAGCAAGTTCTCGTCATCCCAGGTCTCATAGACGGATGTACGACGAGCATACTCTTAGTCGACACGGGGCCTGCAAGGACATTTTATTCTACAAAACTTTCCAGAGAGATGGGACTTAATGATGAGCACGAAAGGTATGATGGCAGGTTGGAGGGCTTCACCAACCATCGAGTTGACGCCAAAGGACAGATTGAGCTCGACGTCGATCTTGGCCAGCACCCCCACAGAGTAGTTTCGAAGGTACAATTTATTGTAATAGATGTGAACAGTGATTACGCTGCTATACTTGGTATTCCAGGTCAGGTCGCGCTCGGAATGGTAGTATCAATTCCTCACCAGCGAGTCAAGTTCCCCACACCTGCTGGAGTTGGATGTGTACAGGGCACAGCTCGAGCATACCTGGATCATGTTCACAGAGAAAGAAAGAAAAGGGAGTTAGAAATGGAGACTGCAGATGGTTACTTGAAGCTGTCCCAGTCAGTCACCAAAGCTACTCGACTGTTAACAATCGCCAATGTGGAGGAGTTGACCTATCGCTCAAATGACGAGGTCATGATTGAGTCGACACGTCACTCTGAAACCACAGAGGTCGATCCAGATGTAGTTATGGTCGACCAAGTCCTCATAGGCAACCTATGCCTCCAGATCGACAATAACTCGGGGGCCACCACCACCACCAGTGAGGTTACAGATAAGCTGGATGATATGATAGCAGAAGAAGCTCCACACCTGGGGGCCGAGGAGAGACAAAGGGTCAGAGAAATCATCATTGAAACCCCGCAGCTCGTAGATGGTCCGTAGTTAGAGGTCGTGGATGAGCTAGAGTCGCAATCACTAACCCTTCCTACCCCGACCAAAAAATTCAAATTGGAAAGCAAATATCTGTCGAGGAGCGAGCATAAATCATTGAGCTACTCAAGGAGAGTAATGACGTCTTCGCATGGAGAGTAGAAGACATGAGGGGAATCAAGGAAGAGGTCGCCGTTCACCGACTTGAAGTCAACCCGACCATAAAGCCTAGACCCCAAAAATTGAGAAGTTTTGCTCGTGATAAGGAGGAAGCCATAAAAACTGAGGTACAAAAACTTTTAAGTGCAGGGATAATCAAGGAGGTCACTCACACAACGTGGTTGGCCAATGTGGTCATGGTGAAGAAATCAAATGGCAAATGGCGGATGTGTGTCGACTTCTCCACTCTAAATCTTGCCTGCCCGAAGGACAGCTATCCTCTTCCAAGAATCGACAAACTAGTTGATTCTATTGCCTGGCCACTCCACCCTCGCCTTCCTCGATGCTTATTCAGGATACCACCGATTAAGATGCACGAAGATGACATTGTGAAAACAAATTTTCCAAGTACTGGAGGCATCTACTGCTATAACATGATGCCCTTTGGATTGAAGAATGCAGGGGCGACTTATCAAAGAATGGTGAACAAAGTCTTTGCCTCTCAAATTAGCCGAAACATGGAGGCCTACGTCGACGATATGGTCATCAAAACAAAGACTGGACGTCACGTGGTCGACCTAAAGGAAACGTTCGCCAATTTAAGAGCAAACGACATGAAGCTCAACCCTAGCAAGTGTGTCTTTGGTGTAGCTGCTAGAAAGTTCCTTGGATTTATGGTATCTCAGCGAGGCATAGAAGCTAACCCGGAGAAGATCAAGGCTCTAGTCGACATGAAAGAGCTGACCAGAATAAAGGAGATGCAGCGACTTAACTAGGTGGCAGCCTCTTGGCCGCTTCATATCTAAGTCGCAGAGAGGTCTCTCCCCTTCTTCAAAGCGTTGAGGGGGACGAAAAATTTTGAATGGACGACCGAATGTCATTCGTCGTTCCAACAACTGAAGGATTACCTCGCTACTCCACCTCTCCTGAGTAGCCCGACCACTGGCGAAACGTTGTTTGCGTATCTATCTGTGGGAGACAAGTCAGTTGCAGCGGTCTTGATTAGAGAAGAGGAAGGGCTTCAAAAGCCAGTATACTACATCAGCAAAGCCTTATCAGATGTGGAGATCAGGTATTACAATGCTGAGAAGGTCGCATATGCTCTAGTCGTAGCTTCAAGGAAGCTGCGAGCTTATTTCTTGGCTCACCCTATCGTAGTACTGACTAATGCACCCTTGAGAAAAATATTACACAAGCCGGAGAGTTCAGTCGATCGCTTCAATTGGTCAATTGCCCTTACTGAATTTGACATTGAGTATAGACCTCGAAAGGCGCTGAAGGCTCAAGCTCTAGAAGATTTCTTGGTCGAGCTTACGTTCACCAAGGAAGACAGCGAATAGCGAGCTCCAAAAGAGAAAACTAAAGGGAAAGAGCCAGAGTCCCAGGTCGCCACCAGCCTACCCGACGATTGTTGGAAGGTCTTCTCAGATGGGTCAGCGACCAAGAATAGCAGTGGAGCTGGGATAGTGCTAATTGAACCGTAATCCGGGACGGTGTACGAGGAGTCATTAAGGTTCAAGTTCGATGCTTCCAACAATCAGGCTGAATACGAAGCCTTGATAGCAGCCATAGAATACGCCAAGTGTTTTGGAGCGACTAAAATCATGGCTTATTGTGATTCCCAACTGATAGTCAACCAGGTCAGAGGCGAGTACGAGGTGCTTAGTTCCACTCTGATCAAATACTGCGACCTGGTGAAGGAGCTAATAAAGGATTTGGAATTCTGGGAGATTCAGAGGATTGGAAGGGAAGACAACGAGCTAGCCGACCTCCTCTCGAAATTAGCCACTTCAGATGAGCCACATGAAGAGCCCATCTCTTTCCTCGAAAATCCGGCTTATGAGAGAATAAAAATCCAAAGGTGGTAGAGGACACTTCAAGAAATTGGGCTTATGAGAAGTGTTGGATCGAAGAAATGAAGGCGTACATAGAAAGTGGCGAGCTGCCTGATGACGAGAAGAAAGCTCGAGCAATCAAAAAGAAAGCTCCGAGATACGTCATTCAAGGAGGCAATCTGTTCAGAAGATCCTACACTCGATCATTGCTAAAGTGCATCCACCCTCAAGAGGTCGCCCTATTGATACATGAAGTACACAGTGGGATTTGTGGCGGACACCCGGGGGCCAGGACTCTTGCTGACAAGTTAATCACTTTGGGGTACTACTGGCCGCACATGAGAGCTGATACTCATAACTTTGTTCAACAATGTGATCAATGCCAAAGGTTTGCCAACTTACCTCATATGCCTACCACCGAGCAGACTCCAGTGATTGCAACTTGGCCATTTGACATGTGGGGTGTCGACTTGATTGGACCCTTCCCTCCCGCCCGGGGAAATTGCAAGTATGTGATCGTTGCCATAGATTACTTCACTAAATGGGTTGAGGCCAAACCATTAGCTCGCATCACAGAGGAGAATGCTATCAACTTCATTCAAGATTTCATTTGGTGTCGGTTTGGTTTTCCTCGAGCCATAGTATCGTACAACGGATCGCAGCTCTCCGCAGCCTTCGGCGTAGATGAATCGGGTAGGGATCAAGCATTGGCAATCTTCTGACGCCTATCCTCAAGGAAATGGGCAAGCTGAAGCAGCGAATAAACTTGTCCTATCTTCACTCAAGACGGGCCTCGTAGGTCGACTCAACAACTGGTTGGACGAACTTCCCGCTCTTCGGGGCGCTCGCACAACCACTTGGGGGCCTACGGGGGAAACCCCATTCGCTCTAACATATGGATCAGAGGCCATGGCACCTGCTGAGCTCAGGTTCCCTACTGCTAGAGTGACTTTCTTTGATCAAGAGCAGAATGACACCAACAGATTGATCGACCTTGATTTAATCGACGAGAAGCGGGACACGGCCTACCTTCGAATGGTTAACTACAAGCAGCGAACTAAAAGTTACCACGACAAGAAGGTCAAGTCGAGATCATTCCAAGTAGGAGATCATGTATTGAGAAAGATCGAAGCAATGGGAAGAAGAAATCAACAGAACAAGCTATCTCCTAATTGGGAAGGTCCTTACATTGTTACTCGAATTGTCAAAGAGGGGACCTACATGATTGCTCATCCTGATGGTGAAGAGTTGAAACATCCTTGGCACGCCACTCACCTCATCAAATACTACTTCTAGTTTTCAGCTTCCAAGTTCAAGCTTGTTTTAGTTCTAGTTTTCAGATTAATGTAAGCGTGTTCGTACTGCAATAAGAATACTGTTTTATTCGACCAATGTTGTGCAACACCAGTTTTAGCTAGCTCGACTACCAGTCAGCTTAGTTCGAATGAGCTCGATTCTTAATCAGCTTTGTTCTTTTAACAAGTCCGACTCAATGTCGACTTCGTTCTTATGAGCTCGATTCTTAATCAGCTTTGTTCTTTTAACAAGTCCGACTCAACGTCAACTTCGTTCTTATGAGCTCGATTCTTAATCAGCTTTATTCTTTTAACAAGTCCGACTCATAGTCGACTTTGTTTTAATCAGCTCGATTCTTAATCAGCTTTATTCTTTTAACAAGTTCGACTCATAGTCGACATTGTTTTAATCAGCTCGATTCTTAATCAGCCTTATTCTTTTAACAAGTCCGACTCAACGTCGACTTCGTACAAATTAGCTCGACTCTTAGTCAGCTTTAGTCTCATAACAAATCCGATCCAAGTTCGATTTCGTTCTAATGAGCTCTACCCTATGCCATCTCTAAACAGGTTCGACCTTAAATCAACCTCGTTTCTGAATTCTTACAAGGCTTAGGTCGACTCTTCCTACTACATCTAACTCGACATATATATGCTGAAATTAAAGGCATGAAACATACAAGGATATGAAGTCAGCTAAGATTAAACATGTTTAAGTCTCCCAAAAGCGGACTGAGACTTGCAAAAATATGATTACATGTTTCTATGCCTCCCAAAAACTGGGCCAAGGCATTCAAATAAATTTCAAAACAAAAAAGCAAAATATAGTTTAGGACTTGTTCATTACAATTCAAGCAAATTACTCAAGAGTCCATTCCAGCATCGGTTCGGTCGTCAAGTGAAGCTTGACTTTCCCCGTTATCTCCTTGTTGCTGAGGGTCTAAAGGTTTACCCGACTCTGAATATACCCGCTCATTTTCCTCTTCCATAGTGTCGGCATCTTCAAGCTCTTGCAAGACGACATCGAAATTCCTGTCAGCAATCTCGGGGGCCACCCATGGTTCACAACCATCCTCTTTGTCTTCTTGAGCAATGAAGGCTAGGTCGTTCTCAAGATAAGGAACAAGCGAGTGACCCCTATGAGCTGCCATGTCGTACTGGGATTCAGAGAACCAACGAGCTAATTGCTCGATGGTAACTGTAGCTGTTGAATCCACCAGTGCTCGACGCGCCATATGTCTTTTACCTACCTCCAGAAAATCCTGCGCCTTGGCCACAATGGTATTATAGTATTCGTCGCCCTCTTTGAATTGATCAATGGCAGCTTCAGCAAAGATCCTTAGAAAGAAGAAGAATAATGACCGAAGGTCTTCTTGCCATTTTCCCCGTTCGAGTCGACGCTCTTCCTGCAGCTCGACCAGGAAGGTATCCTTATCCTTCAGCAGTTTGGAAACTGTTGCCATCTCCGTCTTGGTTTTCTCCAACTCCTTCTTCTCAGCATCTCTCTCTACCTACGCCTCCTTGAGCTTGGACTCAGCAGCTTCAAGATCTACCAGGGCTTTCCTCTTGACCATCTCCATGGCGTCATATGAGTTGTCCAAGTCATTGAATTTCTCTCTTAGCTCAGACAGCTCTTGGGACTTCTTGGATAAGTCCTTAAGAGCCTGCCTCTCCCTCTCAATGGAGGCCCTCCAAGAGCATTTAACTTGCTCGACCATTGTAAGATTCTGCATCAAAGGAAATCAGAGAAGAGTTAGCTCAGAAGTCAAGTTGGTCGAAGTAAAAGAACAAGCGACTAGACTGAAAAGGAAAGTGAAAAATTACCTCACAATGAGCCATCCCAGAGCGAACTGAGAATTCCTCGGGGGTGATCCCCTTATCAGCAAAATGAGCTAGGAGGTCGACATCTATTGCCCTCCTAACAATAACTTGGCCCAGGCTCATATCGGGGTAACGGCGGTGTAAGTACCCCAATCTGGATCACTCCCTTTCAAACACCCGGGAAACACCGCAGACTCATCCACGCAGTCTCGGAGACCTCTCTCACTCAAAACCCTCTCAAAACCCTCTCAAACCCCCAACCAAACCAGGGGAGGAGCCTTCGCAGGATAAAAGGGACAAAAGGACCTTTTGGGAATTTTCAGAAATCGTAGCAATTAAGGTCCGTACGGACCTCTTTGTTTCAATGATTACTAAATCCCCTTAAAGTCCACAATATTCCCTCAAATCCCGGGAGAAATGATGACTTCCATGCAGAGTTGGTCCGTACGGACCTCTTTGCATGCAAGATGGTCCGTACGGACCTTATTGCTCAGGGAACATCATCATTCCCAAATATTCTCCATCATTGCGCATTCCCTCAAATCGAGGAAATCCAAAATTACGGATAACCAAGAAGGTCCGTACGGACCTCTTTGCTCCGAAATTTTTACTATAAATAGAGGGCTCCCCTCCTCATTTTTTCACACCTCCCACTTCTCTCTTCCTCCCTAAGCCTTCTCGGCTCCCTTCTAAGACCTTTCGAGGCATTCCCGCCCTTCGGATCCTTCCGAGGCCTTCCGAGCCCCTCGAGGTGCTCCGAAGCCTCTCCGAGCGCTCCCGAGACGCTCCCGCGCTGCCCCGAGGCACTCTCGAGGTACTCCGAGGCCCCTCGTGGTACTCCGAGGCCTTGCTCGGTCTTTCCCACGGTGTCCCGCTCTTTCCGAGTCAAACCGGCGATCCCAAACCTTGCCGAACCTCCGCCCGAATCCAACCAACGATTCCAACGCACGCCGAACCTCTCGCCCGACCGATCCCGACGATCCCCACGCACGCGAAACTCGTCCGCGGACAACCGGCATCCCCGAAGCAATCCGAACGCTACTCCGACCTCAAACACTATTCCCTGCAAGGAAGACACACGAACCAACATTGGTAAGGCTTCCTTCCCATTCTATTTCAATACATTTCAATACAATGTAGACATCCGATACAAAGCATGCATTTTTAAAAGCACACACACACACACAACTTTTTAAAGGATATTAGGGGTATCCGAAAGACTCGTTTTTACGAGGCGACTCTGGTGAGCTCTAATATTCTAATATTCTCTTCCCGAGGAGTCATCTGACCTCCGAACTCAAAATCTCATCACACAAAAACAGCTTTAAAATTTATCTTTAAACCGATGCCCTTTTTCAATGTTTTGGGCTTAATAAAAACGCGTGGCGACTCTACAAAATGCGAAAGCAAAACGGCGAGACACCTCCAACACGCAACGCTAAAACGGAATAAGCCGGATGCGCGGGCGCGATTGTCTTGCCTCTCGGATCCGGGCGACTTCCCGAACGGCGGCGAATGCGAGATGCCGGGCTCCGCGCGAGCCGGATCCGGGTAATTTCGGTTGGCGACTCAATTGAGGACATTTTGTTTTAAAAACTTTTAAACAAAACAAAAGATTTTTAAAACGATGATGAGGGTCAAACTTTCATTTTACCCCTTCCTTTAATCAAGTTGTGTGTGTGTGTGCACGTGCTTCGTTTTTATTTTACAAAAAATAAAAATACAAAAAAATGCATCAATATACATCTCGTGCATACATTTAAAATTCTTCAAAAATTTCTATTTTACTCGTAAAAGAATTTTAGAGACCGCACACTACGCGCACCGCGCTGTTTGCCTCGGTTACACCGCACTCTACTCACACCGTCGCCTCGGTTACACCGCACACTATGCGCACTGCCGCCTCGGATACACCGCACACTACAACCCTTAACCCGGAGTGGTCTCGGTTGGGCCCGTTTGGTCTTCCTAGGCCTCTTGGGCGCGCACGGATCATTCCAAACATCCCATCCTAGCCAAGCGTCAACCCCGCACGCTTTGAGTCTTGAGTCACACTCGTCCCGGACTCGGTTGGTTTTTACCCGGTCCGTGTCATACACTGGATACATATACCATGCCGGCCATTTTTCGAGTCAAGGCTCTAACTCAAGATCCTCGCGCAAGCAAAGCGATGAAAGGTCATGCTAAAATCTTGACTCGATCTTGATTTCCGGCTACACCTGCACGATGTTCCGTCCTGATATACATCCATGCTCGCATGACACCATGTCATCACGCTTTTGATACGTCGCCCATGACGATATGACCCACCAACGCCTAACGTCACTGCATCCCTTGCGCAAGCAAGGTAAAGAGAGGTCATGCCGAACTTCGACTCCGATCTTGACTCAGTGGCCGGCTCGGTTCACTATTCACATGGCTAACGCATCAAAACGAACATGACAGCTCGGTCCTTAGGTTCGATTTTTCTTTAGGCCGGTGGAAACCGCTTGCACTATAGGACCTCGCCCTGGGCCGTCCACCCCGGGATGTCGAAATACAGTGTGCAAAACGAGGGGCTTATAGCCGCACGTATGGTCTCCATCGACCTGTGAGCTAGCATAGTTGCGAAAAAGAAGAGCAATCTTTTCCAACCTACCTAGGATTCTGAGAAAATACTGTTTTAAGTAAATTAAAACAACAAAAAAAAAATCAAAAATAAAAGAAACGGAAACCGCATGCCACGTGAGCTTTCCCCCTTTTATCCCGTTAGGCCATTCCTGTGTCTAAACCTTGCCCATCACCCCCTCCAGCTAACAGAGAGTGGTCGAGAGTACCCGGGAACCCGTCTCCCAGTGTCAAAACAGCAAGGTCCTACCTCCTTCCCAGCTCTGTCACCAGGACAGTCCGTCAAATCCCCATGGCCAAGTCAGTGGATAACAAGGATGAGAACGGGACCTTACCCCCAAGAAATTTCCCAACACTGGAAGAAGTTTGGCAGGTCCTCATGGCTATTGAGAAACGTCAAGGTGAGCAGCAAGCCTGGATCGAAGGTGCCATGCACCACTTCGGAACCTTAGCCACCCAACTACCTGGGGCTTCCCAAGTCAGGACGGCTCCTACAGCCTCTAACGTCTCTCATTGTCTTCCAGAAGTCAACCTGTTACCCTCGTACGAGCCATGCAGTTATGACGTAAGGCCACAAGACCTTCCACAGGAAAGCTTGCCCATCCAGCCTCCTGAGGTCCCAGTACCACCGCCGAACAACGAACACATCTGGTGGGACGTCTGCGATTGCAGTGCTTGTCTGGAAATGGAATTCCAGGATGCAATGAACGAGGGCCGTCCTCGACGAAAGAAGAAGCTATCTTCTCAACAAAAACTGAAAAAGAGGTATGAATCTGGTGATCCCACAGTCGGAACCCTTGGAGAACCCTCAGGAAAGTTTGACTACTATGTCATCTACTCCAGCAAATCTCCCCAGCCTAGTTCTGCACAGGGCCACGGCAATGTTTGCTCCATGATCAGCTGGGACGAGCTTCGCACCGCCACCGAAGGCCCGAAGGTCCAGATAATCCAACCCCTGTCTTGGGAAGATCTCAAAGCCACTATTGATGCTTCAGTAAAAGCCATGACAGTAAACGAATTGAAATGCGCAGTCTGGCCTTACGCCAATCAGGCTCCTCCCACTCCAGAAACGGGAGAGACAAGCAAAACCACAAGTCCAGAGGTGAATGTTCTGACACGTTCCGGTCAAATCCCAGTGAATCCTCCACGGACAGACAAAAGGCCAGCCATACCTGAACCACGAACTGAAAAGGGACCCTACGCCAAAGAAGTTGAAACCTTGGACCCAAAGGCTGAAGATCCTGTCTTGACACAGCTCAAGCGCACCCAGGCTAACATCTCACTCTGGTCCTTACTCACTTCATCTTATCCGCACAAGCTCAAGTTGGAAGAAAGCCTGGCCCAGACCATGGTTCCCATCACAGTAACACCTGATGAAGCAGTTCAGATGATTGGCAACGTCAATTACAGCAATATCATCACCTTCACAGAGCTCGATCTTCCAAAATTTGGGGCTGACCACAATGAGCCTCTCTACATAACAGTTCAACTGGACGAGCGCCGTCTCCCTCGGGTGTTGGTAGATGGGGGATCATCCATGAACGTCCTTACAGCCAAAATGATGGATTTGCTAGGGATCAAAGCAACTGATCTGAAACCCTCGACTCGTGCAATCAAGGCATACGACTCAACATCCCGCCCGCCTTGGGAATAGCCACCTTGAACCTTTGGTTTGGAAAACAAATGGTCCCGACAGACTTCCAAGTCATCGACATCCCGATCACATTCATCCGCCATTTTGGGACGCCCTTGGCTACATCGATCAATGGGGTGGCATCCACTCTCCATCGTGCGTAAAGTTCGTCCAAGGAACAGATATGACCATCATCTACGGCGACAAAGATAGTCACCGAAAGGACCGATACCAACGGCGTCCCGGTCTTAGAAATCAAACCCGACGATGATGGCATGATGCTAACAGGATTCACCATCGAAAGCCCAAAGGCCCAAGTGTGCCACATAGACCTCGCCTTTGATTTGGGACAAGATCCCTCCCCGATGAAAATGATGAAGCACATGAACTACATCCCGGGGCTCGGCTTGGGAAAACGCCATCGTGGCACTCAACCGTATCATCAATATCAAAGAATGTAATACCCCGCACGGCCTCGGGATACTCTCCTACTCCCGAACACATTGCGGAGGACAAGCGAGCCGCGCGAAAACGCTCCACGTATAACAAAAGAGGCTTGCACGCAATCTCCGATCTTCGTCCTTACAGCCTTCGACATGACCAAGTACTTCACAAGGAAGGCCTGCAACTTTGAAGAAGATCCAGAAAAGGGAACAGAATTGATCGCCGCCAAACAAAGCCGGCCGACAACCATGGACAAGCTCCAGCAGTAACCCGGCAAGATTCGCAGGCCTCAAGCCAAATCCCGTCCGAAGAGCATTCCTCGACACACCGCCCTCGCCGGATCCACAACCACCACTATTCACAATGAATTTTGGTTCGGGAAAACCCCTTTGGCGGAAGAATTCAAAACTCTCTCGTCAACACTCCCGCCTTCAACAAGCGGGACGAGTCCGCATTCGAGCTAGCAATGCCCAAGACAAAAGCAAGAGACTCCGCAGACGATGCTTGGGACGAACCACCGCTCCACCTCGCTTCTTCAAAGAAGAAATCGAGATGCCGATCTAATCGATTTTGTTTCGATAACTCGTGATAGCAATGATCGGGAACGGTGACATAAAGCCTTTCAAGCCCCATCTCCTATCAAGCTCATTGCCACTCAATAACCGGGCCACATTCTCCTGACCTACCGCCAAAGAAAAAGGACATGATCGAACAACTTGGTCCGACCTCGAGTCCTAGAGTCTAGTGTCAAAACTCATCCCGAGTCCATTAGCTTTGAATTTGAGTCTCTCGAGTCATCTCGATGGCCTCACGCCGAAGATTACGAACTCATTGCCAATAATGTATTCCCGTATGCTCTTAATGAATGCTTCGATCTTTCCGAGTATCCTCTCATTGCATCTTTAACAACCGATAAATTAACTAACACACAAACAAGCTTAATAACGATTCACTTGATAAAGAAGCGTACACATTAAACGAACAATACATTAAGCACATCTTTAAGCATGTTGTCAAACGAGAGAAAACCGGGCCCAAGTCCGCCGAGGAGGTTTTAACCAAAGTGAATTTGGGAACCGCCAAGAGCCAAAAGAGACGCAAATCGGAAGTTTCTTCACCGGCACAGAGCAAGACGCATTGATCGCACCGCTCAAAGAGTTCGTGGACGTGTTCGCTTGGTCTTACCGAGACATGCCCGGATTAGATCCTAACATTGTGGAGCACCGGATTCCCTTAAATCCCGAGGCTAAGCCCATCAAGCAAAAGCTACGCCGAATCAAGCCGTAATGGTCTTTACAAGTCAAAGAGGAGATCGAAAAATGCTCCGCGTCGGCTTCATCGTGGTGATCGAGTACCCCACATGGCTCTCCAATATTGTCACGGCCACCAAGGCCAATGGAAAAGTACGCCGTTGCGTGGACTTCCGAGATCTCAACAAAGCAAGTCCCAAGGACGATTTTTCCACTACCCAACATCGACATGTTGGTAGACACTACATGCCAATTTCAAGTCAAGTCCTTCGTGGACGGTTTTGCTGGCTACAATCCGATCAAGATGGCCGAAGAAGACCAAGAAAAGACAATTTTCACAACCCCTGGGGAACTTATCGCTACACGCAATGCCGTTCGGACTAAAGAACGCTGGGGCTACTCTACCAACGGCAAAGAACCGCCCTCTTCCACGATATGATCCACAAAGAGATCGAAGTGTACGTCGATGACATGATCGTTCACTCAAAGGGATCGACGGACAACACCTCACTGCACTGAGAAAATTCTTCAATCGCCTCCGAAAACACTCAATGAGGCTTAACCCCGCCAAATGCACATTTGGGGTTAGCCGAGGCAAGGTTTTCTGGGGATACATGGTCACCGAGAGAGGCATCGAGGTGGATCCTCAAAAGATCAAAGCTATCATCGAAATGAGACCACCGCAAACCCGCATGCAGGTGAAAAGCTTCATGGGCCGCCCGCAATATATCGCCCGTCACAACCAATTGACCTCTATGTGCGAGCCAATCTTCAAGCCGATGAAGAAGAATGCCGACATCGAATGGAACTCGAATGCCAAGATGCCTTTGAAAAATAAAAGCATACCTTGTGAGTCCTCCGATTCTCTCGCCCTCCCCACGAGGAAAAGCCACCGTTGCTATACCTAATCGTGACCGACACCGCAGCTGGGAGCCATGCTCGTCAAGAAAAGAGGGAGTCACGGGTCGAAAACGCCATCTACTTCGCGCCGAAAGTTTCAAGGCAAATAACTCAATTACTCGCCCTCGAGAAACCTCGCGCAGCCTGGTATGGGTTGTCGGGAAACTACGGCACTACATGCAAGCCGCACACGCACACTTGGTTTCCAAAATGGACCCAGTCAAGTACCTCTTCGACAAACCATCTCTGTCAATGAGGCTCGCCAAATGGTCTTTCTTCCTGGCGGAATTTGACATCAAGTACGTAAACCAAAAATCAATCAAGGGACGGGCCATGGCTGAACAACTGGCTGATTTCCCAACTGACGAGGCTCGAGGCCCCGAACCACAATTTCCAGACGAAGGAATCTTCGCAATCGAAGGCGAAAACCGATGGCAACTGTTCTTCGACGGAGCGGCCAACCAAAAGGGAAACGGCATCGGTATGCTCTTGGTGGATCCCAAGGACGAGCACACCCCAATTGCTATAAAGCTCAATTTCGAGGTAACCAACAATGCCGCCGAATATGAAGCTCGCGCCGCCGGACTACAAGCCGCACTCGAGAGGAATGTCCAGAAACTCGAAGTTTATGGGGACTCAGCCTTGATCATCAACCAAGTCTCCAACAAGTGGAAAACCATAGACCCGGGCTTGCAAAAATACCATGCCTGCATAGAGGACCTCATCACACATTTCGAAGAGGTCACCTTCCATTACTTGCCAAGAGACCGAAACAGGTTTGCAGATGCCTTAGCCACCTTGGCTTCCCTTGTGGAAATCCCCGAAGGAAAAGCAATCAAACCCTTCAAAGTCGGACGAAAGGAAATTCCTGCCTACTGTGAGAGATCGAACTAACCTAAGCCCGTCAATGAGCCACGGTACAACCGTATCTTCCAATACCTCAAGAACGGGAAACCGCCTTCATAAACAAGGAAGGTCAACACACGTAAGGGGTCAAAACCAAGAGCATCATGGCCCTAAAACGCCTTGCCTCTCACTTCGTCATCCTCGGGGACATGTTATACAAGAAACGCTACTACGGGCCACTCCTACGCCGCGTCGCCCAAGAAGAAGCGAGCGTTCATGAACGAAGTCCACAATGGGGCTTGCGGTCCCCACATGAATGCGAGCCCCGATGCAAATCATTCTCGGGATGGGCTACTACCGGATCTCCATGGAGGCAGATTGCATCCACTTTGTCCGAAGTTGCGACAAGTGCCAACGGTTCTCCAACCTCAATCATCCGCCGCCCCACGATCTCTACCGCATGACTACACCTCGCCCTTTGCCACTGGGGAATTGACGTCATCGGGAAAATCGCTCCGCGCAAAGAATCGGCCACGAGTTCATCTTAGTAGCCATCGACTACTTCACCAAATGGGTCGAAGCCAAGTCCTACAAGGTACTCACCTCCAAGAAGGTCGCACATTTCCTCAAGGAAAACATCATATGCCGATACGGCATCCCAAATGAGGTCATATCGTACAACGGCTCACACTTCGAAGGGGAATTCGGCTGCATCGGGCTGGCTGAATTCAAGATCACACGTCACAAATCTTCTCCCTACCGGCCACAAACAAACGGCGCCGTGGAAGCAAAGAAACAAAACCCTCGAACGGATCATCCGAAAATGACCACCCGAGGACGAGATTGGCCCGAGAAGCCGCACCTTGCACTTTGGGGCTACCGCACATCAGGCCGTAATGCCTACGGGAGAAACCCCATTTGCCCCGACATACGGGATGGAAGGCCCTTCCCATCGAGCTAGAAATTCCCTCACTCCGAGTGCTACTGGAAAATGACATCAACGAAGTCGAATGGCTCCGAAGCCGACATGACGAATTGGCTCTGCTAGATGAGCGCCGACTACAGGCCATGGAACACGTCCGAGCCTATCAAAGCAGATGGCTAGAGCTTTCGACAAGAAAGTCAAATCCCGAGACATCGTGGAAGGTGACCTTGTACTCAAAGAAAAGCCTCCCACTCGAACCAACCCACCGGGAAAATGGGAACCCACATGGATCGGCCCTTTCGTGGTTCAAAAGATCTTCTCCTGAGGCGCCATGAAGCTAACAGACCTAGACGGCAATCCCTTCATGAATCCAAATAACGGAAGCAAACTTCGCAGATACTTCGCCCGAAGAAGAACAACCGTGCATCTCTTGGCACTCCATGTAGTGTCGAACTACGTGCACTCCGAGCCCTCTAGTCCGGGGGAACGTAGGCAACCTTAATTGGTCCTGGTCTAAAAATACACAAAAAGTCAAAAGTTTGAATGTCAATCAAGACCTCCATCAAGCTCCGCACTTTTCAAGAACACGCCCAGCCAGCCACCTTGACCAAGTCAAACGACGGCGGCAACATCAAAGGACATCCGAGGGTCACTCAAAGATCAAACGACCGACTCATGTCTACTTCCAAGCCGGGGCTTGTCTTCGCCCTCACTCGCTTCAATCAAAAAAAAAAAAAAAAAAAAAAAAGAGCTCGAGCAAGGGCTCACAAAAAAACAATAAATAAAAGAAGCTCAAGCGTAAGCCGCGAAATTGAGGTCAAGAGCCCGACGCCAACAAGAGGCAAGGAAGCTACGAAAAAAGACCGTCAAAACGACTTGTCGTGGGAGCATTCAACCTCTCGCCCAAGCACAAAGCCTCAAAGAAAGGGATTGCCGTCGTGGCCTGCATCGTCTTCACCGCAAATGCAATGTAAAAGTCCAAAGATGGACGCCGACAAAGTGAACAACAAGCAAAGGCAAAACAAAAGATCTTGCGTCTCGACAAAGCTTTAAAAGTAAATCACAAATCACTAACGGTTACAACATTTCTTGATGAGTTCAAGCACGGTCTACTCTCAAGTTCACAACATGCTAAAAGACAAATTTAATACATTTAACTAATAATGTGTTTGCAATGCAATGAATGGATACCTAGGAGGTCATTCCGCGCCATCTCGCGCTTGTCCCCTCGCCATTCTTTCCTTTCTTCCCTCGTCCCCGCGAGTCTTCTTTCGCTCCACGTAAAACCAACTCGCGTCTCTCGCCCGAGATCCGGGGTCCTCCCCGTAGAGTCAAACAATCCAAAGAGCTCTCGTGGCTTCATTCGCCCGTGCTTCGGCTCGGATCTCCTCCCCGCGAGCCCGTAAAGAGGACCTCTCCCCGTCGCCGGCCAACTCTAGTCTCGTAGTCAAACAAAGCGTCTCCCGTCACATCCAAAGTGGTCGACTGTGCTTCGGCACTCCTAAGGCAATAGCTACTGCGGCAACCGGGTCCTGTAATCGCTACACGCTCGCTCTCCAAGACCACCTGGATCGCTCTAACGCGCCGCTTCATACCAAAGCCGTATACCGAGTCGCCAACACGACACTCTCCCGACGCCTAAGGAGTACCACAGAGGGAAAGCGGAATACTTCCATACCTCGTACAATACAAGAAGGCACTGGAGCCGCCATACAAAGAGGAGCTATCTCCGCAAAGAGCAAGGTCATCCCACCAACAAAGGCTCCTCGCTTCATCCCAAACCGCCGGAAACAAGCGACGGAATATAGAAGGAGGACCAAGACAAACTCGGAACTCGACAACGTAGGACCCTTCCCGCAAGATCCTCCCGGTCTCAATCCTCCAAAGGCGGAACCCACCAGCCGGATCTCGATGCGTACTAAGCCGTGCCATCCATCTCTCCCCAAAGTGATCGATCCATATCCAACACAAGAGGTCGCCGAGCAAATGACCACGGGCTAAACGACGTCGGAGCCTCGGGCATGGCCTGGAGTCTCTCTCGCAGCCCACAAGGTGAGCAAAGCGGGGCTTCCCCTCTCATAAAACGATCCCTGGCCGCGACGGTCGATACCATGAAGAGTCTCCCCAAAGACCAACGGGACAATATCCTCTCCACTCGCAATGCCCTACCACATCTAGCAAAGCGCCATCACAAATGCCAAGGGAGCCGACTGTAAAGAGCGTCGCTATCGTACACAAGGCAAATACATCCCAAGAGACGTCACTCTCATCATCAACCATGAACCGCTCCTAAGCAAAGACGTAAATGTCGATATGACCCGAATCAAGGATCATGCCCCGCACTTCTTCCAACGAAGTACGAAGAAAGTCTCGCAAGCTTCACGCTCACAGCAAAGACCACCAACCAAAGGAAGCGAGATGGCCTCCACCTCCTGGGCCCTCCAATCAAAGCCCGAAAATCTTCAAAAGTGGGCACCATTTCATTATAGGAGAAACAAGACACGTGCCTCCTAACATCCTGCAACTTCGCGGCAGCCCGCAACAAATCCCAATCGTGAACCAACTCCTTAAAAGACCAAACCGAGCAAAGACGAAACCTTACCTCGAAAGCCCGTCTCTGATGCCTCATACGGCGCCGCATCCACGTTTTCAACTGCTCAAGGAAGTGTGCTTGCCTCTCCTGCGAAAGCCTCGGCAAAATTCTAGGGACATACGAAGAATCCATGGCAAAAATGGAGGTTCCTAGAGAAAATGGGGAAGAAAGCTCGAAAATGGCCGAAAATGGGGAAATGAGGAAGAACCGTGCACCGGAAAGCATTTATGTCCTTCCCAAAGCAAGGTTGGTCCGTACGGACCTCTTTGCATGCTAAGTATGTCCGTACGGACCTCCTTGCAAACGTAACCCATTTCCCGTAAAACAAGATAAAAACCACCGTCCTCAAGAAACCTTGCTCCAAATACCCAAACACTGGCCAAAGCCATTTCCGCAAACCAACACTACCCACAAACGCACTCTCACCACGTGGCATGTACAAAAATAAAAATAATAATAGCAACAATTTCTAGGACAATTCCTGGGAATCACAAAAATAAATGACATTACATCTTAAAATAAAATACTGTTTGCCATGCAAATACATATGTTTTATTACAGGTACCCAAAAAAATGTCTGTTGCTAAACAAAAAAAAAAAAAGAGAGGGATATGAAAAGAGGGAAAGCAAATGAATACTACTCAGAATCCTCATCATCATCCTCCTCGCCAAGATCCTCCAAAGAAAAGCTCGGGCATCCCGGCAACTCGCCCGTCACATCCTCCTCGTCCGAATACCGAGCACCCGCCCGAGGCTCCCACGAGAAGTACTCGAAGGATCAAATCCGGCGAAAGGATCAAAGAAAGAAGGCTCGAGGAACCCTCACCCCGTGCGCGCCGTGCGGAGGCATGAACCGATAAAAGGGCTGCTCCCTCGAAGGCCCCGCAGCCTCCCGAAGAAGTCCCGCATCCATGCTATGCCGCCCTCAAAGGCCCCTCCCGCTGCGGCTCCGGCTCGCCAAAGGCGGAGGAACGCCCACGTAATGCCTCGAAGGCATAGGCTCGTACGCCGGCACACGACGCGAAGACCGACAGGACACCTTCGACGCCATCTTCTTAGCGAAGGAGCGCATCGCCACGTAACGGCGAGTCAGCATATCGTAGGCTCTCCCCGGGACCTGCACCAACAAGACGCCCCCAAACGCCCAACGGCAATCCAACCACTGCCCGCTCAACGGCGATTCAAGAAGGAGCCAACACCTCCCAGCACGAATATCAAGGCGCAAGACGCCTCCAAATGCTCAACGACAATTCAACCACTGGAGGTCCGAAGTCATCTTCCCAACAGAAAAGGGCCCCTACAGGGTCATGCATCCTCAAAGAATTCAAGCACCTGGCCGATGTAAGTCCGAACTTTGCCCACCTCAACGGCAACACAAGCACCGGCCATCAAAGTAAGCCCGAGCTCCTTCCCAACTTAGGTCATACTCCTGAACTAGGTCCCAATTTAGGTTCATACTCCTGAAACTAAATCCCAACTTAGGTCATACTCCTGAACTAGGTCCCAATTTAGGTTCATACTCCTGAAACTAAATCCCAACTTAGGTCATACTCCTGAACTAGGTCCCAACTTAGGTCATACTCCTGAACTAGGTCACAACTTAGGTTCATACTCCCGAACTAAGCTTCAACTCAGGACATCACCCCGGACGCCACCACGTCCTTATCACCGACCTATGCGGTCACCCCGGACGCCACCACGTCCTTATCACCGACCTATGCGGTCACCCCGGACGCCACCACGTCCTTATCACCGACCTATGCGGTCACTCCCTGACGCCACCACGTCCTTATCACCGACCTATGCGGTCACCCCGGACGCCACCACGTCCTTATCACCGACCTATGCGGTCACCCCGGACGCCACCACGTCCTTATCACCGACCTATGCGGTCACCCCGGACGCCACCACGTCCTTATCACCGACCTATGCGGTCACCCCGGACGCCACCACGTCCTTATCACCGACCTATGCGGTCACCCCGACGCCACCACGTCCTTATCACCGACCTATGCGGTCACCCCGACGCCACCACGTCCCTTATCACCGACCATGCGGCCACCCCGACGCCACCACGTCCTTATCACCGACCTATGCGGCCACCCCTGACGCCACCACGTCCTTATCACCGACCTATACGGCCACCCAGACGCCACCACGCCCTTATCACCGACCTATACGGCCACCCCGACGCCACCACGTCCTTATCACCGACCCATGCGGTCACCCAGACGCCACCACGCCCTTATCACCGACCTATACGATACCCAGACGCCACCACGTCCTTATCACCGACCTATGCGGGCCACCCGACGCCACCACGCCCTTATCACCGACCTATGCGGCCACCCCGACGCCACCACGCCCTTATCACCGACGATGCGGCCACCTGTGACGCCACCACGTCCTTATCACCGACCTATGCGGCCACCCCGACGCCACCACGCCCTTATCACCGACCTATGCGGTCACCCCGACGCCACCACGCCCTTATCACCGACCTATGCGGTCACCCCGACGCCACCACGTCCCTATCACCGACCTATGCGGCCACCCCGACGCCACCACGTCCTTATCACCAACCTATGCGGTCACCCCGACGCCACCACGTCCTTATCACCGACCTATACGGCCACCCAGACGCCACCACGTCCCTTATCACCGACCTTATGCGGCCACCCAGACGCCACCACGCCCTTACCATCAACCTATACGGCCACCCAGACGCCACCACGTCCTCACCACCGACCTCGGCGGTCACACAACACCTGTGGCACCACCACGCCCGCATTCACGTAACACTCACCCCACACCCGAACTACGACTGTGCTTGATTCCCGCCAGGGATACGTAGGAATCCTATCACGTGGTCCAAATTA
This sequence comes from Adenophora triphylla var. japonica, assembly GCA_022495995.1. NCBI lineage: Eukaryota > Viridiplantae > Streptophyta > Magnoliopsida > Asterales > Campanulaceae > Adenophora > Adenophora triphylla. Next base: position 35,169 of record JAFEMH010001147.1, on the reverse strand, counting down.
TCGACCTAAACGGCCACCCAAAAGGACACCACCACGTCCTCACTTTGACCCTCACTGGCCACTTCCTCTCCCAAAGACGCGATCCGCATTAGGACCCTTATCTTATCGGCGACCCCACTTCTTTCATAAGTGACGTCGTCGAGGGGCTTCGTAAGTACCCCAACTGGATCACTCCCTTTCAAACACCGGAAACACCGCAGACTCATCCACGCAGCCTCTGGAGACCTCTCTCACTCAAAACCCTCTCAAAACCCTCTCAAACCCCCAACCAAACCAGGGAGGAGCCTTTCTCGGGATAAAAAGGGACAAAAGGACCTTTTGGGAATTTTCAGAAATCGAAAAGCAATTAAGGTCCGTACGGACCTCTTTGTTTCAATGATTACTAAATCCCCTTAAAGTCCACAATATTCCCTCAAATCCCGGGAGAAATGATGACTTCCATGCAGAGTTGGTCCGTACGGACCTCTTTGCATGCAAGATGGTCCGTACGGACCTTATTGCTCAGGGGAACATCATCATTCCCAAATATTCTCCATCATTGCGAGATTCCCTCAAATCGAGGAAATCCAAAATTTCGGATAACCAAGAAGGTCCGTACGGACCTCTTTGCTCCGAAATTTTTACTATAAATAGAGGGCTCCCCCTCCTCATTTTTTCACACCTCCCACTTCTCTCTTCCTCCCTAAGCCTTCTGGCTCCCCTTCTAAGACCTTTCGAGGCATTCCCGGCCCCTTCGGATCCTTCCGAGGCCTTCCGAGCCCCCTCGAGGTGCTCCGAAGCCTCTCCGAGCGCTCCCGAGACGCTCCCGCGCTGCCCCGAGGCACTCTCGAGGTACTCTGAGGCCCCTCGTGGTACTCCGAGGCCTTGCCTGGTCTTTCCCACGGTGTCCCGGCTCTTTCCGAGTCAAACCGGCGATCCCAAACCTTGCCGAACCTCTGCCCGAATCCAACCAACGATTCCAACGCACGCCGAACCTCTGCCCGACTGATCCCGACGATCCCCACGCACGCCGAAACTCTGTCCGCGGACAACCGGCATCCCCGAAGCAATCCGGAACGCTACTCCGACCTCAAACACTATTCCCCTGCGGAAGACAGACACGAACCAACATTGGTAAGGCTTCCTTCCTATTCTATTTCAATACATTTCAATACAATGTAGACATCCGATACAGCATGCATTTTTAAAAGCACACACACACACACAACTTTTTAAAGGATATTAGGGGTATCCGAAAGACTCGTTTTTACGAGGCGACTCGGGTGAGCTCTAATATTCTAATATTCTCTTCCCGAGGAGTCATCTGACCTCCGAACTCAAAATCTCATCACACAAAAACAGTTTAAAATTTATCTTTAAACTGATGCCCTTTTTCAATGTTTTGGGCTTAATAAAAACGGCGTGGCGACTCTACAAAATGCGAAAGCAAAACGGCGAGACACCTCCAACACGCAACGCTAAAACGGAATAAGCCAGATGCCGGGGCGCGATTGTGCTGCCTCTCGGATCCGGGCGACTTCCCGAACAGCGACGAATGCGAGATGCCGGGGCTCCGCGCGCGAGCCGGATCCGGGTAATTTCAGGCGGCTCAAGCTGTTGACCCCTGCTAGTGGAGGAACGTCACTCAACCTCCTCATCTTTTCATCAAGAGACTCTTTGCTATGGGGAGAGGAGGTTGGTGGAGGCATTGGCTCGAAGACACAGACTTTCCCTTCTCAGATCGAGACCTCTTCTTCGAGCTCAGAGGACGATCGTCATCATCTTCCTCCATGTCATCATCATCAACATTGACAACCTGCAAAGGGCTAACCCCCGCCATCCTAGCTCCAGAGGTCTCCACATTGGCATCTTGAATTGGGTCGGAGCTCAGACTTTCCCTAACTGACCTTTGGGACTCGTCACCCCCTTCATTAGCATCATTTGATTGGGTACCACTCTGCAAAGGGTCTTCCAGCTCGACCTCTTCCATTGGGATCATCCCAGCAACATCCTTTGGGAGCAGATTGTTCCTCGCAGCAGCTTCTCTCTCTCTGCTCGCCTTAGCATTGGCAGCCCCATGAGCCCTCTTGGCTTTCTTCTTATCATAAACTCCAACGATGTGCACCATATTCGCTTCTTGTTCGGGAGTCAAAACTACACGACATCAAAGTAATCAAGTGTTAGCTCGGCAATTCAAAACAGTTCTATGTACGAGCTAAACAGTTCTACGTACGAACAAACAATTGGTGAGGTAATTGATACAATTCAAAGCAGTTCTATGTACGAATTAACTAATTCTACATACGAGCAGGCAATTTGATAAATACAGAGTTGGAATTCGAAATAGTTCTATGTACGAGCTAACTAGTTTTACATACGAGCAGGCAATAGACGAGCTAAGAGTTGTGTATGCAGCTCAAAATAATTCTATGTGCCAATAAAAAGTTACTTATGCAAGTTAACAGTGGACGAGCTAATGAATACAGGTCAAGTAAACCCTTACCACCAATATGCTCTCCGTTGTCTTTGCAATAATTTTCGTTCTTCTGACAAAATTGACAGTTCTCCTTCAACCTACCCAAAGAATGAGTAACCCAGTTTGGATATACCTGGCCTCTCAACACAGGAACAAGGGGCTCCACCACTCCATCCCCAGGCATCATTCCAGCCTGGATATAGTTGTACTTGGTCGTCCCTAGCAACTCCCAGCTAATGGGCCCTTTCGAGACCAATGCGCACAGTTTCCTATACAAAGTTTGGTGCCATGGAGGCTCCCAGTAATTCTCCTCGTCAATAACGTCAGACTCGCTATTTGGCAAAGGGAACTCCCATCCCAGCCTACTCTCTACAACTATCACATGGGAATTCCAACCGCTATGTTTGTTGGGAAGATTGGCAAACAGCTTTGGGGAGTTGGGTTTAGAAGGAGTGCTAATCCCCCAATAAGCCTTGTCGAGCTTAGGAGCAAAAAACTCTTTGAAAACTCTCATGCAGGGCTCATGGCCTAGGAATCTACATACCATGGCAAAACATATCAGGACCCTACAGGTGTTGGCCCCAAGCTGGAGAGGAAGAGCATCCATACACTCAAGGAATTCATTGATGAAAGGATCCAATGGCAACCTCAACCCCGCCTCAAACTGTCCATAAAAGAAGGCCACCCTAGTGGCATCAGTGGTGAAGGTGGTACGTAACTTAGCCATAAAATCCGCCTTACTAAGGATGGTTACCCTATAATCCACTCTACTCACTCCACAAAAATCATAAACCATGTCATATCGGGACTCCATATTTTTCTTTCCTCGAAGAGGCCTATTGGGTATGTATCCTCTCTCATTCTTCCCCGGTACAACGGAGGAGCCAAACGCATCCACTATTCGAGGACTTGAAGAAGTTGAAGCTGTAACTCCACCTTGAGTCGTCATATCTGTACAAACAAAAGAGGAAGCAGGGGAGTCAGTCCTACGATCACATTCAGTCGACCTACCTAAGGGCGACCTAGACTCCCTTGGAAAACCTATTCTATTTCTAAGGAAGGAAAGTTTATGGACGTCCCTAACATAAAACAAAGTGATATGGTCGAAAGATTCGTGAAATGATGGAAAGTGACGATATTTGAATCATCGACTACTAGATTTTCAACATCCCCTACAATGGGCAAACCTATCTCACTGAAATTCAACTCCCACCTAGTCAAGATAGAGGCGCATTCATCCAAGGACATCACTCTCCACTCACCGTTCACGTTCTTATACACCATACTCCAACAAGGTGCAGCATACCCATACCAAGCGCCTGTGTTCACTACGGAAGGTTCTAGCCATGGCGAAAACGAAAACAGAGCATGAATTAAAACCCTAAAGCAAAGGTACAAGATAAATACCTCAATTGATTGCAGAAGGGAGAGTCGTAGATAAAGACGCAAGCCTGGGTTAAATCCTGTTGCAATTCCGCAATTATCACCGAGGAAGAGGAGTTTGAAGACGGTAAGAATTCGAATCAGAAAGGGTTTTTGAGTATTTATATTTTCCCAAATTTGGAAAGGGAAAAGAAATTCAAAATTGATTTTCCAAAATTAAACTACGAAGCGGTTTTCGAGAAAGACTACCAAGCGTCAAAACAGTAATGATGACAGAAAAATGGCGCTCGTTCTGATCTGACCGTTCGTCATCGACGTCCAAGATTGTGCCACGTCATCATAGTCGACTAAACTTCATTGCGAGTATCGACCTGCGAGTAACAACAAATTTCCATCAAGATTTCCTTAACTTCCTAGTCGACAAAGTCAACTCGAAAGTTGGGGGCCACTGAACATACCAAAAGTGTCGAGTTGGGCCAAATGGGTAAAGCCCAATCACAGACAGCCTTGACTCTCACATTATCAATGAAGCTGGCCCAATCAATGCAAGGCCCAAAGCCCATCTCAAATATCCGTCGACTAAGTCCATGTCCGACCTACTGTGTCCCGACCTAACTTAGTCCGACCTCATGATCCATACTACAACTCGGGTACGAACCATGCTCTACCCGCACACAGTCGACCATTCCACAAATGGCGACCTCGACCTAACCACCAAGTGTCGACCTAACAGATGTGGGCCTTGCATGGGTCAAATCTTTCCATAACAGCATCCCTATAAATCAGGGACGGTTACAGGCACGTTCTCATGACCATAACCACCGCTATAATTTCGGAGCTCATGTAGCACCACCAAAAATACAAAGACCATCACCTATAAATACATCATCACTACCAACGGTGCAAAGGAAACTGCCATTTTGTTATCTGAATTCATTATTCAATACATTTTGTGCTACATACAACCGTTATCTTACTCTCACGCCCGAGCGTCTTCGCCGGAGACACATCCGGCTAGTCGTGGGTTCTGATTTCAGGTCAAGGAGCCAGGTGATTAGTCCTGCCACTTGGAGGATTACTGATAAGCACAATTCCTGCAGCATCAAAACAATATATTCTAAAATTGTAAAATAATTTTTTTGTGTGTTTATGTTTCAGATTGATCATCATGTCATTCCATCAATCATCTACTAGGCCTTGTAGAGACACCATTTATATCGACAATGTAGTGCCGGAATTGGGAGAGGAAGATTTGGGTGATGATTTTGACGAGAATGGGGACGATGAGACTTTCAAAGTTGACAAAAGCCGTAAAAGGAAAGCTAATGACCCGAGTACGGAAGATGCACAAGCTTTTAAGAAAAAAGAAAAAGAGAAGACAAGTGATGTTTGGAAGTATATGGATCTGTATCCAGATGATCCTAAGACCGGGAATAAGCAAGCTAAATGCAAGCTTTGTGGAGGTGTGTATTCAAGGGGGAAGACATCTTCAACACCTGCATTGAATAGACATTTGAAGTCTTGCAAATTAAAGAATGGAAAGCAGTTGCAGAAACAATTGGCTTTTATGTCAAGTATTGACAATTTTGGCAGAGAGGGTGAAGAGGTAAGTGAACAACTCACTTCTTTTCAATATGACCACTCAAAGATGAGAGAGAAAATAGCACACTATCTTCTAATAAATGAGTTACCTTTCACACATGTCGAGTCATTTATGTTTAATGAAGTAATGAGGACTGCGACTCCTTTTTGGAAGAAGATAAGTCGGACATCTGCAAAGTCAGATTGCTTTAGGTGTTATGAATTGGAAAAAGCAAAATTGAAAGAGGTTTTAAAGGGTGTGGGCAAAGTAAACATTACAACAGATATGTGGACATCTTCAAATCAAAAACTTGGGTATATGGTTGTAACTGGACATTGGATAGATAGGAATTGGAAGTTAAATATGCGAGTCCTTAACTTCTTTAATGGTCCTCCTCCTCCTCATAGTGGGCTTGTCATTGCAGAGGCACTTTCTACTGCAATTGTAGAATGGGGAATTGAGAAAAAAATTGGAACAATCACAATGGACAATGCTAAAGCAAATGATGTAGCACTAAGAACTCTAAGGGAAAATTACATGACGATTAGAAAACATTTACCTATTTACGGGAGACTTTTTCATGTGCGATGTTGTGCACATATCCTCAATCTCTTGGTGCAAGATGGACTTAGGCCAATTGAGTCTATTATTGATAATATAAGAGATGGGGTTAAATATGTTGCTGGTTCAGAGGGTCGATGGAATCAATTTGGTCTATTTGCTACTCAATTTAGAATTCCTATTCGAAAACTTGTTCTTGATTTCCCAACACGTTGGAATTCAACTTACAAAATGTTAAAAGTTGCTTGTATTTTTAAGGAAGTGTTTCGTCATTTTGGTAATTGGGATAAGGGGTTTGAGTATGTTCCAAGTAATGAAGATTGGGAAAATATTAGCAACGTATGTGAGTTCTTGGAGGTCTTTAATGATGTCACACATGTCGTATCGGGTTCTCAATACCCAACTGCAAATTTATTTCTATCCGAGGTTTATAGAGTGAAAGAATTGCTAGATTTGAAATGTGTGGACAGAAAATTGTATATTAAGGATATGGCTATCCCAATGAAGGAGAAGTTTGACAAATATTGGTCACAATGTAATTTGGTTATGTCAATAGGTTCGGTGTTAGACCCAAGGTTCAAGTTGATGCTTTTAGACTTTTGTTTTCCAATTATCTATGGAGAAGAGGGGAAGAAAAATATGGATATTTTTAAAGAAGCAATAAGGGATTTGTTTCAAGAATACGTTGATGAGCAAGTCGGAATCAATGAAAAGGGAAACAATGGAAAAGGGTTATCTAATATGGAGTCATCATCAAGCAATAGTAGTTCGAGTAGACAAACAAGTTTATCGGGTAAGCCTGTTCTTGGGGAAATTTCCAAATATGGTCAATTTTTTAGCCAACAGATACCATTGTTAAGCCTGCAAAATCAGAATTAGTTTCATATTTGGATGAAAATGTTTTTCCTGTTGTCGGAGATCAATTTGATGCATTAGAATGGTGGAAAGCAAATCGAGGAAAGTATCTGGTGTTGTCATTGATGGCTGCTGATGTGTTAGCTATTCCAATCACAACTGTTGCGTCTGAATCAACTTTTAGTGCTGGTGGTAGAGTCATTGAGCCTCATAGGGCATGCTTGAAATCTAAAACAGTGGAAATGTTGTTGTGTGGAGCTAATTGGACGCGTGAACTCTATGGACTTAAGAAGATGTCACTGGTACATATTGATTATTTAGACCTATAAATACATATTATCATTAGTATTACACACTTTAATTTCTTTTTTCTACTTATTTTAACTTATCTAGAAGGATAAGCATACATTGAAGGAAGTGGAGATTGACTTGAACATTCCTGATAAGGAAGGTATGTTATAATATAATTTTTAAATTATATTTGTATGTTAATTGTAATTTGATATTTTTCATATGTGTAATATATCACTTTTTTTTGTCTTTTTCTTTTTTTCAGCAAGTGGCTCGATCCATAACTAATGATGTGTATTTGGGGTTGGTACTATGATCAATCTCATCTCATTTGAGGTATTTTAGCTTATTTGTTCACTTTCGTACAGAATGGTGTTTATCAGTTTGTGATTTTTCTTAGTTCAAATCAGTTTAGGCTTAACAATGTCATGGCTTGATATTTGGAAGAACAAAACGAATTTCGTGGGACAAAGATTGCTTGTCCAGTATCCAATGTCATGGCTTGATATTAGGTTAGCCAAACACAGCCTAACTAATTTTTTAACTCCACTGATCACTCTCTGTTTATTCATCATTGTTAATAGTTTCTGTTAAGTGTTAACATAGCCTTAACATTTTCTCTGCTTAATGCTTATTAATTAGCATTAATCTTTCTAAAATTATGTTTTTGTTCCTCTAGGATTTAAACCAAAATATCCTGCTATAATAAGACAAAATAAATACTCCCTCCGTTCCGCTAAAAATTGCACACTTTCATCTCATTGGGCGTCCCATTACAAATTGCACACTTCCTAAAATGGCAAAGAATCTTTACTATTCCCTCCACTCATTCTCTCTCCTACATTATTTTAATACTCGCAACACCATTATAATTTACTATTCCCTCCACTCATTCTCTCTCCTATTTTACTTTACACTCACAACATTTATATCATTATTTTTTTCCTTAATCCCCGCGCAAACAACTGTGCGATTTCAAGCGGGACGGAGGGAGTATTGGTGAATGGGACAATGTCAGTCACACTGATTCTGCTAAGTGGTTCACTTAAGGGTATGCACTGGCAAATATTTTATGGTTTTTTTACCCTAACATGGCCTAACAAAAGTTACTCAACTAAGCCTTATACATGCTACTCTGGTCATATAATATCATTACTTAAATATCAGTTTGTTTATTGTTTTCAGTCTTCTATCTCTGTAAATGTGTTTGGGCCTCTCAAAATGATTGCTGACACTTTAATTTCCATACGTGCAATCACTTTCCAAGTTTTTTTTTTGGTTACCCAGGTTCCCCAGCTTCGCCGGGTTATTCCTGGACCACTAGCTATCGGCCCCACAGTGTCCTAGCGGAGGTAAATCGCGAATATGCCCAAAGCAGCCAGGGTGGCAGCACCCCTTATACTCCTGGCCCCAAGGGAGCCCTCCTACAACGCGGTAGTTGAACTCCCCACACTGAGGTTGCAAGCCCAGCAATGCTACTTCCTTAACTGAATGGATGTGCCCGGGGAACTCCTAAGGACACTTTCCAAGTTGTATAGATGGCATATTAGATTGCATTATGTTTAGGGGATAATCAAAGTGATTGCTGACACTTTAATTTCCATATTAGTTGGTATTACTCATCTTGTTCCTGCTAACATAAAAGTCTAACATCCTTATTCCCTCGAGCTATGCAGATCTCTCAAAATGGGTGAAAGTTGCAATGGGATAACATGCTTATTATGATAAGGTGAGTTAGTAAACAGTTTTAATTCAGAGAGAATGATTGTTTTGCAACCTAAATGATTTTAGCCAAAAAAAATTTGTGTTTGTTTTATGATGATTTTGCTTATTAAGATAAGGTGCAGGCATCAGGCATGATGATTTTAGTTAAACAAGTAAAGAAAGAGCAACAGTTTTAATTTTAATTCAGAGAGAAATATTTTGGTTTTGTTACATACTCCGTATTATGGTTTTGTTACATATTTTGGTTTTGTTACTCTGTAACTGTTATTACTCAATCAGTCAATTGCCTTTGGATTGTATGCATTGAATTTGACGTGGAGCAGCAGGAGAAAGATTATCATTTTGGTTTTGTAACTCTGTTTAAACAAGTAATTGAAGTAAACAAGGAGCAGCACTGCTGCTGCTGCAGGTTACAAATTTTGGTTTTGTACTTTTGTTACAGATTTTGATTTTGCTTTACTATGTAACTCTGTAACCCGACTCGACTCGATTGTACCCGACTCGACCCGATCTCATCCAACTCGACATGGCATATTCGAATCGAACCCGGGTATTCGTCGAACCCGATTCCAAATACACGAGTCGAACTCGGCAGGTCTTATAGCAACTCGACTCGACCCGCTGAAACTCGACTCGATTTTTCTTCCTTGTAGACTCGACTCGAACTCGGTCATACCCGACCCGAATCCGGCCCGTTTGCAGCTCTACGCATTCTTATAGATCCCGTGTCTTCTCATTCTTTTGTGGCATCGCATTTTGCATTTGCATTGCATAAACTGCCTGAGATTATGCCTTATGTGCTGGAGGCACTACAAGAAAAACGGCAGTTATCGACGGAAAAATCCGTCACTAAATACCAAAAATCCGTCACTAAATTGATTTAGCGACGGATTCCCGACGGAAAAATTCCGTTGATAAAAAGCTCGTCGATAAATATTTCGACGGATTACCGACGGATCTCAAGCAGCTTTAGCGACGGATTTTTCCGTCGCTATTTTTTTAAAATCCGTTGGTAATTTCGTAAAATAATCGATCAATTTAAAGCAATATGCCGACGGATTAGCGACGAATTTTTCGTCGCTATTTAAATGGTCGTTTTATTTTTTGGACCAATTTAGTGACGGATTAGCGACGGATCATTCTGTTGCTATTATTAATTAAAAAAATCAATATTTTTTTATATGCCAAATTATTGAGGGCTTTCCCGACGAATATTTCCGTCACTAAATTTGCATTTTATATTGACAACATTATATATATAAATTTAAAAATATTATATATATATATATATATATATATATATATATATATATATATATATATATATATATATATATATATATATATATATATATAATTGACTGAAGACTGAGAAAGTGCTATTTCTCTTCTAGGCTCTTTCTAATTGTAGTGTATTTCCTCGAGCTATTGGGGGATCAAGTTTTGAGCCCTCTTTTTTCCTTACAGTTCCTGGGCTAAGATGTTGTGGTAGCGATCCATGTAGTGGCATATGCTAGCTTCTTTACTTGAAAGACAACTACCTTTGCCCTCTAAGCTCTCTCCTTCCTTTCCGGAGTGAGGGTATGCCTTCCTTTTTCTTTTTTGTGAGTTCTTTCATTGAGAGGTAATTGAGAGGTACTAGGGTCCAGTTACATGGAGTGGAGAGTGCCTTCGCGCCTAGCTAGAGTGAGAACTCTCTCTATGTCCTTAAGCGACAGCCCTTCTGCAATCGAGAAGATAGGGGTCGCCCCAGTAAGAATGAATTCTCAATGTTGACTCCTTCAGTTACGTGCGAAGTCAATTAGCATATACCATGAGTCAATGTCAGCTTTACAAGACATCTCGGGAACCTACCGGAACAAACGCATCAAAATAGGGCTGGGCAATGGCGTAGAAACCGGGTATTGTTTCTGTTGCAAGCAAGGGGTTAGCAGCGACTAGCTATGGACTTTTCTCGCTTCGAGTCTCCCCGGTTGTCATGTCACATCGCCGATGACCTATAGCCTTTTCGCGCAGCCGCTTGGAAGCAACCTTTACCCCTTAAAGCATCAATGTTAGGCTTTCTTGAACATCAAACTAAGAGAAAGAAAAGAAGCTCTTGTGGGGTGAATCCATACCCGTCTCTGTCTCTAGACTGAGGCTTGAGAGCTCCTTTCATCTGGACATACATGTGCGAGTATAGGACTTCACTAGATCCAGGGAATTCACTACTGTAAGTGCTCCAATTTGAGCTTGTTAGTGTTTTCGTTAGAAAATTAACGAAAGTCATAACATTTCTAACAATTCCTAACATTCCTAACATTTCTAACAAAGTGAGGGCAAAATGGGCATTGTTATTTAAGGATAAACCAAGAAAGGAATCCTAAAAAGCAAAATAAATGGAAAAAACCCGAATTGGTAAGTTGAAAAACATTTTCAGTTTGAATTTTAAAAAGATTATTCCTTGTGTCCAAAGCCTGGAGCTGCATTTAATGAACAGTGCACGCTACAGGGTTTATCCGCGCGGATGGGATTGTCATTTTCAGAGGGCTATAAATTGAGCCCTCCAGTCACAAAAAAGAGAAGAACAAGAACACAACTCACAGCATTTGGCGAAAATACTTGAGAAAACAGTGAGAATTCTCTAAGAATTGTCACCTTTTTCTCTTGAATCTTCCCAACTTTCACTCACTCAAATCAAACCCACTCACTCTCAAATTCAAACACTCTTGCATTCAAGCCTTTAAACACCAAAAAACACAAGGAAGATAGGTATAACCTCCCTCTCCTTACCCTAAATCTCTCATCCATGCATGCATTTTCAAACTACAAAATATAGTTTGTTCATTTTCTTGCCCTAGATCCAAGAGGATCACCATGGAAGTTCATCTCCATGGATGATCCTCTACAAGGATCAACATTTTCTTCAATGTGTTCTTACTTACTTGCAAATGCATTTTCAAAACCCTAAAAACCATTTTCAAGCACCAAATCTTGATTTCAAAGGATAAAATTCCCCTTCCCAAGCAAATGAAGTGCTTAGTCCTAATGTACCCCAAGGATGGTTTGGTATAGTTGATTCACCACTAAAATGTCAAGTGATCACTAACCAAAACCTAGGGAAATGGGGACAAGCATGGATGCAAAACCCCCTTTAAAATCATATTTTCTTTCTTGAGAAAGTTGCTGTCCAGTAGCAATTTTCCAAGACCCCAGTCCATTGTCTCAATTTTTGGACACATATAAACTTGAAATTTGATGTTGACTACAAAACACTTTTTGTAGCCAACATCCAGAGATTTCCATACATATTTTTACTTTATTTTTTGGGCGAGTAAAACTCCTCTTTTCAAATTTTCTTTCAGAGGCCAGTTCATCAGCTTCTGGAAATCCAGATTTCATATCTGAGATTTCCAGAAGGTTTTGACCCCTCAAATCTTCTCCAAAATGGAAAATTCCTTCGCAAATATCTTATTTAAGGTGTCTGGAACAACTTTTATTCTCTGAGTTTATCCAGATTATGAAGTTTTAAGGCCCTTGAATCCATTTCAAAATCAAAGGTCCACTGCCTTTTTCATTCTGGCAGAAGTGACTCTCAACTTCAAAAGGTCTTTTGAGTACCAAATCTCAACCCAAAAATCTTCCAAAAAATCATGGGATCAGTTTAAAGTCTTAAAAAGACATCCCAATTTTTACTTTTCTGAGTTTCAACTTATTTTGGCCAAAACACACACACACAAATGATTTTCAGCTTGGAAGACTCGTTTACGAGGCATTCCGGTGCACACTAACGTCCTTCCCGGCGTGTAACATGACCTCCGAACCCAAATCTCTAACCTCGGGCATTTTTCAAAGTTTTGGCCCTTAAAACAAAAATGGCGTGGCGACTCCGTCTTTTTCCGGGTTTTATTTGGTTTTTCAAAGAAACGCCAAAAATCGAATTTTTCCCGCGAAATGGCGACACATCATCACAGTGGCGACTCCGCTGGGGACTAGCTTTTTCTAAAAAAAAATGATATTCGGTATATTGGTGGAAACCATTAAACTTCCCGTTATCGCCTCCTAACACGAGTCGGGATAAATTGTGGTTTAACAATCCCACGTACCGGTATCATCGTTTTCAAAAAAAAAGAAGAAAAGCTGAGGGTCAAGCTTCCGTCCCGGCTTTGAAAATCATTTGTTGTGTGTGTTGATTTTTGCACATTTTCGTGTTGTTTTGACCGCCTCGGAAAAAGTCAAAATTTTGACTGTCGGAATCATGTCCCTAACTGTCGGAATTCTTGTGCTTATGTGCTTATGTGTTCATTAAATTTCAAAAAAAATTTCAAAAAAAAAACTTTCAAAAAAATTCAAAAAAAAAAAAGAAGAAAATTTTCAAAAAAATCATGCATCATTCTTTTTAAGACACATATGAAAAATTTCTGTTTTACTCAGAAAAAGAAAATAGACTGCTTTCACACTACGCGCACGTGACCGTACACTGCACACTATGTCCCTAACTCGGGGAAATCCTTGCCGCGGCCCGTTTGGTCTTATTACGCCTCTCGGTGCAAGCACAGGACTACCCAAACATCCCATGGAGCCTCGTGTCGACCATGCACTTGTCCGTGACACACTTTGTCCGAGACCCGGTTGGTTTTTAGTCCGGGTCCGTGTCATGCCCCGTCCGTGTATAGACCTTTCCTTTCAAGCCTTTGTCGGCATATCGACTCAATATCTTTCGGGACCCTAATCGCCGAAGTTCTCGCCGGTTTTCCGCCGCAAACTTTGACCAAGATATTGACCGGCGCCTTGACTTCGGCTCGACCGGCACAAATTATACACCGACTCCCAAAGATTGACACTGAGTCATCAAGGATTAATGATTATTTCATGCCTAATTACGGCTTAATTGACGACAAGTCAAGATCAATCGTGGACATTTATCAGTCCAAATCATGCCGACTTTTCGTCGAGCCCTCGGACATGATCTTGACTTTGACGTCAGCTTTGTCCGTAATTTACATCGAATGCTCGTTAAGACTCGATTACCCGCCGTACTTTTAGGATCGTTTTTCTTTCGGTCGGTGGGACCCGCTTGCCCTATAGGACCTCGCCCGGGCCGTCCACCCCGGGAGGTCGAAATACGGTGTGGAATACGAGGGGCTTATAGACGTAGTGACGGGGCCCACCGATCCAGGATCCAGAGTAGTTTGCGAAAAGAAGAGCAATCTTTTCCAACCGATTAGGTTAATAAAACGTGTTTTAAGTAAACGTGAACAAATAACCGCATGTTGCATGAGCCCAAAGCCCAAACACCTACCCTCCTTCCATTCCCGCACATCCGAACCTTCGTGTCCTTTCCCCCGCAGCCTCCTCACAAAGGTTGGTTCCCGACACCGGGTCACCGTTTGATCGCTTGGGAAGAGTCAAGCGCGTCATCGCCTTCGCCGTTTGTTCCGACTCCGGTTTCGTAATGTCTCGCATCGCCCGGTAATGATGGGGATAACGTCACTCCGCCTCTCGGGACCCTCGTACGTAACAACAAAGGGAATCGCTAGCGTAACGTATGAGGTTGCGACAGAAGCACACCGAATAGCCTTATGGAGGCTATCAAGAGCCACGGCTTGGCCGCCACCTCAATCCCGATGGCACCTTCACCGTGGAAGAAGACGAGGATGCCAACCCCACTCTCGCCGCCCGACTACTCCAGGATGCCACCACCCACCTCCTATGGTGCCATTACCGTAACCCATGCTCCTCGGTCTTCGGGTCGCCCAGCTCCCCAACCACGTACCACCGGATCCATGCAGCCTCGACGACACAAATCCGCTCACAGCCCTCAGCTGGGACAAAGTCAAGATTTTAATGTCTTCTCATGGTTGGGGTTATCTCGGAATGCCCTAACAAATTGTAATGCCACCACAGTTTGGAACCGATCAATACGGGCCTTCGCAGCAACAGTTCAAAGGGCCACAACAACAGTTCGGCATGCCTCAACAGCCGTCAGGAGCCCCTCCTCAGAATGATGTTAACTCAGCTGCTCCTCCCACATCTTTCACAAACCCATTTCTCACTCAGGGTTCGATGGGTTATCAAACCTCCATCCTGCCATCGAATCACCAGACCGCAATACCCCCGGTTATACACTCCTCGCCTCACCCAGCCTATGCAATTCACTAGTGGGACAAGAGCCCCGCATCTAAGCCTACTTATGGGCCCCATTCTGAAATCCAAGTTATCCGGCTACATCGGGGCGCCTCCACCTACTTTTCCAGCTTGAAAATAAACACAGGCCGCAAGGTTCTATCCCTTCGCCTGTGCTCCTACTCATGCTCCCTCGGCAATTTGGGCCAAGGACAAGTTTTCACCTACGTCCCCGGATCGGCCGTTCCCTCCACCCGCCGCCGCCGCTGGTAGCTCCTCTCTCTAACTCACCCACTAGCTTGAATGCCATGGCTCCGCCACAAGACCCTCATCCGGCCCGGTTCATGGAGCAACACAAGGAAATGAAAGCGCAGATCGCCGAGTTGACCGCTAAGAAATCTCGCCTTTCCGGCCTACTGGACCCGACTACATTGTTCCTTCCGCCCCAAAAATTTGTGATGCCTAATCTGGATCTCTTTGATGGTACTGCATGCCCGAAAACCCATTTGGACACATATACCTTGGCGATGAAGGCCAAAGGATGCACCAATCAGCAGTTGGCTGACTATTTCAGTCTGTCTTTGAAGTCCAGTGCCTTAAAGTGGTTCTTCCGTTTGAAACCTAAAGCCAGGGCTACATGGGACCAGATTACCAATGCCTTCACAGAGAAATACAAGGCCAACTTGGAGTGGGAAACAAATAGAGTTGACCTACAAAAACAACAAGCATAGTCCCGATGAGAATGTTTGGGACTTCTACAAGCGGTGGAATCTCGAAACTCAAAGTGAAACGGCAATCCCTCCTTCGAAGAGGAACAACTGGACATCTTCCGCCATGCCCGAAACCACATCTCGAGATCCTCCTCGCTCACTTCCCGTACTGCACTTACGGGCCATGGTTAACTCCGCAGCCTAAGTTTGAAAAGGCTTACAATCCGCAACCGCCGCCGCACTCGCTACGATATCGGGCTCCTCCCGCAAACACTGCCCTCGCTCCCGCTAAAGGCAAAGAAATGATTAACTACGCGGACAGGAATGTAATAACACAACTCCTTTTGCTCCTGTGAAATCAGCCGAGCCTGCACCACGGGTCATGAACCTCGAAAACTTTGGAATGCCTCCGAATGACATCTTTAGGGACTCGGTGAAAGAAGGCTTGCCGCGGCCTTTGAGAATTTCCAACCCAGAATCCAAATGCTCCCGTGGATACTACAAAGTATTGTGCTTTTCATCAAGCCCACGTGGACATCTAACAGATAATCGCTTTTACTACGAAAAAGGCAATCCGTGGCTGATAGAGCAAGGAAAGTTGGAAGGCCCCGAAGGGCCTAATACAGTCAAAAATCCTCTTTCGAGGAACCATAATCAGGTGAATATGATTGAATGCGGAGAACCTTCGCATGCCCAGGAAGATGCTGATGAAGGTCCCCAAATACCCGTGGCCAACCTTGTCGAGGATCCTGAATTCGGATTCCCCCTCACCCACGAGGATATTGAACGAATCAACCCATCTTGGTATAATGTCAGAGATTTCCTGCAAGAATATGAGACTCGCTACTTCTCTGAAGAAGGGGTAGTTGATACCGAAGAACTGGGGCTGTTCCGGTCAAAGCATGAGAGAACCATTTACACAAGATGGTTAGAGCAGTCAAGAAAGATCGAGCAAGAAAGATTTCGGCGAGCACCCGTACTGGGGCTTATCAGCAAAGAAGCCGAAGAGCATCTGGAGCTAGTACACTTCTGCAAACTGGCTATTGGAGAAGTCGAATACGATCCCGAAGGCAGTGAAACTGAAGAATCAGAGGAGGAAGAATCCTTCTACATTCTGCCTGGTGTCAAATACGTTCCACCCCCTCTCACTCTTCCCCGCAGCTTCGGGAGGAGAAGCCGAGTCGCATCTATCACTTCCGGGAATGGGAGCATATGACAATTTCTCGGCCGCACGCACTCCATATTCCCCTAACGGGTTTGATCGGTGTTCCCTCTCCGCCGAAATCCCGTAGTATGGGAAGATGATTCGATGACAAATACGATGATGATGATGATGACAAGAGCGAAGAGTCAACTAAAGCCCCGCATCCGGAAACAACTGGAACAATCATGCCTAAGTAGGCACAATGGTTGGTAGTCACAAGTTTACCTACGAAGACACTTCGGAAGACGAATATGAAACCGAGGACATGAAGGCCATGAAGTTTCCCGGATCTCGAGCACGTGGATGTCTTAGAATTCAACACGCCTACCATGCTTTGGGGGAAAGGGTTTTCGTGCGTCCGATCCAGCCGATAGTCCAAGATCTCGATAGAGAGAAGGAAACTAACTCCCATCCGCCCAAATGAGAAAATAACCATGGTTAGATCAAATCCACCCCGTAACAAAGTAACACTCCTTGTCGTGGTTACCCAAGAAGAGGTCACCTTCCCCGAATGTATGTCGCCTTTCGAGAAGTCCTAGAAACCGGCATGATACCGGATGCGCCTCCCACACAAAGTGCTATAATCATCTCCAACTCGAGTATTACGTAAAGGAACCGTAATGGCCGCACTATACCGGGATGAGATCGAAAAGCCGCCGAGCCCCGACAATAGCGACTCTTGTTGCATGATAACTATGAGTAAGACAAAGCTATGAGAACGAATCGGAGGACGCCCTAGCTCGCGGGCCATCCAAGTGGGAAACAACACAACCCCAAACTCAAAAGCCTCGTGACTTGGGAAGCGGGCTTGTAAGGGCCGCCCAGAAGGAGCCAAGATACTCGGCCTCACCGTTGCTAGACTCCGTCGTAACCAAGGGCCGATAGCCAAAAAGGCTCCCCATCGACCTTAGCAAAGACTCAAGAAACTACCAAGAAGCAACTGATGAGGAAGTTAACCTGTTGACCCGATCCGGGAAAATTTTCCAAGGAAATCCCAAAACAGATAAGAAGGCCACAGATCAAGCACCCGGGGAGAACCGCCGCCCCTATGCTAAGACAGCCGAAGCTCCTGACCCCGAAAAGGAGGACCCCGTTGAAATAACCCGGATCCGAGAAAGGCCTCGCGGCCCCGGCATCTGGCAGTCTTTCGCGTTGGAGGGTGTCTCGCCGTTTGTTTTCGCATTTGTAGAGTCGCCACGCCGTTTTTATTAAGCCCAAAACATTGAAAAAGGGCATCAGTTTAAAGATAATTTTAAACCGTTTTTGTGTGATGAGATTTTGAGTTCGGAGGTCAGATGACTCCCCGGGAAGAGAATATTAGAATATTAGAGCTCACTCCGAGTAGCCTCGTAAAACGAGTCTTTCTGATACCCCTAATATCCTTTAAATGTCAGTGTGTGTGTGTGTGCTTTTTAAAAATGCATGTCAGTATCGGATGTCTACATTGTATGCTATGTATGGAAATGTATTGAAATAGTATAGGAAGGAAGCCTTACCAATGTTGGTTCGTGTGACGTCTCCGCCGGGAATGGTGTTTCGAGGTCTGAGTAGCGTTCCGTATGGACTCGGGATTGCTTCGGGAGGGACCGGTTGTACGCGGACGTAGTTTCGGCGTGAGTTGAGGTTGTAGGCTGCGTGTCGGGCGAGGTTCGGCGTGCGTGGGGATCATCGGGATCACTCGGGCTGAGGTTCGGCGTGCGTCAGGGTGGCGTGGAGTCACTCTGGGCGTAGTTTCGGCGTGGCCTGGGATCGTCGGCTTGACTCCTGAAGAGCCGGACACCGTGGAAAGACTGTGCAAGGCCTCGCAGTACCACGAGGGGCCTCGAGTACCCTCGAGAGTGCCTCGGGCAGCGCGGGAGCGTCTGAGCGCTCGGGAGGCTTCTGAGCACCACAAGTGGAGCTCAAGGCCTCAAGGATCCGAAAGGGGCCGGGAGTGCCTCAAGAGGATCTTAGAGGGGAGCCAGAAGGCTAAGGGAGGAAGAGAGAAGAGGGAGGTGTGTGAAAATGAGGAGGGAAGCCCTCTATTTATAGTAAAAATTTCGGAGTTAAAAGAGGTCCGTACGGACCTTCGGTTAACCATAATTTTGGATTTCCTCGATTTGAGTGGAATCTCGCAATGATGGAGAATATTCTCGAATGATGGTGTTCCCTCGAGCAATAAGGTCCGTACGGACCATCTGCATGCAAAGAGGTCCGTACGGACCAACTCGCAGGAAGTAATCATTTTCCCTGGATTTGAGGGAATATTGTGGACTTTAAGGGGATTTAGTAATCATTGAAACAAAGAGGTCCGTATGGACCTTAATTGCTTTTCTCATTTCGAAAATTCCCAAAAGGTCCTTTTGTCCCTTTTATCCTGCAAAGGCTCCTCCCTTGGTTTGGTCTGGGGGTTCGAGAGGGTTTTGAGAGGGTTTTGATGAGAGAGGTCTCGAGACCGTGGATGAGTCCGCGGTGTTTCCCGTGTGTTTGAAAGGGGTGATCCTGCAGGGGTACTTACAGAAGCCCTCGACGACGCCACTTATGAAAGAAGCTGGGGTCGCCGATAAGATAAGGGTCCTAACTGGATCGCGTGCGCCGGGAGAGGAAGTAGGACCGTGAGTGGTCAATGCGAGGACGCGCGGTGTCCTTTCGGTGGTGACCGTTTAGGTCAATAGGCCGGACCCCGAGATAGGATTCCTACGCACTATTCAAGTGGAATCAAGTCTCTGGCAGTTCGGGGGCGCTGGGCGAGTGAGCCCCAGTGAATACTGCGGGCGTGCGGTGCCCCGGCGTCGCAGACCGCCGAGGTTAGTGGCGGGTAAGGACGTGGTGGCGCCCCGGGTGACCGCACAGCCCGAGACAGCTTGATAGTGACGCGCGGCGCTCCCAAAGCACTGAGGCCTAGGGTGGAATGGCCGGACGTCGATACCGCATGTCCTGATAAAGTGACGGCGGCGTCCCCGCACCGCATAGGTTCGTAGGTGATGAAGTGACGTGCGTGGCGCGTGGTGACCGTACAATGGTGATAAGTGACGGGGCGGCGCCCGCCGAGGGCATAGTCAATGGTAAGGACGTGGTGGTGTCCCCGGGTGACCGCATGGGGCCGAGGTCAATGCAGGACGCCGCGGCGTCCGCGACCACGCGGTGACCGCGCGAAGGTCCCTTGGTGACCGTGATAGGCCTGCTGATAAGATGATCCCCGGGTGCGAATCAAGGCCTTCCTGGTGACCGCATAAAGTCACGCAGACGGGATAGTGCGCGTGGGATGGAAATTTATGTGGGCGATTTTCCCAATCTGTGTCGTGTTTAAAGGCCTTCCGGCCGTGAGATAAGGACAGCAGACTCCGAATCGTCTTCTCTCGATTTGCGCTGGTGCCACGCCGGAGGACTTTGAATCGTCTTCCGCTGCGGACGTGGGCGTTAGCACGCGCAGGACTTCAATCGTCTTCTAGCGGCGGCACGGGTTGATGTAATGCCGCGAGGACTTTGAATCGTCATCTAGCCGGCGAGCTTTGATGTAATGAGGCGAGGACTTTTCAATCGTCTTCTAGCCGCACTCAGGAGGCGTGGCGTTTCAGGCTTCGAGAGGCGGTGCCATTCGTGTTTTTGCATCGTCACGTAGGTCGGACTTACGATGACATCCTGGCCTGCGTTGAGCTGCCGTCGCCGGGAGGACGGCCGATTTGCTTCATCATTCGCTGCTGGGGAGGCGCTTGGTGCCACGCCGGATCAGGACTTGGAATCGTCCCTTCTCGCGCTGGGCTTGTTTTGCCACGCCGGGAGACTGATGGCTCGTGTCATGATACGTCATCTCGCGGCGATTGGTGCCACGCCGGGGGAGGACTTGAATCGTCATTTCGGCGGTCGCGCGTGCGCCCGTCGCCGGGCGGACTCCTGCCATCCGACTCCGAGGCCTGCTTGAATCGTCATCCGGCGATGCGTGGAATCGTGCTGTCAGCCCTTCTCTATCGGGAGACTGAACTTCTGACCTCTTTTCGAGGGCCATAGCTTGATGTCAATCTGTCGCTGAGTCGCTTTGGAGGACTCGTCCTTCTCAGGCCTCGGGAAGCTGTGGCCGATGAGCGCGCGCTTCTGGATCGTCTTGCCGCTGGAGCTGGCGCAGGTCCTGTGGATGATCGCCGGTGGTTGATCGTCTTCGCCGCTGAGAGGGCGAGGTCCGGTCTTAGGCTTGACGGCTAGGTTGAGTTGCCGCTGCCGAAGTGGGCGAGGACCGGTTTGAATCGACGAATGCCGGTGGGTTGAGCGCTGCGCGTTGAAGTGGGTGAGGACTTCGGTCTTTCACCATAGCCGGGTGCATGAATTGATCGTTCCCATTTGTCTTGGAGGCAGCTTGTGCCTTGATATTCGTGCTGGGAGGTGTTGGCTCCTTCTTGAATTGCCGTCGGGCGTTTTGGAGGCCTTCAGTGGCTCTGGGACTCGTGGCCGGGAGGATATGCTCGGTCTTTCTGCAATTTGACTCGCTTCGAGCTGCGTGTGATTGAATTGGACGCCATGGCAGGTCCTGGCTTTACGCTGACGGCCGGTGCTTGAATTGCCGTTCAAGGGCGAAGGTCCTATTTTACTACCGCCACTTCGATGGCCTGGGGACTTGATACTCGTCGTCAAGGGCGAAGACCCGCCTTACGCTTAGGCCAGCAGTCACCTGCCGCTGGGCTGGCGAAGGACCTGACGGCTTACGCCGATCACGGTGGTTGAGTTTGCCGTTGAAGTTTGGGCGAGGTCCGTGGCTACTTACGTCACTTCACGCTGCTCGATATTGCCGTTGAAGTGGCGTAGGTTCCGTGGCCTCGCTGACTGGGCACGCTGCTTGAATTGCCGCCAAGGGCGACGTCCTATTTTACGTCTGACGGCTCGCGGTTGATTCCTGGCCATGGCTGAGGTCACGCTTTACGCTTTGACTGTACGGTGGTTGATTTGCCGCTAGCTGAGCGCAGGTCCGGTTGGAAGGCCAGCGGTTGATATTGCTGGCTGGCGAGATCCTGGCCTTTTCTTTACGTCACGTTGAGCGGTGGTTGATTTGCCGTTGAGGCGGGCGAGGGTCCTATTTTACGCTGACACGGTCGATTGAATTGCCGCCGGGCTGGCGCAGGCCCTGCCTTTACTGCCGGTGGTCGATTTGCCGTCAAGTGGGCGAGGATCAATTGCCTACGCTCGGAAGGGGCGCCAAGACCGCAGTCTTTTTCAAACTTGGTCCTGGCCACCATGGTAAGCCAGATCTGGATGTGGTCTTGCGACATTGCTGGGGCGAGGTGCTCGGGCCGAGCCATTTCTCCTGACCGGTCTTACCTGGGCGCGCCGTCGCCCGCTTGACTTCTGCTATTGAGGTATTTAGGCTTATCAGTTTTTGATTTAGCAACTTGTCATTTTTCCGTTGTCTGGGTGACCGAGCTCGCTTTTTGTCACAGCGTGCGGTTCTATGGCGAGGCTTTTCCAAGTGCTTCCCAGGATGGGATAGAGGATCCCGGGCCGCAGCCGCGCACCTCGCTTATAGGCCGGGCCGGGCTCGTACTGGCGAGGAAGAGGAGGGACCACTCAGCCTGGAAGCTCACCATCGCCACTTGGGACGGCGCAGGAGCATTCGCGGAGCGGATAGCCGCAGGGGTCTGTCTCTGCTCCCCGTGGGCTCCTGTGATGAGGGGGATGAGTTCGAGGGGCTCCCGAGGTGACAGGGCAAGGAAGATGCCGCGGGGCTTGACTTCAGGATGTCATGTATCCGGGTGAGCGAGTCTTCCGGGCAAAGACGGGCCCCAAGGCAAGTTTTCTCCCGTGCTCCGAGGACCCTCCCTTCGGGGATGCTCGATTCCTGGGACATGGACGTGCTCTCGATTTTCGAGAGGTACCTTGGCGGTGTCGGCGCCGAGGAGTTCATTTTATATGGAGAGGAGTACGGGGCCTCGTGAGGAGGAAGCTGGAGGACGCCCCAGTGTGCTGGCGCGGCGCGGAGTAGGCAGGACGCCGTGGCCCGCAGGCTCCTCCAGAGGTTCCGATGCCGGGACCGGATTTCACGTACGTCCGATGGGGACGGATCGAGGAGGGGAGGGGTGTCTCAGCACTGCTCCTGAAAGGTGCTCCCCGCCGCATACCGAGTGGATCCCGACAGGATCGTGTGAGTGTGCTCGTACTCTTTCCGTCTCGCATCTTTTCTCTGTGATTTTTCTTTTTTTTTTTTTTGTCATTGCGAGTATAACCGCACCGTCGAGCCGACTTTCCTCGTATTCGCTTGTGGTGCAGTGTCCCTGGGAGAGCCTACGTATATGCCGACTACTGCTACGCGGCGACGCAGGTCGTTTGCGTAAGGAAGATGGCCGTTCGAAGATATCCCGCTCGGGCCTTTCGGGCGGCCGTGTGCCGGCCGTACGAGCCTATGCCTTCGAGGCATTCCCCCAGATCAATTCCTCCGACCGTGTAGGCCGAGCCTGAGCCGCTAGCCAGAGGGGCCTTGCGAGTGATGGCTGCAAGATAGCATGGATGTCGGACGCCTTCGGGAGCTTCGCAGTGGCCTTCGAGGAGTGCAAACTTCTTTATCGGGCCTCATGCCTTCCGCACCCGGCAGCACAAAAGCAGGGTTCCTCTGAGAGCCTTCTTTCTTTTCGATCCTTTGACGGATTTGATCCTTCCGAGTACTTCTGAGCCTCAGCGGTGCTCTGTATTCCGACGATTTAGGATGTGACGTGGCGAGTTCGCCGGGATGCCCGACTTTCTCTCCTGGGAGGATCTTGGCGAGGATGATGATGTGCCGAGGATTCCGAGGAAATTAGTATTCATTCCGTTTCCCTCTTTTTCATATCCCTTTCTTTTTTTTTTTTTTTTTTTTTTGTTTAGCAAATGTATTATTTATGGGTACCCGTAATAAAAACACAATGTATTTGCACGTGGCAAACAAAAGTGATCCCATTTTAAGATGTAATGTCATTTGATTTTGGTGATTCCCACGGGATTTGTCCTAGAAATTGTCGTTATTATTATTTTTTATTTTTTGTACATGCCACGTGAGCCGAGAGTGTTTCCAGGCGTCGTGTTTGTTTATGCATTTCGCCAGACCTGCTTTGGCTCAAACCGCTTGGGCGCTTGGGAGCAAGGTTCTCGCCGAGGATGCCCGATGTCTTCTTGTGACCGTCGCCGGGGAAATGGACTCGCTTAACGGAGGTCCGTACTGACATACTGCATGCAAGAGGTCCGCACGGTCTCAACCTTGCTGGGAAGTGACATAAATGCTTTCCAAGGCCCGGTTTCATATCCTCATTTTCCATTTGCCCATTTCTAGCTTTCTTCCCATTTTCTCTAGGAACCTCCATTTCGCTACGGATTCTTCGGTACGTCCCTAGAATTTTGCCAAGCTGCTAGAGAGGCAAGCACACTTCCTTGGATAAGCGCAAGTGAAAACGCGGATGCGAAGGCCGTGATGAGGCATCGAGACGGGCTTTCGAGGTAAGGTTTTGCCTTTGCTTACCTTGCCTTTTAAGGAGTTGAGTCTCCGAGATTGGGATTTGTTGCGGGCCGCCGCGAAGTTCTGGGATGTGAGGAGGCGCGTGTAATGGCTTTCTCCTACAATGAAATGGTGCCCACTTTTGAGGATTTTCGGGCTTTGATTGGAGGACCTGAGGTGGAGGCCATCTCGCTCCTTCACTGAGGTGGTGTCTGTCGCGAGCGCTGAAGCTCTGGGCACTTTCTTCGCACTTCGTTGAAGAAGTGGCAGGCATGATCCTTGATTCGGGTCATATCGACATTTCCCGAGCCGCCTGAGCTGCGTTCATGGCCGATGACGAGAGTGACGTCTCTTGGGATGTATTTGCCTCAAGGCGCGATCGGCGACGCTTTTCCGGGGTCGGGCTCTCGTATTTGTGGATGGCGCTTTGCTAGACGTGTGGTAGGGCACGCAGAAGCCGGGAGAAGATATTGTCCCGTTGGTGCCGGGGGAGACTCTTCATGGTATCGACTGTCCGGGGCGACCGGGGATCTGTTTTACGAGAGGGGGAAGCCCCGCTTTGGCTCACCTCAGCGGTCCGCGAGAGACTTCTGTGGCCATGCCCGAGGCTCCGACGCCGTTTAGCCCGTGGTCATTTGCTCGCCGAAATTCCTTGTGTTGGATATGGACTCACCCGCCCGGGAGAGATGGATGGCACGCGCTGGTACGCACGGACCTCGCGGGTTCCGCACCGGGAGGATCGAGACCGTGAGGATCTGGCAGAAGGGTCCTACGTTGTCGAGTTCCAGGTTTAAGCCTGTCTCTGTCCTCCCTTCTATATTCCGTCGCTTGTTTCCTGCCAGCCAGATGAAGCAGAGCCTTGCTGTTGCCGGGATGACCTTGCTACCGCGGCAAGTAGTTCTCTTCAGATGGGCGTACCTGGTGTGCCTTCTTTGTATTGTCCGGGAGGGCATGGAAGCATTCCGCTTTCCCTCCCCGCGGTACTCCTTAGACGTCTGGGAGCGTCGTATGCTGACGACCCAAGATCCGGCCCGGTACGAGCAAACATAAGCATGTCCTGGGTAGTCCCGGGTGGTCTCTGGAGAGCGGTGCGTGCAGTTGCCGATTCCTGGGACCCGATTGCCGTAGCAGGGCTATCGCCTTTGGGAGTGTTGTGGCTTCGGTCCCTGTCTCGACCCTTTCGATGTGACGGGAGACGCTTTGTTTGACTACGAGACTAGAGTTGACCGACCGACAGTGAGAGGTCCTCTTTACGTACTCAGGCAGGGAGGAGATCCGAGCCGGCTACGGGCGAATTCTAAGCCCCGAGAGCTACCGGATTATTTGACTCTACTGTGGAGTGACCCCGATCTCTGACCGAGAGACGCAGAGTTGGTTCACGTGAGCGAAAGAAGACTCACGCCGGGGACGAGGGAAGAAAGGAAAGAATGGCGATAGGGACAAGCGTTGTATGGCGCGGAATGAATTCTCCAGGTATCCATTCATCGCATTGCAAACACATTATTAGTTAAATGTATTAAGTCAGTTTTTAGCATGTCAGCAACTCGAGAGTAGACCGTGCTTCAGAACTCATCAAGAAATGTTGTAACCGTTGCTGATTGTGATTTTTACTTTTAAAGCTTTTGTCCGAGACGCAAGATCTTTTGTTTGCCTTTGGCTTCTCGTTGCAGCACTTTCTGGTTTGCCTGGCCCATCTTGACTTTTCTCACAGTCGCATCCGCTGACCGAAGCTAGCCTCCGGGCCCCGACGGCAATCCCCTTTGCGAGGCCTGCAGGTGCTCGGCCGAGAGGTTGAATGCTCTTGTCACAAGTCGTTGACTTTGACCTTTTCCGTAATTTCCGCTCACGCAAGGCTTCTCTGCCTTTGACCACTGCCTTCCGCTTGAGCTTTTGTTTTATTTATTTTTTTTGTGAGCCCTCGCTCGAGCTCCTTTTTTTTTTTTTTTTTTTTTCGTGAGCCCTTGTTTCGAGCTCTTTTTTTTTTTTTTTTTTGTTTTTTGAAGCCGTGAGGGCGAAGACAAGCCCCCTGGCTCGGGAAGCTGTGCATATTTAGCCGTCACTGTTTGATGTCGAGTTTAATTTCTGATGTCCTTTTGATGTTGCCGCCGGCCGCTGCTTGACTTGGCTGGGCAAGGTGGATCACACAATGGCTGGGGCGTGTTCTTGGAAAAGTGGGCGTAGAGCTTCGATGGAGGTCTCTGATTGACATTCAAACTTTTGACTTTTTGTGTATTTTTAGACCTAATTCACCAATTCTAAGGTTGCTCTACGTTCTCCAGTGCACTAGAGGGCTCTCAGTCTCGCGTAGTTCCGACACTACCATGTGAGTGCCGCAAGAGAGATGCATGCTTGTTCTTCTTCAGGCGAAGTATCTCGCGAAGTTTGCTTCCGCTGACTCGGATTCACTTGGGCGCGATTGCCGTCTCAGGTTCCGTTAGCAATGCCTCTACGGGCGCCTCCTGAGAAGATCTGATCTTTGAACCACGAAAAGTGGTCGTCGAACTGGGCCATGTGGGTTCCCATTTTCCCCAAAGCTGGGTTGGTTCTGGAGCGTGGGAGGCTTTTCTTCGAGTACAAGGTCACCTTCCCCGATGTCTCGGGATTTGATCTTTCTTGTCGAAAGCTCTATAGCCATCCCGCTTCGATAGGCTCCTGGACGTTGTTCCATGGCCTTTAGTCGTCGTCATCTAGCAGAGCTAATTGGCCATGTTTCCGCTTCGTGAGCCATCTCGACTCTCGTTGATGCCATTTTCCAAAGCAAAGACTCCTGAGCTGAGGGAATTTCTAGCCTCCGATGGGAAGGACTCGCTTCCATCCCGTAGGTCGTGGTTAAAATGGGGTTTCTCCCGTGGCTGTTTCCGATCGAGTGCTGCGGTAGCCTCCCAAAGTGCAAGCAGTGCAGCTTTTCTGGCCAATCTCTGTCCTCTGGGTGGTCATTTTTCTGATGATCTCTGTTCCGAGGGTTTTGTTTGCTTGCTTTCCACGGCGCCGTTTGTTTGCTCAGGCCGGTAGGAGAAGGATTTGTGACGTGTGATCTTGAATTCAGCCAATAGCCTGTCGAATTCCCTTCGAAGTGTGAGCCGTTGTCTCGATATGACCTCATTTGGGATGCCGTATCGGAAGCAGATGATGTTTTCCTCTGAGGAAATGCGCGACCTTCTTTGGAGGCGAGTACCTTGTAGGACTTGGCTTCACCCATTTGGTGAAGTAGTCGATGGCTACTAAGATGAACTCGTGACCGTTGCGCTCGGCGAGCGATTTTCCCGATGACGTCAATTCCTGGCAAGTGGCAAAGGGCCAAGGTGTAGTCATGCAAGAGAGATCGTGGGGCGGTAGATGATTGAGGTTGGAGAACCGTTGGCACTTGTCGCAGCCTTCTCGTGACAAAGTGGATGCAATCCGCCTTCCATGGAGATCCAAGAGTAGCCCATCCCCGAGAATGATTTGCATCGTGGCTCGGGCGTTCATGTGGGACCGCAAGCCCCATTGTGGACTTCTGCTCATGAACTTGCTTGCTTCTTCTGGACTCGATGCAACAGGAGTGGCCCATGGTAGCGTTTTCTTGTATAACATGTCCCCGAGGATGACGAAGTGAGAGGCGAGGCGTTTTAGGGCCATGATGCTCTTGGTTTTGACCCCTTCGTGTGCGGGTCTTCCTTTGTTCATGAAGGTGGTTTCCCGCTCTTGAGGTATTGGAAGATCCGGTTTCAGGCCGAAATGGCGTCGACTTGCGTCTCTTTCGCTCTTCAAATAATCTTGCAATCGTTGTGATTAAAACCTTCTCAGCAGCTTGGGCCCTAAGCTTTTCTCTCGTTTGACAACATGCTTAAATGTTTGCTTGATGCATTTATTTAATTAATGTGTTTGCCTTTGTATAGATGAATTTAACCTGTTTTGATTAGTTAATGTCATCATTTGTTAAAGATGCAATGAAATGATTTTTTAGGAAGGTATCTGACCTTTTATTGAAAGCGTGAAGATCAGACATCGTTGACCAAAGATTCACAATCGCCGTCGGGCGTTTAAAGCCGTCAA
The DNA here is from genome assembly GCA_022495995.1 of Adenophora triphylla var. japonica. NCBI lineage: Eukaryota > Viridiplantae > Streptophyta > Magnoliopsida > Asterales > Campanulaceae > Adenophora > Adenophora triphylla. The sequence continues at coordinate 6,837 of JAFEMH010001147.1, read as the reverse complement.
AAGACACAAAAGATGTGAATAGACAGACAACAAGACTCGAAGCTAGACTATAGGCGACGAGGGATTGGACCAGCTTCATTACTCTCGGATGGCCGTAGCTCTAGAGGAGTGGTGCCGGTTCAGTGGCCAATCTTCCTCGTACGAGTCCCGAAAGTAGCTTGCATGCGGTTCGATTTCAAACCGTATCGCGGAGGTTTTTGGCCGCTCCCGATGATGTCCCTCCATTAGTGCCGCCACCACCCTGGGGGTTTTTGATGATAGAAGTCGCCGAGGGCTACTAGGAGGGCGAAGCATTCGCCGATTCGGAGTGGATTCTTGCCGATGTTGATCACTTTCATAGAATCTCGCTTCTTTATCCGGGATCTTTGCTTGGACGACGTTTACAATGTCCGATTCGAGCGGACATGCTATATCTCCTTCCCCGATTAAGCCTTGGAGGAGGTTGCGCCATTGTTCGTCTGTGCCTGACACCTAATGTTGAATTGAACTAAGCCGTGATGGTCGTCCCCGTAAGATCCGAGAGTGTCTGGCCAGAGGGTTGTCTTGTACCGGGGATCGGTGATGAGCCAAGCTTGCAAGAGGGTTTTCGGCGAAGTAAGGGTCTACTTCCTCGATCAATCTCCATTAGGGCATCCATCTCTTGATCCTCTCTCAAGCATTCTTCACAATGATATATGTCGAGTTGTCATCCCGAATCTCATGAGTTCTTCAATTTCCATTGCCGCGCTTAGAGCGGATGTAAGTGATCCACTTCGTAGCGGGACAGGGTAGGAGAATCATCCTGGAGAAGAGTATTCGGTCATGTCGGGACCTTCTTCTCGGGTCATAGGCATTTCTGGGCCAAGCACTCGCCATCGCACCGCTTCCGCGTGATCACTTCGATCGCTCCATCGGGCATTGATGAATTTCACGTATTGGTGAAGAGTAGATGATATCGGCTTTATCCGATGTATCCAAGGCCGTCCCAACAAAGCAAGTAGAAGGTTGGGTTTGATTTCCACGACTTGGGAACTCTACCGACTCAGCTTGTACGTCGAATTGATCCTCAAATTGATGACTCCTACGATTGGTCGTGGCAAGGAGTCGTAGGCTCGGATTACCCGAGGTGAAGGCCTTATCGCAGAACGGCCGATGCGGAGTCGTTTCAATGTGCTTAAAGCGATGATGTCGATCGCGGAGCCGTTATCAATCAAGACGTTCGGGAGGAAGAACATCTCTATCTTTATGAGGATGAGGAGGGCTTCATGCGCCGATTCTCACATATTGGCAAGTCATCGCCGCAAGGCTAAACCGCTTCCCCGTGCTACCGTTTCTGACTCCGCCCCTCCGGGGAACGCTCGATCCATCCATTCGTATGCCTCGGGCCGGGCAAAGATCGTAGTGGAGACAGCTTGCCCTCGGGCGTTCTTGTCGGAATTCCTGCCACGAGATCTCTTGACTCGGTTTCACGCTCCTGGGCCGTAGCGTGACAAAGCATGCCGACGGTTTCGGAAATTGCAGGGTTCTGCTTCGCTTGGAGTTTCGTCAAAGGCTACTGAGTTTACTCCCCGTCGTTCGGGGAATGGATTTCCGATGGTATCGGGACCACGAGGGCGTTCCAATTTTCCTCCTCAATGAGCCCCTGAATCACCCGCTTGAGCACGAAGCAATTGTCGGTGGTGTGGCCGGGTAGTTATGGAAGGCGCAGGCTTGCTCATATCCATGTTGGCCTTTGAGGGTCTCTATTGGAAATTCTCGAGTGGTTTGAGAAGATTTCGCTTCACCAAAGCTTCAAATACTTGACCCAAGGGCATTTCCAGTTATCAAAATGCCGGAACCGTGGGAAGCGAGGGGGTTGCTATTCTTTGGGCCGCTTGATCGCGTGTTTACTTGAGCTCCGTTCCGAATGTAGTGCACTGTTCTTCTGGCCGTTTCCTTTCCTTGGCCTGGGGCGTGAGTTGAAGCTGCCGTGTTTGTCTGATAAGCTGTAAGATGAGGCAGTGGGTCATTGGGTTCAAGACTCCGCAGTCTTTTCTAAACTTTGTCCCGGCGTTGACCATGGCACCTGAGATCCTGGGATAGAAATGGTGGCCGATCAAGGTCCTCAAAGATGGTTTGAGGGTGAATGGAAGATGTCCATCTCGCTTCTTCTTGGAAAGTGGATCCATTATCTCGCTTAGCTTCCGCCCATCTTTTTGTAGAACTTCCGCCCACCGGTTCGTGCCATCCTTTTTGCTTCGGTGGCTTGCAGGTGTCATGGCGGTTTGTTTCCCATTCAAGATTGGCGCGGTACTTCTCCAGAAGATTTCACCGATCTCGATCCCACGTGGAGCGGTTTTCGCCTTCACATCGAGGAACCACCTTAGTGCCGTGGATTTGAGGGAATGCCGAAAATGATCTCGCCATCTCGTTGAGGGGTTGCCCCTTCGGCTCTCATACCTGTGACGTAGGTGTCGATGTGGGTTTTCGGGCATTCTGTCTCGTCAAACTTTTCCATTTCCTAAGATCCCCGAACTTCGAGGGAGAGGGACCACTTTGTTCGGATCCGCAGGGCAGGAGGGAGTCCTTCCGAGAACTAGCTAGCTCTTGCTCTGCATGTCTTTCATTTGTTCAATCAACCTGTGCCATGTGGGGACTGGGAGTTCGAGGTGGGTTACCGTTTTCAGTGGACGGACACCGAAGATGGAGGTGGATCGGCCGACGGGATCGCCATTCGGGAGTCTCGGGAGGTAGTTGAGTGTATACCAACCCATACCCCGGGGTGTTGAAGTTGAGGGCGTGATTGCCTCGGTCCGCTAAGGGTCAGTGGCCTCGGGAACCTGGGAAACGATTCATTAGCCCCAATCGCGTACTAGCAGTGGCAAACTCGAGATGCCTGGATATCCGCTCGGATGCCCGTCCCCGGTAAGAATGGGGACTTTGATTGTGGTTGCGAGGCTCGTGATAGAGGCAAAGGATTGAATCCTGGGGATACCGAGATGCATCGGGATCTCAAGTGAGCAGCACGCATGTGTGCCGTTGGTACCGAGCTTGATGTGCGTGAGCCGGAACCGACCGATCTCGAGGCGGGCATGTCGGAGCCGCTGACCGACGCCCGAGGGGAGCTTTGAGCGAGAGCCGCTTTGCGGCCGGGATCTCGTAGCTCGGCGGAGGCGGGACCCGCCGATAGCTTTGAGAAACCTGGGGAGCCGGTATATCTTCGTCCTCTATGAGAACAAAGGTTCCATCGGGTTGGGGAATCGCAACTCGTTCCTCGAAGACGCAAGGTGTCGACGATCCAGGCTTGCCGTTCCTCTTGGCGCTTCTTGGATGGTTTCAAGGCTCGCAGCACCTCCTCCATTGTCCTGGAGGTTCCTTAGCGGCGGGGTTCCGTTTCCCTCACCGTTATCCGTTGATCCCGTCATGGGGAGTATCGGGACGGTGCGGACCGCTGAACCGGAAGCGGCTATCGGACCTCGTGACCTCGAGCACCGAAAAGGCGGCTTCCGTATTCTCAACCACTCTCTGCTCGCCGGAGGGGGTGACGGCAAGGTTTAGGACATCGGAATGGCCTAACGGGATAAAAAAGGGGAAAGCTCACGTGGCATGCGGTTTCCGTTTCTTTTATTTTTGATTTTTTTTTTTTTGTTGTTTTCATTTACTTAAAACATGTTTTCTCGTAATCCTAGGTAGGTTGGAAAAGATTGCTCTTCTTTTTCGCAACTATGCTAGATCCCCGGGTCAGCCGGAGACCATCTCGTGCGGCTATAAGCCCCTCGTTGCTTTTGCACCTCGTATTTCGACATCCCAGGTGGACTGCCCCTGTGCGAGGGTCCTATAGTGCAAGCGGTTTCCACCGGCCTAAAAGAAAAATCGAACCTAAGGACCGAGCCTCACATGTTCGCTTTTGATGCGTTAGCCATGCGAATAGTGAACCGGAGCTCGCCACCGAGTCAAGATCGTGTCAAGAGTTCGGCATGACCTTCTCTTTGCTTGCTTGCGCAAGGGATCTCGTGACGTTAGGCGTTGGCCGGGTCATATCGTCATGGCCGACGTATCAAAGGCGTGATGACATGGTGTCATGCGAGCATGGATGTATATCCCGGACGGAACATCGTTCTGGGTGTAGCTTCGGAAATCAAGATCGTGTCAAGATTTTAGCATGACCTTTTCATCGCTTTGCTTGCGCAAGGGATCTTGAGTTCCGAGCCTTGACTCCGTAAAATGGCCTCCGCATGGTATATGTGATCCAGCCGTATGACACCTGACCGGGTAAAAACCAACCGAGTCCGGGACAGAGTGTGACTCAAGACTCAAACGTGTGGTTGACGCTGCTAGGATGGGGATGTTTGGAATGATCCCGTGCGCGCCCAAGAGGCCTAGGAAGACCAAACGGATCGCAACCGAGACCACTCCGGTTAAGGGTTGCAAGTGTGCAACAGTATCCGAGGCAAAGAATGCGTAAGAGCGTTGCGCGTAACCGAGGCAAAGCAGCGAGTAGAGTGCGGTGTAACCGAGGCAAAGAAATACAGAGTGTGCGGTCTCTAAAATTCTTTTTCCGAGTAAAATAGAAGTTTTTGAAGAATTTTAAATGTATGCACGTATGTATATTGATGCATTTTTTTTTGTATTTTTATTTTTTTTTTTTGTAAAATAAAAACGAAGCACGTGCACACACACACACAACAAGCTTAAAGGAAGGGGTAAAATGAAAGTTTGACCTCATCATCGTTTTAAAAATCTTTTGTTTTGTTTAAAAGTTTTTTAAAACAAAATTTCCCTGGAAGAGTCGCTTAACCGAAATAGCCCGGATCCGAGCAGCTTCGCCTCGCCCTGCATCTCTGCATCTTTCGCGTTCGGGAGGTGTTCTCGCCGTTTGTTTTCGCATTTGTAGAGTCGCCACGCCGTTTTTATTAAGCCCAAAACATTGAAAGGGCATCGCTTAAAGATAATTTTAAACCTGTTTTTGTGTGATGAGATTTTTGAGTTCTGAGGTCGATGACTCCCTAGGAAGAGAATATTAGAATATTAGAGCTCACTCCGAGTAGCCTCGTAAAACGAGTCTTTCTGGATACCCCTAATATCCTTTAAATGTCATGGGTGCGGTGTGTGTGTGCTTTTAAAAATGCATGTCAGTATCGGATGTCTACATTGTATGCTATGTATGGAAATGTATTGAAATAGTATAGGAAGGAAGCCTTACCAATGTTGGTTCGTGGTCTCCGTCTTCCGCCGGGGAATGGTGTTTGAGGTCGGAGTAGCTGTTCCTGGCACGGACGGGATTGCTTCGGAGGGACCGCTGTCTCGCGGACAGAGTTTCCTAAGCGTGAGTTGAGGTTGTAGGCTGCGTCTCGCGCAGGTCTCGGCGTGGCGTGGGGATCGTCGGGATCACTCTGGGCGCAGGTTCGGGCGTGCGTTGTGGTGGCAGAGTCACTCTGGCAGTTTCTGGGCGTGGCTCGGGATCGCTGGCTTGACTCTGAAAGAGCCGGACACCGCGGAAAGACTGTGCAAGGCCTCTGAGTACCACGAGGGGCCTCAGAGTACCTCGAGAGTGCCTCTGGCAGCGCGGGAGCATCTCGGAGCGCTCGGGAGGCTTCTGAGCACCACAAGGGAGCTTCAAGGCCTCGGAAGGATCCGAAAGGGGCTGGAGTGCCTCGAGAGGACTTAGAGGGGAGCCAAGGCTAAGGGAGGAAGAGAGAAGAGGGGAGGTGTGTGAAAATGAGTGAGGGGGAGCCCTCTATTTATAGTAAAATTTCGGAGCAAAGAGGTCCGTACGGACCTTCTTGGTTATCCGTAATTTTGGATTTCCTCGATTTGGAGGGAATCCGCAATGATGGAGAATATTCTCGAATGATGGTGTTCCTCGAGCACAAGGTCCGCACGGACCATCTTGCATGCAAAGAGGGTCCGTACGGACCAACTCGCAGGGAAGTAATCATTTCTTCCGGGATTTGAGGGAATATTGTGGACTTTAAGGGATTTAGTAATCATTGAAACAAAGAGGTCCGTACGGACCTTAATTGCTTTTCCGATTTCCCGAAAATTCCCAAAAGGTCCTTTTGTCCCTTTTATCCTGCAAAGGCTCCTCCCTTGGCTCGTCGGGGTTTGAGAGGGTTTTGAGAGGGTTTTGAGTGAGAGAGGTCTCTGAGACTGCGTGGATGAGTCTGCGGTGTTTCCCGTGTGTTTGAAAGGGGGTGATCCAGATTGGGGTACTTACACCCGTGCTCACCCAGTTGAAGCAGACACAGGCCAATATTTCTCTATGGTCCCTGCTCACCTCATCCTATCCCCACAAGCTAAAGCTGGAAGAAAGCTTAGCCCGCACCTTGGTCCCTATCGATGCTACTCCCGATGACGTGGTACAGCTGATTGGAAACATCCATTACGGGAACATAATCACTTTCACAGATCTCGACCTCCCTCAATTTGGGGCTGATCATAACGAGCCTCTTCATCACACCCAATTGGATGAACGACGCTCCTCGGGTCCTGGTTGATAATGGGTCCGGAATGAACATTCTTCCGGCAAAGATCATGAGCCTCGCTTGATATCAAGACTACAGACTTGAAGCCTTCCTCCCTCACAAATAAAGCTACGACTCGACATCTCGAGCGCCCTCGAGTTGCTACCTTGGACCTCTCGGTTTGGACAGTAAATTGATACCTCGTGGAATTCCAGTTATTGACATCCCGATCACTTTTAATGCCTTATCGGGAAGACCTCGTCGCATCAGTCAAGGGGGTCGCCTCAAGCCTCCACCAAGGTGTGAAATTGCCTCGAATGGGGACCTCGACGACCATTTATGGGGATTTAGTCACCTTGGAGGGCACGGATACTGTGTGGAATACCTATTCTGAAATCAAACATGATGAGGAAGG